>CM046848.1:24450123-24817623 GCA_025618425.1 Heliocidaris tuberculata
ATTTGCCCTACAGCGTTCTAGCATTTTAAGGAATATTATTAATTTCCTGCCGGATACATGTAACCCATTTTACCTCACCTGTCAAGTGTGGCAAATGTTTTAATGTCTTGCCAAAGGACATTAGTGCTTAAGCAGGGATTTGAATTCAAGACCTTGTGGTTCACCTTGTGGTGACTTATCCACTAGACCACATCACCTCTACCAGACTATACCATGCATGGCAACAATTAATCCACATCGAAGTCAACGAGTTGAAGAAAACATGAACACATTTGTCAATTGAAAAGTATTATGTCATCAGTAAGTGAAAAATATCTTGACCCTATTCATACTACCACATGCCCATCAAAATAGAGAAGTGATGTGAAAAGATAAAAATATTACATTGGTTCTTTTACACATTGGTAATAGACAAATAAATTTTCATGAAATTAAGCTTTAATTCTACCAAACTTTACAATTTGTTATGTTAGTAACACCTATTTATACCCTCTAATTATTTTCTCCCCATTCTTTTCTTAAGGGGTATCTGACATAAAAAGTACTGTAAGCCACATTGAAGTATATGTATATGAATATCCATTGTTGTTTTTTTTTTGTTTTTTTATAGTAATGTACATCAACATGAGAAATATGACATTATAATTATCTCAAAATATGCTTTTTATATTTTTTATCGCCTTGAAGAAATGTAAAAACCATAATACAACACAAGAGTTTAAATGTGAGGGGGGAAAAAAATGAAGGTATATCCAAATAAACTGAATACCATATTCCAAACTAATTTGCGTACCAGAACAACTCCAACTATTGAATGATATCTCTTAATTTCATATATATTTTTTTCTGTGAACCCCAACCTGACTGAAAGGGTCCCAAAGCTCATACTCTGCATGACATACTACTAATATTATCCATACTTGAAAATTATAGTCTGCACAATAGTTAATTCAACACAATTACGAAATTGCAACATATCACAATAACAATATACATTTGCATGTACTCAACAATATAGGTAAACAAAATAACAGTGTTTAACATTCATATTCAACCAGATGCACTCATAAACAGTGTATATATACAGTTAACTTTGCATAAGTCGAATCTGTTGGGACTACAAAAAATAGTTCGACTTATGTGAAATTCGAATTACCAAATGTAAATAACACGTTTTGCAAAGTTTGTTCAAAAAAATTGATTCGACTAAGGGAAAGTTCGACTTATGCGACTTCGAGTTATGCAAGGTTAACTGTATATGTATATGTATGTATATATATATATATATATATATATATAATATATAATATATACATATATATATATATATATATATATATATATATACATATATATATATATATATATATATATAATATATATATATATATAAATATATATATATATATATATATAAAACAGTTCTTAATTATATGGTACATGTACAAATGACCCCAATTTATATGCGCTCATGCATCTGATGTTGGATGCGCTACTTGTCTAACAACTGAAATAATAATGGTGTGTGCAACATGGTGCGACACTATGACAGCATATTCAGGTCATTTACACTTTAAAAACATCCTTTAACTGGACATGTACATTGTACAAATAATTACAAACTGGCTTATTGTCATTTGTACAAGTTCACAACATTTCACCAATTTGTCACTAACATTTGCTAATAAAGAGTAGTATGCAATAATATTGTTTAAGGTCATAGAATTAACTCTTTGATATAGCATAGTCAGACAGAGCTTTTCATAAACAAAAAGTAATTTTTACACAATACAATCACAAAAAATAAGAAGTAGGAAACATTTACAGAAGAAACTCATTACAAAGAGCTCCGATATAATGAGATTCCTGATATAACAAGCTATTTTGCTGCTCCCAGGTCTTCATGTATGTTCTTTTGTGTTTTTTTTTTAACCCTGATATATCAAAAGGAGAATCCTCGGGTAATTTCATGGACCCGAGGTCCTCGTTATAGTGATTTTCCACTGTAATAGAGAGGAAGTTCATTATGAATAGAAGATAGAGATAATCAATTAAATTGATATAACAGGGGGAAAAAATATCACCAGCCCTATATGTCACCACCACCATAATTAACAAAACACATAGATAATTTACTATTCAATTACAAAAATATAATCTTGCTTGCAAACACAGCTGACAAAATAGATTGAGTGTCATTCTCACATTTTTGATTTTGTTGTTGTTGTTGTTGTTCTAATTACAACTGATCTTGGTACATGAAATAAAATAAAAGTAATACAAACAATAAAATACTGAGTACTGTGAAACCTGTATATAAAGACCGCTCAAGGGAGACAAGAAAAGCGGTCTTCATGAGCAGGTGGTCTTTATAGATAGGTGGTCTTTCTATACAGGTGGTCGCTAAGGCAGGTTTGACTGTAATTCATTTTTGTGTGCATGTGATTATTATCCCTATATTCATACAATTTAGAGATACATGTACATGTACATGGCTGCACACATACTTTATCTCATACACAGGATACCTGCACAGTGAAAGGGGCTTTTAACCCATAGCATTACAGTGTCTCATTTTGGTGATGTTTTTTGCATTATCTTTTGATCCAGAGTGCTAGGAATTATGCAATATAGTGCCGTTCATGAATAAAAAAAAGCAAAGAAATTGTAACTAATCATTAAAGTCTCTATTTTGGCAACACAGTGTAAAACATATAATCACTATTTTTGTGTACAAATTGACAATTTTTCTGTTAAATTTTGCAATTTTTATTCACACTGGTTCATTTAATGAACATTTTTATTTTTCAAATTCTGAAGGAGTGGAAAATAATAATTGTTGCCAATTTGAGGAGGGCAAACTAATTAATTTAGACCTTATGAAGACTCTGAATTGCTATGGGTTAATATAACATCTTGTTTCACTGCAAGCACCTACATGTAGTATCTAGTTTGCAGGCACAAACCCTTGTCAGAAGGCTGTTGATATATCAGGGCTGTCAACCCTCCTGCATTTGGCGGGAGTCTCAAAGAGTCTGAACTGTAAGACTACCAGAGATCCTGTACTCCAGTTGCTCCTAATCTTTTCCAATTAAGTGTCATATCAGGGTCTGTGCTCGCAGACTACATAGTGTCCTCTGGATTTTAATCAATATATTACAATCTCTGCAGTATTGTGTTGTCAATATTTTACAAAATATACCGGTAATTCTAAAATCTCCATTTTTTTCCGACTGCATACTCACTGGTAATACCAATATTTTGAATGAGGTAATAGTCAATATATATATAATTCAAAGCCCCTGCTATGTTGTGAGAACAAAATGTCAGTCATGTGACCTGGAATAATTACAAATAATTACATTTCTTATCACTGAGTTTACTGCTTTCTCAAAGAAGCAAAAATTCCTTTTATCTAGAAGAAAAAATTTCTTGAGCAATATCTTTCATCACCGCTAAAAACTTATATAAGGCATACCCGTGATAATACGTATTGACCTCCGAATAACGTATCGTATGGTAGGCTTGAAGAATAAATGAAACAGTGAAAACACCCGGTATAATGTCAATTTAAAGGAATAATTTCTGAATACATACATGTACAAGTTTACTGTAGAAGGTTTTGGCTACATACAGGACTATGAGTGGGTATTTAATGGAAGCGAACAAATTGGCAGTGCCTCAAGGTGCCTGTCGACATGTGAATTTTCTTCACAAAAAGTCTGATTGATTTATTTAAAGCCAATGGAATTAATATGGCAGGTGTTTTTCAGTATAGTACATACATGTGCATGTATGTATGCCTATAGGCATATACATGTACTGCACCTATATACAAATAATTTCCAATAGACTGCTTCGGTAATGTATGCAAATTTTATACATACCTTTCAAACAAAGGTTGTTCTTGACAACCTGAAAGCTTGCCGGAGGCTTGCCGGACATAGCAACAAATAATGTATGCAAACTGGATTCCAAGCATTGAGGCTCATTTATAAAAAGCAGGTTTAATGGAATAGCTCGTCACTAGGTGCTCAGAGAATATATGTGCATAAATTTGTATACATGACAGAAGCGGTCTATAACATGAAATTGGTTTGGCTCACCCCCACAACTTGCATGAAGTGAACCCTTTGTAGCACAATCACATGATGTACATGCACATTGACTTCAAAGCACCAGTCATCTGTCGAGAGCCAGCACATGTAAAAGCATATATGAAATAATGCCCTTCTGATCTGGATCTACATGTAGATGGCATACTGACTTGCATTATTGCATGAATTACTCAACAGACACATGATGAAGATGGTGACACGACATTTGCTTCTGCGACATTTGCTCCTCCGTCTATATCTCGAAAGGTCAAAGGTTAAGGTCAAGGTCATGATTTGGTTTTTTGTTAAGGACAATGTGAAGATTAGGATTAGGGTTAGGGTTAGGGTTAGGGTTAGGGTTAGGGTTAGGTTTAGGTTCAGGTTTGGGATTAACATGGCAAAGTTAGACCGGAGCAATTGTCGCAGGAGCAAATGTCATGGAACCGATAGAGATGTATGGTTAATCAAGACATGATTATTATGAAATAAGAATCGATCATGTTTCAAGAAAGTTTTAAAACTTCATGCTTAAAGTGTACCAATCACCTAAAAAATAATTTGTGTACAGCTGGAAAGTATAAAAATCAACCCCAAGGAAATTTCCCTGGCATTCTATAGGTCAACAGTTTAGGAGTATTGTATGAAGGAAATAGAGGAAAATATGAAAATGTGCACGAACTCTGACTTTGGTAACTAGCATGCCCTATTCTTTGTGAGGCGTGTACGGGGTTCCCCTCTAGTCTACTCATACGTTTATTGAGAGTGAACTAAAATTATGGAAGAAATATATTAGAAGCCCTTACTTTTAAGTAGTAGTATGGCAACATGGAACCTCTAGTATGGCAACATGGAACCTCTAAACATACTGAGCATAATATATCTTGGTGATTGATACCCTTTAAGCTAGGGAGTCTATTCATTTAGCATTTTAAGTAGATTTTTTAAAGCCTTTTATCTTGTGCCACCTAGTTTACAAGCCTGTATCACAATTATGATTTCATTAATTACTTTTTTGATTCATGTATCTTTTCATCTTGGTAGCAGGTGTCAATAAAAAAGATAGAGAGAGAGAAAAAAAAAAAACATATTGTTTTAATAACTCATAAGTTGAAACTCATATCAAATTGAAGTTTGCATATTTTAAGTTGAAGGATACCAAAATTATTCACAGTAAGTTTTACAATGCAGTGTATTTCTTCCAGTAGTCTTCAAAATAATGCTTTGAATTCATACAAGTTGTTAGATACATGTATGCACTTTTGACAAATCAATGCCATAAGCTCTGTGTGTATTAGTAATGAATTCAGAACACAACAAAACCACTGTACATTGCACCTGTCATTTCACACAAGTAATTACTACCCAGGGTCATTCATAATTCATGACTCTGGTTTACAAGAAGTGCCCTGGATTTCAGCAGAAATGTATAATGTCATTTTCATATTCTGCATTCTGAATTAACATTTATGACTATAGCCCTTAATTATGTGAGAAGTGATAATTTAAACGCACAAATGTATAATCATTTATAATTCACGACGCTGGATTACAAGAGGTGCCCTGGATTTCAGCAGAAATACAGTATTGTTGTATTCTGTGTTCTGCAGTAATTACTTGTATACACACAAATTCTATGCCCTTGCATTGTCTATAAAGAGTGATAATTCAATTAGATATTGAGAGCATTAATATAAGAATATCTGAATAAATTCCATGAAACTCTGACACAGGGTTTCAACTACATGTACTGTTTTATTAACAACCAAAAGTGTTGAATTATTTTAAACCTAGCACAAACACTTTCAAATTCATTTTCTTGATCAGATTTGTAAAAATGAATGTGCTCTTGATTGAGTGTAGCAATAACTTTCTTGTACATGAATGCTCTTAATCAGATTTTCAAAATTTCACTCACCCATTTCTCATTTCTTTCTTCTTTTATGTTGACCAACATGATGCCAGGTTTAAAATGTTAATGGATTAACTTAAGCCACTTTCCCCCCTCCCCCCCCAAAAAAAAAATAAAATCATGTTTACAGTTCTGAGTGTCAATTGCATCAGCAGATTCAGAATTTCAAGAAATCATTGATACACTATTATATACATGCATATGATTTATCCATAATATATATATTTTTCTTCATCAAAAGTTTTTTTTTTTTTTCTGGTACATCATGCATCCAGAACTATGTAAAACACTTCCAGTATAATTTTTTTTTTAACCCTGCATAACGTACATCATGATTATATTTGCATAACGTATATTACAATTATGTATTTGACTTTGTTGTACTATATGAGTACCTTGCCATATCTCTATAACATAGTACATCAAGTTAGTATTAGCATTTGAGGTCACACAGATCGACAAAAAGAGTATGGTATTTTGAATATCCAATATATGTTACAGTCACTTTCCCTCATCTAAAGGGAGACTCTAACACACACATGCCTGAAAAGGCCAACAGTACAATATTCACTTCGTGTCTTGTTTTTAAACTTTAAAACCTCCTGTACCTGGAACTCCAAAATCTTTATACAATCTACTCTTTGGGTTTATATATATATATATATATACTCATCAAGGTGACGTGAATAGGACTACATGCATTTCCCTGACGGGTGCAGCGGTTTGCAGGCCTGAAAGAAAAATAGTCCTATTATTGTCACACGGTGCACAATGGACCAATCAATTGTGCAAATTCTTTTTATGACAGATATAGCATGAAACTTTGAATGATATATATTAATTTATGATACAATTTCAATCATTGCACTTCATAAACTAAATAGAGTCTAACCGTTAACAAAACACTACAATATCAATATAAAAAATGAAACTAAAATTGACCCACAAGTACACTTTGTATCTTTACACCAGATAACAGATTGAAAACTTTTGACGATACAAACAATACAATATATTTAATCTACTCACATCACTTTTCAATGTAACATTACACATTTACTTGTTGTATTTTGTATTATATATTTCAGGGAGTCTTTAATATGTAAGTTTCCAAGCAGTATTTTTCTTGTATTTTGTATTGTAGACGAACTTTTTCGTAAATGCTAATAAAAAAAGGAAGGTTCCTATACTCATAAATCATAAAACCGCATGTCTAAATTATCCTTTAAGGTACTTAATCCCTTTTGCAGCCCTAAATTTTGAAGTTGTGTAAGTATGAGATACATTACAAAAGAATTATAATTGGAAAACTTGTTTACTAGCGGATGTGAAAAGGATTATAATTTGTTTTTAAAGGAGAGTGAAACCCTGGGGAAAATCAATTTCAATGAAAAAAAAAAGAGGATAGAGAGAAGCAATTTTGAAAAAGTTCCATAAAAATCAGTTACGAAATGAGAAAGTTATGAAAGTTTGAAAAGTCTCAATTTACTTTCTATGGCGATCCTCAAATTGGTCATGTTGCTTCAAAGTGACAGGTTTAGTAGTACAACTCTCCATATGTTTTGTACACAAAATTTCATATTTTCCACATTATCTTTCAAGGTGCAGCTTGTCTCCTTCTTAGCTCAAGATATATCATGAGAAAATGTATTTGACACAACATATGTTGAGTTCACAAAAATACAAGCAGCATCTTTAGAGATAATGGAGAAAATATGAAATTTTGTGTACAAAACATACGGTTGTACTACTAAACCTGTCACTTTGAAGCAACATTACCAATTTGAGGATCGCCATTGAAAGTAAATTGAGACTTTTAAAACTTTCATAACTTTCTCATTTTTTAACCGATTTTGATGGAACTTTTTTTTTTTAATTGCTTCTGTCTATCCTCTCTTTTCACTAAATTGATTTTTCCCCAGGGTTTCATTTTCCTTTAAGTTTATTACCAACAACTTGGTAACACTTTATTTGTTCTAATTTTTTATTTTTTTTTTTTTTGTTACTAGTACATCATTTCTTGCGTTGATTTTTGAATAGCTCCCTCTGCAACAAAAGCAAGATTTTCATTTCTTACAAAGGAGTTATAGAACTTGTGACCTTGAAATTCCATAGGCAGTATCTACAGGATGTCTACTAAACCAGTGCAAATTTTTGCAGAATTTTGTGTTAAGTCTGCAAAAGGGATGAAGTACCTTTCAAGGCAATTTTGTCTTGTTCTGCACATCATAAATCATCTTTTTCATCTGTTTGGTAAATATACATACTGGGGAACTTGGGCTATAAGCTGTAGGAATTCATTTGGAGCAAATTTATTACTCATGTCACAATATCTATACAAAAAAAAAAAAAGAAGAACACTCTCATTCCATGCATGTGCCCACCAGACATGTACCTGAACGTGTATACAAACACTGAATATGAATCCAGACTTTTCTAGCCATTAAAATATATTAATTCAAACATGCATGGCTACATACATGTACGTTTACTTGGTTCCACAAGGCTTGTATGCTCATCACACCTGTTGTTGTTAACACCTTTCTGACTCTCAGATGTCAGAAATGTTTGCTCTTTCTAGTCATACATCTTGCACGTTTTCTAGGGCTATAAATCAGAACTTATTGAGCCAAACCATAAAATATTGACAATTTTCTCAAAAGGGTTAAGTGATGTCCTGAGAGTTTTGTGCTTGGCAGTTGATTTCTAGAAATGTTTGCAATGAGGTTGATGAATTGATTGATTTTTATTTTTCCAAGCATCAAATACAAAATAAAACATATGAACAGAATAATTAAACAGTAACCGCATGGGAGTGGTAAGTCATAAGCCCAAGGCTTGAAAGTAACATCCCTTATATTCTGTTTTGTAGATGAATCTTTCCTTAAATGTTCCAAAAATAAAATTTTAAAATAGATCATACAGGTATAATTATAATTACAACCAATTTTTAAAGGCATTTTGTCACATAACTGTCTTTCTTCATTGGTGTGGTAAATATACATACTGGGGAATCAATCTTTTTTAATATAAGCTACATGTATGTGTTATACATGTAGGAAATTAATGTATATGAAGCAAATTTATTACTCATGTCACTATAACTTTTTTTTTAAAATCTCATTCCAAGCATGTGCCCACCAGATCAATACATGTATGTGAACATGAATACAAACACTGAATATGAATCCAGTCCTTTCCAGCCATTTTAATAATATTGATTCAGACATGCAGCATGGCTACCTACATGTACAAAGGTGTATTTAGTAAAAACTGAAATGGCACAATTTCCTCATAGCCGACAGATCTTCCAAAAGACATAAGAAAACTCACTATACAACTCTAGTAATCTTCATCATGGTTGTTCTCTCTCCTTTAGAGAAGTTCCTCAGATAGAACTGCCTTGTCATTTAAAAGAAGACCAGGGCTTTGTTTCATAGAACTCACTACAAATAACAACATAGCAAATCTGTAACTAATTTGTTCCACAGCCAGTCGAGTTGTTGTAACTTGGTTAATAAAAAATATTCATGAAAAAATGGACCAAGGTGTAATGATATTGTACTTCATGGAAATGTTCTCTAGTAACCTTCTAACATGTTTCCTAGGTCAGAGTAATTCCTAGGACCCAACTGTCCAGTAAGGCATGACAACATTTTTTTACCTCAAGAATAGCAAATTTCAGGAAATGGAGTTCTGGAGTAGTTCCTAGGACACAGCTGTCCAGACTCAGGGGTCACAACATTCTGACAATTTGGTGATATACAGATATACTTGCAATGGTGTTCTCTTGTAGTCCTCAAACATCTTCTCTAGGTTGGAGTATCTGGCAACCTGAGAGAAGACCAGGTTTTACATGTATGAAGCAGAGCTAGGGTATTACTACATTTTACATCAATATAGGCAGTTTCAGAATATGGGGTTCTCTAGTAGTCCTCAAGCATGTTCTCTAGGTTGGAGTAGTTCATGGGTCCACACCCAGGTGTTACAGCATTGTACATGTACCTGACCATTTAGTAATTTTTGGTGTTCTTGAGTAGTCTTCCAGCATATTATCTAGGTTGTAATAGTTCCTGGGACTCAGTTGTCCACACACAGGTTACAGCATTGTACATGTACCTGACCATTTGGTGATTTTGGTGTTCTCTAGTAGTCCTCCAGCATGTTTTCTAGGTTGGAGTGAATCCTGGGACCCAGTTGTCCACACCCAGCTGTTTCATCATTGTACACGTACCTGACCATTTTATAATTTTTGTTGTTCTCTAGTAGTCTTCCAGCATGTTTTCTAGGTTGGAGTAATTCCTGGGACCCAGCTGCCCAGCCACCTGAGTGAACACCAGATGCTCCTTGATCAGATGAGAGAGACGCTCCAGCTCCGAGAGCTTGAGGAGGAGCTCCCCGATCTTCATGCTGGCTGAGATGCCTTCCCTGGCCATGCCAAGGTCAAAGAGATATTCCTGCACTTTCTCCTGGTAACTGCGTATCCTGGAAGGCTGCGAGAGGTTTTTGACATCTGGAGGACAACAACGAAACAGAGATGCTTCAGATTAATTATACATACTGTGTATGTATAAAGCCTGAGGATGAGAATTTCAAAACTAACAGAATGAATTACAGTTCAAAGTAAATTTTTGCTGGTCTTACATGCAAATAATTCAATTTAAAGGTGAAGTCCAGCCTAAAAATTACTTCAGTTTAATAGAAGAAGAAAAAATCAAACAGATCAAAAAGTTTGAGGAAAATCAGACAAATGGAAGAAAGTTATGAACTTTTTTAGTGACATGAAAAAAAAAAGAAAACAATTAAAATTACTACACAGTTTGGCAAAGCGTCATGGGTTTACAGTGTATATCGTTATTCTCTCACGACTCCCCAATTATCTTGTTTATACTGATATTACAAATTCTCAATATTTGTGCCGGAACATGAATTCCCCATAACTTGAGCCAGGTTATAAATAGCTCAATAGCTTAATAATATGTTTTTGCATGAATACACCTTCACAAAATATTTCATGAACAAAAAAATATTGAGATTGTTTTCAAAATATTACATATTCATAATCACTCATTTTTATATTATATTTCAAAAATTCATATTTTCAAATTTCATGATTATTTACTCTGTATTAGTGTATACATATTACTATAAATATAACTTAATTCAAGTGAGGAATCATATTCTTGGACAAAATGTTGAAAATTTGTACACATGCACCCGGTATTATCAAAACAAAATGATTAGCGAGTTGTGAGGGAATGACGTAGGCATTAGAATAGCGTCACAAAATCTTGACCAAGATGCCACTTTGTCTAGTGATTTTCAAGTAAAAACTAAGTACTTCTTGGACTGGACTTCCCATTTAACCATAATACAAATTCTTTCATTCCTCGATACTCAATACAAGAAACACCCAGTTCCTGTAAACGATGGGCTATTAAGACCTACATGTAACTTCAAAGTATTAGAGAGTACCTGAGGCCTGAACAAAATAATTTGTGTACAGTAAGCTAACATAAAATCATCCCCAGAAAACTGAACATGACATTCGAAGGTGACAGCATGCAGGAGATATTGATATTTGAAAATTAAATACCACCAAAAAATAATTTAAATGAGACTCGAGCAAAGACTAGTCGATCGATCAGGATTGCTCACCAAACGATACTGATT
This sequence comes from Heliocidaris tuberculata, assembly GCA_025618425.1. Classification (NCBI taxonomy): domain Eukaryota; kingdom Metazoa; phylum Echinodermata; class Echinoidea; order Camarodonta; family Echinometridae; genus Heliocidaris; species Heliocidaris tuberculata. The sequence goes on from CM046848.1 coordinate 24,461,803, forward strand.
CAGGAACGTCTTCATTGCGAAGCCAAATAAAAAACCTGCTTTCAGTTGCATTGTAGAAGACTCAGAAAATTTTACGGCAAATCAATTTTCTAATACATGAAAATATTTAGCACAGTATCTACCAGCTTTTACATGGCAGAATCTATGTTCAAATTAAATGCAAGACTACTTTAAAATAGCAATTTAAGTTAATATGGTAAACCTTATGCACAATATTCTTGGTCACTTGGCAAACCGTGAAAATAACAACTCGCGAAATCATCTGAGAGCTTGCCAATCGCGGAAATATCTGTACGCGAAAATAACAGCTTTTACAGTACTTCTTTTTTTTTGGCCAATTTATATAAAAAATTGCAAGGTTAAGCAAACTAGAACTTACAAAATTCAATATCAATATCTCTGAAGGAATGCAGACTACCATTTAGGTAAATTTTCTAAGAATATTTGCAGTTGTGTATTAAACACATTCACAAATATTTTTCTCACATTTCAAATTTACATGTACATGAATGTGTTCTGCATTGCCTAAAACAATGCATATTATTATTTGCATGAAGGATTTTCAGCCTGCGAGTAAAATCCTTGAATCTCATGGTTTGCGCAAAAGTACCCGGATTACCAGTCATTTTTTCAATATCTCATGGTTTTTGGTGCGTGACCACATATAAAAGGAATTACACAAGTGAATACGCAAAGGCTAAGACAATGGATGAGTATGTGAGCCCATGTAAGATACGTGGATAGAGACAAAATAAGTTTCTCTTTCTTTTTGTATAATGTGCAAATGAATACAAAAACGTAAGGATGTAACGGTGAAAATGAGGTACGAGGTTTCATACAATTGATGATATTATAGAACGACGTTTCTTTCATGAGACACAATATCGCACTAGCTCTGAAAATATTTCACTCATCGTGCTGGCTCGTGAAACTATGCTCATAGCTCGTGCGATATACCTTTGTATCCCACTCAAGGCGATTCTAAGTATTCACTGAGTTAAGAGCACTCACCTGGGTTCAACAGAATAAGAAGTTTGAGGTAGAAATATTCATCTTGTGTTGTCTTCAAGGCCTGGAACTTCTGAGCTAACTGCTTCATCCTCCTGACGATGTCCAGGAACGCAACAGAATTGACTATCGCCATCATATCACAGCTTGACCGGTCTGGCAGGATGAGATGACCTTCGCTGTCATGACAACGGAAGCAGACCGTGAGAAGGAGTACTTGGAGCCAGTTTGCTTTCAGCAGGACCGAGCGATCAAAGACCTGCAACAATAAGGAAAAATAAGGCTCTCAAAGTACTAAATACTGTGTACAGAGCATACATACTGGCCTACATCATCTACATGTACCACTAGGCGATATTAAAGGGAGTGTGAATGCAAAAGTGGTCCAGGAAGCGGTCTTCTGGACCGGTCCAGAAGAACACCTCGGGAGGTGGTCTTGAGGAACGGGTCTAAGTTAGACCGCTCTAACGTGCAGTGTGTATGCGAAAGCAATCCAAAAGCATACTTCGACCGGAAGTGAGTGTGTGTGTGTGTGTGTGTGTGTGTGTGTGTGTTGCGCGGAAAATCACATGTGATTTTCCTTGATTTTCCTATAAGTGCAGGCCATCGCTGCATGATAGAATGATAAAAAGAAAGAAACATAAGATGGAAAGAGGAATGGATAGAATGATAAAAACAAAGAAAACATAAGAAATTTAAAGAAAGAGAAGACAACAGAAAAAAAATGAGGAAAGATAGAAAGAGGAAATGACAGAATGATGAAAAGAAAGAAAAGATTTCAAAATTCATATCTTTCCTATTGCTTATCCGATTTCATTTAAACTTTCACCAATCTGCTTTTCTGATTTTTCCTCTTTCTTTCAGAGCAACTAGCCATTAAGGTTGGATTTCCCTTTCATGATATTCCTATGTACGACAAACGGGAGATTTGTCCGCAAGTATGTTACATTCAACTCACCAAATTGCCAATTTGATATTCACATAGATGTAGTGATCTCATTTTTCAAACATCCATAATATAACTTTCTTATTCCTTGTCAAATTTCTTTCAAACTTTCACCATCCTGTTTTTCTTATTTTTCTGCTTTAAACAAAAATCATCTTATTACAAAGGTTCGATTGCCCTTTCACACTAAATAATGTGTCTATTCTTTCTTTCTTTTTTTACACCTGGTACACCTGTACATGTACAAATGTTGTATACTCTCAAGGTACAAGTAGTGAAGAATGTACAATGCACACAGAAGCCCTATTACATGTATGTACATGATGTAACGGAATGAAGAGAACAATCATTATGAATCCAAGAACTGGGGAAAAGAATCAATGATGAGTGTTTCACTGATAAATCGTGAAAAAAACATAAAGCAACAATTACTAAAGTACACGTACATGATGTAGGTACATGTATGTACATATGTGATAAAGGTCCTCCATACCCCCCCCCCCCCCCCCCAAATCTTCATCATGCCATATGTATACTGACTGTAAATCTAGAAACATGCTATTTTCTCAGAAATAAACTGTTGTGAATTACAAAAAAATCACAGTAGCATAGGTACAGGTGTATGCTGTAATTTCAACTTTCAAAAATCTGAACCACAAGTTTCTGGTTCTTCAGCAGATGAATTTAAAGGGATGCGGGCTAACTCGGCACTAGGGGGAACTCGGCCTTGCGGAAAATCACTGCGAAGTGAGCCCAGAGAGTTAAAGTGATCGCAAACACTTGTGTTGAATTTCGCATTTAATTACACATTTCAAAACACTTAAATTCAAATTATTTGATATCAATGTGTAAAATGATTAGCAAAGTAAAATTATGCAAAACATGAAATTTAGGGCTAAAACCGGGTACGGTGTGTAGCGTGGACTTCAACTCTCGAAACATGTCACCGCGCAGTGCCGAGTTCGCCCTAGTGCCAAGTTAGCCCGACCCCAATTTAAAGACCTACATGTACATACATGTAGTATAGTAGTCTGCAGCCTTGCAGCCTGGACAATTCAGACCAAATGTATAAATGTACATGTATGTATATAAACTGGAATGTCAGCAATTTATCCCCCTTCACCAACTGGACATACATGTACATGTAAAGGGCAATCCAACGTTAGTAATAAGATGATTTGTGTGAAAGCAGAAAAATAAGAAAAACAGGATGGTGAAAGTTTGAAAGAAATCAGACAAGGAATAAGAAAGTTATGGATGTTTGAAAAATGAGATCACTACATCTATGCGAATCTCAAATTGGCAATTTGGTGATTCGATTGTGACATTTTTGTGGACAACTCTCCCATTTGTCGCACTCAAAAATATCATTAATTTGCGGTTTTCTTCGAGGCGCTTTTACCCTTGGGGCAGTACTCAAAATATATTGGAGATACATGTAGCATATTGTTATAGGTCTTCATGAACGAAAAGATCCTCCTGCGAGTTGTCCACAGCTACATCACAGTGACATTACCTATTTGGCCAATTTGAAATTCCCATATGCATAGTGATTACAACTTTCAAAAATTTATAACTTTCTTATTGCTTGTCCAATTTCGTTCAAACTTTCACCAATCTGCTTCTCTGATTTTTCCTCTTCCTTTCAAAGCAACTTGCTATTAAGGTTGGATTTCCCTTTAACAATGGGAGGCCCACCAGATAGCTAGCCCGCAGGATGACCCCTGAGCACTGTATGACTCAAGTGTATTCTTCAGTCACTATCTAGAATCATGAACTTCATTCATTGTAACCCCTGGGACCACACTGATCTTCAGTCAAGCAATCAAATCCTTCCTGTATGAATACCAGTTAAACTAACAAGAATAAATTATACAATAGATGGCTTCATTAGCTGGCACAGAGAAGGTTGAGTTCTGGGAAAGGTGAAAAATAATTTGTGAGCTTTCTCATTCTCTTTATGTCAGTTTGGAAGATTATACAGTTACAGGAGAATGTCCCCTGAAATGGATTGCCCTTCATATGCCCTAATACAGTGGAAACTCACTATAAAGAGCTCCAATATAACAAGATTCCTAAAATAACAAGGTAATTTTGCTGGTCCCAGGTCTTTGTATTCTTTTGTTTTTTCACCCTGATATAAAGAATTTCCTGATATAACAAGGTAATTTTCATGGTCCCAAGGTCCTCATTATAGTGGGTTTCCACTGTATTCGAAATACGACAAGAAATGGCTGAAATGTTTGGGCTGAGCTTTCATCCCACATGTGTGTGGAGTCCCTGTGTGCAGTGCATGTGCTTTTCAGCAAGATCAGGTCAATTTCTTTTTATTTGACGATTTCAAAACCTCACAGTACATGTACATGTATGTATACACCATTAACCTTTTCTAATTGCTTTGAGACAATTCTTTCACAATGTACATGTAATCGCATGACCGGGGCCCATTTCATAAAACTTGTTATCAATAACAACTACCTCATTTCTATGGATGACAAATTTGCTCTCAGCTAATCATATTCAAGGATTTCAGTCGTATAACAATTACTGCAACTTGTTATTGATAAAAAGTTTTATGAAACGGGGCCCAGAACTCAACTTTAACTTTAAAGGGGAAGTCTACCCTGATACAAAATTGGAAGGTAGAAAAAAACCAGGGCCCCGTTGCATAAAACTTACCATCAACGGTAACTTTGCCATCAATGGTAACTCCCATGGAAATCTTGATTTTGATCGGCTGTTGAGTGATGTTACCATGGTAGTTACCATTGATAGCAGAGTTACCATTGATAGTAAGTTTTATGCAACGGGGCCCAGATCCATGACATTTTAAAAAGATTTCAACAAAGGCAGAAAGTTACAAATAACAAAGTTACACTTTATACATGTAGAAGTGCATAGGCCTACATTATGTTCCTGCCCAAAATATCAACAAAATTTAAAAACATTTAATAACAAATAAAGGCTCGTTCACCTAAGCCAGAAACTGCAACAGGTTTTTTTTTTTTTTTTTCATGTGTAAATGAATGGCAAAGATTTTAGGATGAAAAAAGTAGGTGTGCACAACAGGGGTACTCATTTTTCTGAAGATTCATACAGTAATTCTAAAGGTTCCAAATTCCAAAATTCCAAAACAAGTCCTACATGTACATAAATGTAGCATACTCTGAAACTCACTTTTCTGTGTGTTATACATTCATGTAAGATAAACAAATGTGAAGCACAGTGTGCTTTTAAAAAAACCAATGTACACGTACATGTAAACTGCTAGTTTACCGCAGCATACATGTACAGTGTGTATGAGAATATGTAAGCACTATAAAAATACAGTTTATTAATATTGTTTATTAGTAATACTTAGTCTAATGATTTTCACAAGAAATGACAGAGCTCTCTAAGAAAGTCTTTTTAGGCATTGCAAAAACAAAAATGTTCTTTGCTCAACCTGCATTTCTGGATCTTTATCAAGGCAAGAGATAACATTTCCAGGCTTAATTGTGAATAAAATGGCTGAAATCAGACTTTTCTAAATACATGTATGTCTTATTAATTTTTGCATCAAAATCCACTGTTGTAGCAAAGACTATTAAAAGAATGATAACTGTTGTAAGGTTGTTCTATTCACCCCCTGCAATCATGCAATTACGTGCATTTGCAAGTACATGGAGCATATATATCTAGCTCAAAAAGGTACACTAACACAATATTTGGTAGTGGATCCTATTTCCGAACACTTTTCAGAAAATCAACGATAGCAAATAAAATATCAAACGAATGTCTGTCAAACTTACATAGTGAATGCTTGAAGTCCTACAGAAAAAGAAGTTGTGGAATTTGAAAAAGACCAACATAAATTTAATACGATATTCCCTTCCGAGCGAACCCCTTCCTAACGATGCGGCGTTTTGGTCCATTGAAAAAGGTATTGTATTACCGAACATGAGAAACCTACGGGAAAAAGACACAACCTACCCGGATTTCGGGCCAACGGGATGAAGACTGGGGGTGACGACGGAGAAGGTTATAAGATATTACTTATGTTTTTTGCCTCGTTTTATGATCTTCTGCCCTGTATTCTGTGTTTCAAGTAGTGTGGAGAACATACACGTAGTCCCATGTGTATGAAAGCCATTTTATGCGCTTAACTGTATGCGTTCAGTAATACAATGCTGTTCGGAAATACATGTACAATCCATGACTATACATGTAGGCGTACCTGTAAGGTAGACTGGGGTAATTAATTATGGCCCCCTTTTCACTTTTTCGATCTGCATCAAAGTGATAACGTTTGAATATGGTTCACCGCTGTGTACAGGAACTATTATCAGGTTTCAATTCCACTTGAAAGCAAAAAATTTTTGGTATGTTCAGTAAAACGTTAATTAACATAATGTCAAACAGGTCAAACTTGCCTGGGTCGGGGTAATTGTGGCCCCTATTGGTTACGACTGTATGATATCATAAATCTAGAGATAATTCATTGTGGTAATCCATAATCACTTATAAATGTCAGGTATTCCGGACATACTGTACTTTACAACAACCATCAATTACATGTACATTTTGATAATTGCTTCAGCCACATGGTTGAAATAAGCAATCATATCATTACACATTGGGTGATTTCAAGTTCGGTGTTGGTGTTGGTGTTGGTGTTGAGAGCGTGAATTGGGCTGCTGATACTAGCCCCAACACCGAATTCAGGTTTATAAAAATAATACCAATCACATTATTGATAGCTCAACACCTAGTGAAGTCAATCCCAGCACCAGCTTCATTTCAGGTTCGGTGTTGTGGCTGGTGCTACTTTTGCCCCAACACCAACACCACCTTTCAACACCGAACTTGAAATCACCCATTGTGTCATAAAAAGTGGGTACCCATCCACTTTACACTGTTCATGCACAGGGGGCCACAATTAACCCGAGCAACATTTTCACTGTCATCCCTCTGTACAGCTCTACTACAGAAAATATTCGGGTGGGAGTTTTTGCATTGTGTTTCTCACTTCATATTGTTTCTATTTCAACTAAAATATCACTCAAAGACTTAAATTAATGACCTGACACCCCAAAATGTAAAGCAGACTTGTCACTATACAGCTAACAAAATTTGGATTGTCACACATTTTGGGCCTCTCCCCCCCCCCCCCCCCCCCCCCCCCCCCCCCGTTAACTGTGAGGTAAATGGCTGATTTTTCTGACATGATCGTAGGAAGAGTTCAGCTAAATGTATATGTAGGCATATATACCGGTATAAAATTTATTTTATCATTGAATGATGCAACAAAGAATTACAAGCTCTCAAATACAAAGGGGCCACAATCACCCCAGTCTCCCCTACATATACATGTATGGTGGTTGATCCAGTGTCCGAACACTTTTCAGAAAATCAACGATAGCAAATAAAATATGAAACGAATATCTGTCAAACTATACATATTGAATGCTCAAAGTCCTACAAAAAAAGAAGTTGATGGAATTTTAAAAAGACAACATAGATTTAATACGATATTCCCATCCGAGTGAACCCCTTCCCAACGACGCGGCGTTTTGGTCCCTTGAAAAAGGTACCGTAATTCCGAACGTGTGAAACCTATGGGAAAAAGACACAACCTTGGTATCAATAGTGTGGTTTTCATACGCGTAATCCCACGCGTATGAAAACCCATTTTAGGCGCTTAACTTTACACGTTCGGTAATACAATCTGTTCGGAGTTACAATACTTGACTATACAGGTATGTACATGTAGCTTGCATGAAAAAAAAACCTTTGTACATACATTTACATACCTTTGGCTAAGTCAAAACACATGACACCAGGATCAAAACATGGACCCAATACTACAGACACTTTCAACCCTGTATGCACAATGAAACTTACATGTGTAGGTACATTTACTTGCTCTTTTTTTAGACACAACCATTGTATAAAGCTGTTTTTATATACATTATAGCTTTGACTGAGTGCAAAATGACTGTGCTTGGAGACCACGCTGGCACAACAAAAATAGAATGTGCCATACAAAGTTCATGGATGTTTGTGTATATAGAGATTGCACAATAAAGTACAACACATCTGGGATTCCGGCTTTTACCAAACAGTTGGGTCGCGGCGCGGTGTGACGTGGCTCGCTGGGTAGAAATTTTCAAACATTGAATTGAAAAACAAAAAACAAGGGAAGAAAGAAAACAACAGAAGGATAATGCAAAGAAAAACATGAATGATAGAGAGGGGATAGAAGGGTAGGAAAGATGGAAGAGAAGATAATGAAAGGGAAGAATACAACAAAAGGAAAGTAGGAAAGAAAAAATGAGAAGATAAAAACAAAGAATAACATACAGAAAGATAGAGAAAGAAATGATAGGAAAAAAAGGTATAACATAACAAAGGATAGAGAGAGAGAAATGATGGAAGTCTGGACTACCCCCAACAGGCACTAGCCTACGTGGTAGATGCAGCAAACCAGTGCTACTTATAAATCTTGGCAAGGCCCAAGTCAGCTATAAACCTTGTTAAAGTGTTGAAAATACAGTCTGTGCCTATATGTACAAACTATACTATATTAAGTAAATTGAATATGTCAGTAATATAATTATGATCTCTTCTGGTAGTGGTAAGAAGGCTAATCCATGCATGACTTAATCATGCATTATGACCTTGATCTACTCTTTCAATGTAAACACATACACTGTAAATTTGCCTACGCCTACAGCTTACAAGGTGTGAGCCTCAAAATAGAGAAAATAGTTACAATAGATGAATACATACACACTCTACATGTATTTATGCATGTACTGAAAAAGATACAAGCAAGTAATCTATATATATATATATAGAAATGGGGCCCTGATATCCCTAGGAAAATTTTTTTTTTGGGGGGGGGGCTACTTTTTTTTTAGCCTTGGGTTTACTTTTTATCTTTAAGGGGCTATTTTTCATATTACAGGGCTACCATTTTAATGCAAAGTGCAGACTGATTATCAATTTAGGTTTTTTGCGATATTGTGATTGCTGTTACATTGGTACTATGATCGTACTATTTTATGCACAGGTTTGCTTTAAGTCAGACTGCCCAATTTAATTGGAAAATTCAGAGTTTTTAAAATGTTAACCCTCCCCCCTCCCCCCGCAAATCGGAATATTCTGGGGTTTTTTCAAAATTTGAAAGAATAAATCAACAATGAGTCAATTTTACCCAAATTTCCTGTTATTGGTCACATTTCCATGTACCAAGGAGATGTTTTTATTTCTTACGCAAAAAAGTCGGCTTGGTGATTTATGTCTCACAGGTAATACTCCTAAATCCGCCCAGACGTACAATGTGAATGTGCAGGCACTGGCGGATTTCCTGCTGCACCGGCAGGTTCCGCGTGATTGTGGTCCGTCCGTTCATCGTTCTCGCGATAACTCAAGAACCATTTGAGGTATGAACTTCACACTTGGTGCTAGTTTGTATCCCCATAGGAAGATGATCTGATTAGATTTTGGGGTACGTACGTCAAAGGTCAAAGGTCACAGAGGTCAATTTCTAAAATTTCAGATGTTATTCTCGTTCTTGCGATATTTCAAGAACCCTTTGAGGTACAAACTTCAAATTTGATGCTAGTATGTATCACAATAGTGAGACAATCTGATTAGATTTTGTTCTTCATAGATCAAAAGCCAAAGGTCAGAGGGGTCAATTCTGAAATTGCAGGTTTTTGCCTTGTTAACACTATATCTCAAGAACCATTTGTTTCATTAACTTCAAACTTGGTACTAGTATGTATCACTATAGGAAGACGATCTGATTAGATTTTGGCAAATATAGGTCAAAGGTCATGGAGGTCTTTTACCATGAAATTTCAGATTTTCGCCTTGTTAACACACTCTTGAACAATTTGAGCCATTAACTTCAAACTTGGAACTAGTACATACATATACATGTATCACCACAGTGAGACGAACTGATTAGAATTTTTGTTCCCTGACGTCAAAGTCGACAGGTCATAGATGTCATTACATGTGAAACAAGTGAATGAGTAAATTACGCAATGCGTAATAAATGTCCCCGCCGGAAGTGCAGATCTGTGGAAATTAACTAGCCTGAACCTTAAAACTTCAGTGAAAAACTTTAGTGAATAAAATAATAATGTTACTGCATGCAAAAGAAGAGAATACCAACAATGCATGTATACAACTGAAATATAAAACATGAAAACATTATGAACCTTCAGCCATTTTGAATAAATTTGCATAAATTTACATGAATAATGAATTTCAAAATTCAAAAGAAAATCAAAAGTTTCAGATAAAACAATCGGAATAAAAATCCGATGTGAAATAGAGGAGAAGTAGCATTTTTCGTCAATTTTGAATAAATTTGCATAAATTTGCATAATTAATGAATTTCAAAATTCTGTGTAGAAGTTTGGAAGCCCCCACCCAGCCCTATCAGATAAAACAATCGGAATCAAAATCCGATGTGAAATAGAGAAGTAGCATTTTTCGTCAATTTTGAATAAATTTGCATAAATTTGCATAATTAATGAATTTCAAAATTCTGTGTAGAAGTTTGGAAGCCCCCACCCAGCCCTATCAGATAAAACAATCGGAATCAAAATCCGATGTGAAATAGAGGAGAAGTAGCATTTTTCGTCAATTTTGAATAAATTTGCATAAATTTGCATAATTAATGAATTTCAAAATTCTGTGTAGAAGTTTGGAAGCCCTCACCCAGCCCTATCAGATAAAACAATCGGAATCAAAATCCGATGTGAAATAGAGGAGAAGTAGCATTTTTCGTCAATTTTGAATAAATTTGCATAAATTTGCATAATTATTGAATTTCAAAATTCTGTGTAGAAGTTTGGAAGCCCCCACCCAGCCCTATCAGATAAAACAATCGGAATCAAAATCCGATGTGAAATAGAGGAGAAGTAGCATTTTTCGTCGATTTTGAATAAACTTGCATAAATTTGCATAATTAATGAATTTCAAAATTCTGTGTAGAAGTTTGGAAGCCCCCACCCAGCCCTATCAGATAAAACAATCGGAATCAAAATCGGCCAAGAAATGACGGAGAAGTAGCATTTTCTAACATTTGAGCACACACAGACGGACGGACGGACGGACACACACACACACACACACACACACGCACACTCACACACGCACACACGTACGGAGCCCGTTTCATAGTCCCCTCGCGAACTTCGTTCGGCGGGGACAATTAATGGGGTTTTTTTTAGCTTTGTTATCATTGTATCTCAACTACTTTGTATTCATGACTAGGAGATGAGTGATTAGTTTTGGGGGTTATAAGGTGTGAGGTCCACTGTCAAAGAGGTCAACTAAGCTATCGATGAATTTATACAATTTTAATTCTGAATGTGTGTAGTATGCGTGAAAAAAGCACTATCTTCAGTTTCCGTATCGATATGCCGTTATGCATTGCTTTAGTGTTGTCATCTGGTGTGGCGCTCACGATGCTACATTCGCGATGTACCGAGACTGAGACTGAGACTGAGATAAAAGGTTAAATTTAGCTGCTTTTTGAGCATAATGGAAATTTTTTCCCCAATCACTGACGGGGTCACTCCCCAAAACAAAGTTTCAAGCATTTCTTGGGGCGAAAAGGGCAAAATTGCTCATCGCCCCCATGTATTTCCAACGCTGATTGATACACCATGTGGTAGCCTCAGTTCACGACAAAAAAAATTAAAATAAATGGCTAAAATTAAAGATTAATATTTCACTTTTCAACAGAAGGGCACAACTCTTGGTACTTATCTGGGAATTTAAAAAATGTGTTCATTTCTTAAAGAAAATTTTTTTTTAATGAAATAAAAAATTCAAAATGATGCCAGAAAGTATTTTGTGATAACATTCTCCTTTGCACCAAGTAAAATGGAATCCTAGTTTCTGCTACCTGTCTCCTTTATTTCAACCTGCCTCATTTTTATAATTTGACAAGGAAATAAAAATACAATGAAATCTAGACAAGAAAGTAACAATAATCATTTACATGTATAAAGTGCAATTTCAACTTGCTTTGAGCCAGTGTATTCCATGGACAAATGAAATTTCATAATTTATATTGAAATTTGTTTTGAATAACATGCCACTCAATCCTCATTTTTGAAAATCTGGACAAAAAAAAATTAGGATTCAGTTTTACTTGGCCCTAGACATCTCCTTCAACCCTGGATCCTTACCTCTAGGTCTTGGAGGAAAGGCATCGCCTCGATCCAGGAAGGCAGCTTCTTGCAGAAATGATCCAGGAGATAGTAGGCCCCAGTCAGAAGACTCTTCTCACTATTTGTACGATCAATGGAGATCCTCGGCAAGCCAAAGGGATTGAAGAACGTTGCCTCTAGGCTTTCCAGTTTCTTAAGGTAGACATTGACTGCATCACAGGAGTCACCACTTGTGCTTCTTGTGAACGTCGAAGGCTTAGAAATTGCCGTCGAGGTGGTAGGTGAAGTAGACAAGGCCATGAGACCAGATGGCACGTTTTCGTTGCGCCCAGGAGTTTGTGGAGGAAGCATCCTCTCAATTTCAAGACTTTGATCATCTCCATCTTCAGCTGGAGGTTGGGTAGCTGTACTAGGAGCCCGTTTACGAGGCTTCCGCTTCTTGGTCTGCCCAAGGGCTTCCCTTTCCTGTCGCTGTAACTGCAGGTGCTGCCGTCTTCGCTGTTCAGTGGAACCTTCATAGATGCTTCTTCCTCCCCTTTGCCTGTCTTCTCTGACAGCTATAAATACAGAAAAAGAAAAAAAAAACAGTGAGAACTGGAAACAATGCCAAAGCCCCACAGAAAAGTCAAGATGATACTTGTATGTTTTATAAAACGGGTTCGAGAATGTAGCCAATCAGATGCGCTGAAATGAGTCACATGTGCGCTCTTTATTTTTTTGCTAACATGCACGGGAGTGCAAAAAGTGCGCAGCAAAAAGTGATAATGCACGGCTGAGATGCGCGTATGCGTACCGCTAGATCGTACAAACTTAAGACGCGATGAAATGCGCGTAGTTTCATATAGGAAGGCCATGGCAAGGACTTTGATGCGCATACTGACACGCACATTATACTTTTTGACTGCGCTTAATGTGATGTCATAAAGGAAAGCAAAAGGCGGCCTCCTTGACTGTGCGATTCTTTGCATTTTGATGGGGTTCGTAACCATTTTTTTTACTTTACATGTATATTCAAAATTGTTGACCCGTTTTATAAAACAAATAATTCATGTTTTGTGGCTCGAGCATTAGTGATATGCACTGCACTCAGTTAAGTCACAATGAGACGGATAATAAACTCGACAAGTCTCGTTCATTATCCCATTGTGACTTAACATTCGTGCAGAGCATATTCACTAATGCACTCGCAAACATGCATTATTTGTATAATAATGTATGTTTACTATTTTCATGCTTTGTGTAGGCTTTTCATGTAAATTTATTGTAAAACATTATAATCCAATACTGTACAGCCCATACCAGTCCAGAATTTTCTTGGGGTCAAAAATAAAAATCAATCAGCTTTCCCTCCTCCAAATGGCAACAATTATTCTTACTTTCCTCTCCTACATAGTTTTGAAAAGATAGAAAATTCATTAAATGAAACAGAGTGAATGAAAATTGCAAAAATGTATCAGAAATATTGCCAATTTGTACACAAAAATAGTGATTACATATTTTACACTGCGTTGCCAATTTAGAAACTGTAATTATCAGTAAAAATTAAATAGCTCTTATTCATGAACGGCACAATGTACAGCATTGAAAACAGACTAAAAATTCTCTCTGATTTTTTTATCTTTCTGCTCGTGTGTGTGTAATTCGTCACATTCTGGATGAAAGGATAATGCAAAAAAGTCACTAGCACTAAAAGGTTAAGGATATACTGTACATGTACATACTGCTATGGAGAAAAATGTAAATGGTACACACTTACCACCCATTTCCTATTTGATTTTGTGGTCATATTTGGATAAAAGTACTGTAAATTAAAGTGTACCAATCACCCGAAAAAATAATTTGTGTGCAGTTAGAAAGTATAAAATCAACCTCAAGAACTTTATCTGGCATTCTATAGGTCAACCGTTAAAGAGTATGAATGAAATGAAGGAAAGCATGAAAATGCTCGCGTGGAACCGAACTCCGAGTTTGGTTCTGCACAAGCCCTTATCTTGGCGAGCGCATACGGGTGCGTCGAGTAGTCTACTCATGAGTCGCTTTTACGCCTATAGAGCGTGTAATTAAAATGGCAATACCCATTTATAGAATTAATATTTGAAGCCCATATTTTGAATATAGTATAACGACATGGCTCCTCTAACATACAGAGCAAAATATCTTTTGGTGATTGGTACCCTTTAAAGTGTGTACAACCATGGTTATTAAAGCATCATGAGCATGTACTGTAAGTCTCAGAAATACCAGGACTGCATTTTACTAGTTGCCTGGAACAACCAAAATAGACCGTTACGTCACACTTCTACAACGAACCAAATAACCTTTTCATAAACCCCAAGAGCGCGTAATGAGAGCAGAATATTGAATGTATCCGCATCAACATAACATGCATTATTTTAGGGCTGCTAATTAATATTCAGAGCATAATACAAGTAACAGCATTTTCAGGCAAATGCTACATGTAGGTTTATGAACGCGATAATTTAAGTATTTTGCATTGTATACTTCATTCACTTGTTCTTTCATTTGGGTTGCAGATTCTCCCTACACATGTAAGTTACGTGCAAAATCAATTTTCGACTCAATAAAAGTATTTTACCTCATATGTCCAGGGTGTACTTCACTCGTTTGTTGTTTCATTTGTGTTATGAGTCTCTGTAATTTACATACCTAACCAATTTTCTTTTTGATAAAAACATTTTGCTTTCATATTGGATTAATTTGTTTTTTAAAGCTGCAACCCAAAGGAAACAAATAAATAAGCTGGTTACAACGCAAAGTATTTTTATCAAATGGAAAAACAGTATTCTTCCACCAAAAGTAAATGTCAAGGCCGACTTGAATTCTGCGCATCGATCGTTTACATGTATGTTATTCTGTTGTTTTCTTCAAACTCCTTAACTATTAACCTACAGAATGCCGGGTAAAGTTTTAATTTTATACATTCTAGCTGTATACAAATATTATTTTTGACCTCCGAGACCCTTTAAGTCTATACATACAAACATGTACATGAGATATATCAGTGTAAATGAAGAAAGACAGGAGAGAGAAATGGGTTGATATCTGACTACTGTACATGCATGTACATGTATTGTATCAGTCACAGCGTAAAAATTAAAATTTCTTTCGCGAGGGCTACTTAGAAGTCCACCTATTGTGTTCAGAGATTTTAATGCATTACGACCCATGGGCAGAAATATTATTTGACGGTGGCTCTTTTTTCATTTACGGTGGCTTTTTCAAGAGTTTTGGGGGCTAATCGCCCTTAGCCCCTGCTTATTTTTTTCAATGATCAGTCAGGTGTAATTATTGCACATTATTGTGATGTGAGCTAATATCTTTTTTTATTTTTGGATGAAGGACAAAGGAGCTATTCTGACTATATAGGATGATGATGTTATTCCATGTACACTGTACCTGGCAGTGATGATATCAAGTTAAGGGTGGGTTTTAAAAAGGTGATAAAGACTCATACATGTAGGCACGTGGACCAGTTTGGTTAAATAAACCAATAAAATGAAAGATACATGTACAGATAAGCGGAAGTTTGTGGGAAATCTGACAATGATAACAAAAACGAGATGAATGCGACTGCCTCTCCTACATGCCTCTGCCTAAATTAGTGAACAGTTAATTTAATGGCTCAAACTGTTCATGAAATATTGTGATAAACAGAATAAAAAGCCTACAATTACATGATAATTGACCTCTTTGTCCTTAGACCTTATAACCAAAAAGCATGATCACTTTATCTCCTAATCATGCATACTGTACATGAATAGTTGAGATATAAAAATAACAAGTGAATGAGTAAATTACGCATAATGTCCCCGCCGAAAGTGCAGATCTGTGGAAATTAACTAGCCTTAACCTTAAAACTTCAGTGAAAAACTTTAGTGAATAAAATAATAATGTTACTGCATGCAAAAGAAGAGAATACCAACAATGCATGTATATGACTGAAATATAAAACATGAAAACATTATGAACCTTCAGCCATTTTGAATAAATTTGCATAAATTTGCATGAATAATGAATTTCAAAATTCTGTGTAGAATTTTGGAAGCCCCCACCCAGCCCTATCAGATAAAACAATCGGAATCAAAATCCGATGTGAAATAGAGGAGAAGTAGCATTTTTCGTCAATTTTGAATAAATTTGCATAAATTTGCATAATTAATGAATTTCAAAATTCTGTGTAGAAGTTTGGAAGCCCCCACCCAGCCCTATCAGATAAAACAATCGGAATCAAAATCCGATGTGAAATAGAGGAGAAGTAGCATTTTTCGTCAATTTTGAATAAATTTGCATAAATTTGCATAATTAATGAATTTCAAAATTCTGTGTAGCAGTTTGGAAGCCCCCACCCAGCCCTATCAGATAAAACAATCGGAATCAAAATCCGATGTGAAATAGAGGAGAAGTAGCATTTTTCGTCACTTTTGAATAAATTTGCATGAATTTGCATACTGTAATTAATGAATTTCACGATTCTGTGTAGAAGTGTGGAAGCCCTCACCAAGCCCTATCAGATAAAACAATCAGAATCAAAATCGGCCAAGAAATGACGGACAGATAAAACAATCAGAATCAAAATCGGCCAAGAAATGACGGAGAAGTAGCATTTTCTAACATTTGAGCACACACGGACAGACGGACGCACGTACGGACGCACGGACACACACACACACACACGCACACACGAACAGAGCCCGTTTTATAGTCCCCTCGCGAACTTCATTCGGCGGGGACAATAAAACTCTTTAGTTTCATGCATATTGATCTCTATGACCTTTGGCCTACTGAACCTAATCATCTAATCAGTTTGTCTCACTATGTTGATGCATATTAGTACCAAGTTTGAAATTCACAGCTAAAAGAACAGATAATATGGTGAAAACAAATAAAAAAAGACATTAATTTCACGTACATGTATATTGACCTCTCTGACCTTTAACCTTTGACCTAAATGTAATTACCCCAAATCCAATAAGTTTGTCTCACTATGGTGATACAAACTAGCACCGAGTTTGAACTTCATACCTTGAATGCTTCTTGAGATCTGGGTACATGTAATTCCAGTGCGACAGACGGGACATCCAACCCTCACTTTTTCTATGTTTTTCCTTGATATTTTATATTTCATTAAAAAGTGATGTTTATTTTGATGTACATACATGTACATGTACATGTAGAGATGGGATCTACATGTATAGGGTTTGGTCAACGAAATGGAGAAATTTTTTTTTTCAAGCCCCGCCCACAATTTGTGGGTGGGGCTTAAAGTTGAACGTGAAAGACGGGACATGAATCTACCAAGCCATTTCTGCTTCGATACTTTTCAACTAAACTCTCCTCATTGGAAAGTCTTGAAACAAAATATGTGTATTCATGTTACTAGTACTTGTTGGTACATTTTTAAAACCTGGTAGTATACATTTGAAATTTCATCTTGTTTTGGGGGGAAAATAACGAGAAGTGGGCATGACAGACGGGACAATAAAAACGTGACAGACGGGACACATTGAGATTGTACACAAAATGCAATTTTTAAAGACAACAAAATTTCCAGCATTAACTCTCTCAGGACAGGAATTATTTATTTATTTGTTGTAGATGTAAAATGTGACAGATGGGACATCATTTTATGATTTATAATCATCTTCATGATATCGAATTCCACCAGGTTAGCAGTAGAAATGAATCTCCTCCCCCCCCCCCCCCACCTACCAAAGAGTAGTCCTACAAAATTCTACTTCAAAACAATGATCCAATTTATTGTAAATTCATAAAGTACCTTAAAAAACTGATGATCACATTTTGTTCTTCAAATTGGCAACGATAGTATTTTTCTTTTAGTGCTACATGGTTCTAATAAGGTGTAATGACTTTGAAAACAATATTCATGGTGAGGAATTTTGTCGAATAGAAAAAAAAGCCAATTTCATAAAAAACAATGACTTTGAACCTCTTAATGTGCTGCCAATTTAAGGTTTTTAAAGCATAGTCTCGTTTTTGAAATCCCTGGCATCAAATGCAATATGGTCATGCAACAAAAATGGACACAGTGTGTGCAAAAAAAATTTGCTCTTTCTACTCATGTTTTTTAGAGCTCTGAATCAAAAGTTATAAGCCAAACCACAAAATGTGGTCAATTGTCTCAAAAGGTTATTACATTTACATGTACATGTGTACATTTACATGTACATGTGTACATGTACAGTACCTTATTTTCATGTTCTAAAGGGGTTAAAGGTTCATCTTTATGAAACATAATATTAGTAAAAGGATTTTTTTTTTTTTCCATTAGAAAATTTTCATGTACATGTAGTTCCAGCCATACATGTATATATTTTTGTTGTATCTATGTAAAATGTGACAGACGGGACATCATTTTATGATTTATAATCATCTTCATAATATCGAATTCCACCAGGTTAGCAGCAGAAATGAATCCCTCCCACCCCCCCCCCCCCACCTACCAATGAGTAGTCCTACAAAATTCTATTTCAAAACAATGATCCAATTTATTGTAAATGCATTAAGTACCTTAAAATACTTGACAGATGGGACAAAAGTCCATTTGAGCTTTGACCTCCTTTATATTTGAAGAACATTAATATTTTGGACTTTTTGGGACTTTTTGTATTTAGACATACATGTAAAATTCTCCTTAGTCCTAACCAGATTTGATTAACTTTGTTATGATAACAGATGAAATCTCTAAAAATGACTCAATATGTAATAAACCCCATTTTCCGATAACACTGTGTAATTTCATTTATGGGTTAAAAATGGCTATTTGGGGTCAAAATATTTATAAAATTAAAAAAAATTAAATATTGTTCCATCCAGTTCAGATCACGTATATTCAACTGACCTACATGTTGTAGGAAAATGTTCAAATTACACTTTATGTTTTCACCGAAAGTTGACATTTTCATGGAATTACCCATATCGCGTTAACGAGGCAAAAATTTGCAATTTCAGAATTGACCCCTGTGAATTGTGACCTTTGATCTACATGTACATACTAGCACAATGTTTGAAGTTCATACCTCAAAGGGTTCCTGAGATATCATAAGAACAAGGCTAAAACGTGCAATTTCAGAAATTGATCTGTATGACCTTCGACCTTTGACCTACGTACCCCAAAATCTAATCAGATCGTCTTCCTAAGGGGATACAAACTAGCACCAAGTGTGAAGTTCATACCTCAAACGGTTCTTGAGATATCGCAAGAACAAGAAAGCAGGACGGACGGACAGACGGACAACCCGCAAAACATACATGTAATGCCTCCGGCGCCACCTTCGGTGGGCAGAGGCATGAAAGTTTAAAGTTGTAATTGATTATAGTGGGCAGAGGCATAAAAGTTTAAAGTTGTAGTTGATTATACAGGTAAATACATGTAGGCAATTCTACTCTACTACGACTTCACTTGTGAAGTTGTGAGCAGCCCTCCTTTTTAGAATTTTAAAATATCCCTCTTCTTTAATGTTCATAATGGAATAATAATGGCTTCCTAAACTACCGCTTACAGGTTTTGGCATCGGTGTCGCTCCGTTAACCGCACCGAACAACGAACGGTTAACGGTGAACGGTATCTCCCCGATCCCCGATGTTCGGTGCCTCACCGATAGCTCACCGCTAGCTTCCCGTTGGCTCACCGATGGCTCACCGCTGGCTTACCGAATTAGTTTCGGTGAATAACCGATGCGTGTGCTGAGTCTGCAAGCGCGCATAACTCTCGAAAGTCGCACGCCCTATTAAAAAAAAGCATTGTGACGTCATAATGGCTAACTTTGCAAAGATGTACGGGATCGCGCGCCATTGTTTAATGACTCAAAATGATACATGCATGCGGGACAGTGAGTTTCACGATGTACACGTACGATTTTTATTTTACCTTGTACACATTTGGTCAGGATATGCACATTATTGAGCCAGTTATATTTACATTAAAAAAAAATCATATGTTCATACTAGGTGCGTCTCCATCAGCCCGAGTTTGCTCAAGCTCGAGATTCTAGCCCGATCAGCGCTTCTCGAGAAAAAAGTCCGAGTTTGAAAAACCCCGTCTCCATCAGCCCGAGTCGAGCGATTCCCGCTCGTTCTTGGAATAAACTCGAGCTTCAGAGCATGCGCACTTCGAAGATGGAAAATTTAAAAAAATATATAGGATAAATGAAGAGAAAAGAGCAAAGAAATACATAAGGAAAAGATCAAAAGAGAGAAGGGAAAACAAAGAAATACATAAGAATAGAAAGAAGAATAAATAATGGGGAAAACAAAGAAATACATAAGGAGAAAAAAATAGAAGGAAAAACAAAGTAATACATAAGAAACAAAGAAATACAAAAGGAAACAGATAAAATAGAAAGAAAAAAAAAGAAATACATAAGGAAACAGATAAGATAGAAAGAAAAACAAAGAAATACATAAGGAAATATAAAGAGAAGAGGACAGAAAGAACAAAGAAATATATAAACAAAGGAAAGAGGATAGCAAGATCAAAGAACAGAAAGTGGGGAAAACAAAGAAATACATAAGGAAAGATAAAAAGAGAGAAGGAAAACAAAGAAATATAAAGGGAAGAGTGTAAAAAAGAACAAAGAAATACATATGAATAGATAGAAGAGTAGACAACAGGAAAACAAAGAAATACAAAAGGAAAGGATAAAAAGAAGAAAAAAAAGAAATAGATAAAGAATCATAAAGGAAAGAGGATAACAAGAAGAACAAAGAAATACATAAGAAATGAAAGAAGAATAAAAGAAATTGGGAAAACAAAGAAATACATAAGGAAAAAGATAAAATAGAGAGAAAAACAAAGAAATACATATGAAGAGAAGAGGAGAGAAAGAAGAACAAAGAAATACATTAGAATAGAAAAAAGGAATAAATAATGGGGAAAACAAAGAAATATATAAGGAGAAAAAAGAGAGAAGGAAAAACAGAGTAATACATAAGAAACAAAGAAATATATGAGGAAAAAGATAGAATAGAAATAAAAATAAAGAAATACATAAGGAAATATAAAGAGAAGAGGACAGAAAGAACAAAGAAAATAATACATAAACAAAGAAAAAAGGATAGCAAGATCGAAGAACAGAAAATGGGAAAAACAAAGAAAGACATAAGGAAAAGACAAAAAGAGAGAAGAAAAACAAGAAATATATAAAGAAAATAGGACAGCAAGAAGAAAAAAGAAATACATAAAAATAGAAAGAAGAATAAAGAATGGGGAAAACAAAGAAATACATAAGGAGAAAAAAAGAAAGAAGGAAAAACAAAGAAATACATAAGGAAAAGGTGGAAAGAGAGAAGAAAATCAAGAAATACATAAGGAAAATAACATTTCTAGGAGTGGTGTCATGAATAAATTAACCCGAGTCAAAACCCGAGTGCGTCTTCACCTGCGAATTAGCAGGCTAATTCGCCAAATAGTGCGCTTTTTTTATTTCACAAAAAAACCCGAGTTGACTTAGGCTTCTAGCTCGAGCTAGAAACCCACGAAATAGCCAGCTAATTGCGTCTTCATTACAAACTAGCTCGAGCTAGTTCTGATCGGGTTAGTTTCCCGGATCAGAATTAGCGGGCTATTTTGGAAACTCGGGCTGGTGAAGGCGGGCCTACTCAAACATGGAGCACTTGGTAACTCACTCATTTCATAAAACATACATTCGAAGACCAAATTCACCCGTGGAAGTGCATGCATTGCGCGAATTTACATTGGAAGTGCTTGTAGTTACTTAATAGTACATGTATGCTGATAGTATTCAACTGTATTTTAATGTTTATTAATTACATTTGGTGTAATTTAACTTTAGATATGTCCTTCTTTCTGTCCACGCATACAGGTCCGACACCGACAGGTGCCACTTATGTATACCGGCTTGAAAACGGAACGAGTTGTTTCATTGCCATCTTTGTTATTGTTAATGTTTTATTTTCATGTTGGTTTCCATCATTTTTAATTGCATTTAAAGATCATAGAAGTTTTTTTTAAACTGTAGTAATTGCACAGGGGCTGATCCAGGATTTACCAGGGGGGGGGGGGGGTGTGACACCAACTCTAAAATTTTGTGACAAGCAAACAAAAATGGTGAGTAGCATTTTTAGGTGTCTTTTTCGGCACTTTCCCCAAAAGGAAGGGCACTAAAGACGGCCCCAAAGAAAGCTTCACACATGCTTCCATGAGCTCTTTTCGTCGGGGAGGGGGGGGGGGGGGGGTTACGGGCCAGCTGCGCACCCCCCCCTCCCCCTCCGGATCCGTCAATGATAATTGCACGATGTTTACGAAAATAGACCATCTTGCCGCCTGCATATCCCTGATCGTAACCACATAATAACATACAAGTATATGTTGACCGACCATTTCTCAAGTGTCGCATTTCACATCCACGTTATAATTTGTATATTCAAGATTGGGCAGTTTTGTATTATTACAGAACAAGCGATTATTAAACGGGCGTAGTTTTCAAACTCATGCATATTCAACAGTCGCTCCATACTCGCATGTGGCATCTCATAACTCGTACACTAACAGATGTTTTTAACATAAACGAGCTTGATCTGACACTCACAATTTCCTGAAACTTTAGCAAAGAAGTAAGAAATTACTGAAATCAGTACATGAGCGATATATCCAAAATAATATCCTCCATTATTCATGCGAAAGTGAAAAGCAAGGTAGTGGGAGGCAAAGGATGTCTAGAGTGCGCGCGATCAACATTTTCATTCATAAAATTGGGCTTGTGACCTCATTTGACGAGCAGTCCGTTAATCACATGTCAAGACACGCGCAGAAATATGCCAACCAGCCAATGAAGGTATGCGCCTTTTTTTTTCTTTTTTTGTTGTTGTTAAAGCAGGGTTCCCACTAAAGCAGGGTTCCCACTTAGCCGAGTTATAGTGGCGAGTTATGGAGAGTTGTGGCGAGTTGCCTCAAGGAGGCACTCGCGATAACTCGCGTAAAGCTCTTCATGTAACTCGGGATAACTCGCAACAACTCGGCACGGCTCGGCGTAACTCGTTGGAACTCTGCACAACTCTCCTTGAAGTCGCAAGCAGTTCCAAAATTTTTGAACATGTTCAAAATTTTCACTAACTCGTTGTAACTCGTGCTGAACTCGTTTGAACTCGTAATATACTCGCAATACTCGCAACATACTCGCATTACTCGTAAGAAGCTCGAGATGCACTCTTCATAACTCGCCACCTTCAAGTATACCCGAGTGCTATTCGAGTTTCCAAGAGTGGGATACGAGCACTACGATTGTGTTACGAGTCAGGCGGAGTTGCCCACGAGATTAGCGCGAGTTTAGATCGAGCACGGCGACTTACAGCGAGTTTAGATCGAGCAAGGCGACTTACAGCGAGTTTCGTATGAGCTTATTCAGAGTGCATTGCAAGCGCACCATTATATGTCAGCTGGCCTATATAACTATGCAGCGATTTACATTTTCCCAAAAGTATTTTCAAGATAGAACACATTTATTCAACCCTAAACGCACATGTACACAGAAAAATAGGCCATCGCCATTCCATTTCCACAACTACCAACAAACAAGGCAAGAAAAATGCCACGGCTCAAGAAATCCAAGAGTGGTGGACATTGCGATAATGGACATTACAGTAGTGGACATTGCGGTAGTGGGCCATTCTTTGTAAAGTGAAACTTTTTTTTGACAAAAAAGAAGTTAATTCTTGCTGTTTTTGAATAGTATATTCTTGAAGAGTAATGTGTAAAGTTAAATGGATCACATTTTTTTCATTAATTGAAGACCCAATTATGCTAATTTTCATACAATTACATTGGTATAAGTTAAAGTTTTGAAAAAAAATCCCCTTTTCACCATATAATAGTCATCTCGCAGTATGAGCTTTAATAGTTGTCACTATATAGTGAAATGATACCCTTCCTAGGTCCTTTGCAAGTAATTAAGTTGAAGGAAAAAGGAAATTTGTCTATGCATTCTAATGTCACTCACGTGACCCCAAAACATGAAAAGTTTATGCTATTTGAAAAATACAATTTGGATAATCTATATTTTCCTGTCATAAGCTAAATTGTATATGTCCTCCATCTCACCAAATATTATTCCAAGTATGATTCTCGTTCTTTAAATATCGCCCAACTAACTTTGTCACACACGTGACCTGAGTGCAAAGGGTCAAGTGCATATGTACTGGGCAAGTCATTTGTACAGTCTGTTTCATCTATTATTGTTGAGTTTCTTGACCTATTAATTCTGTTTTCACTTTTTGTATTCCTCTTGTTTAATCCTCTGAATTGATTGCGTAACCCTATACAATTAAGTTTAGAAAACAAGCTGAAGATGAATATACTTGTATATCAGCATGAAAACTTTTGATTTGTTTACTTTGATTCTTTGGTCTGAACATTAATGATAATGGTAATAGAAGATATTAACGATAATTATATATAATAATGATAATAATTACAATAACAATAATAATAAGAATTAATAATAATAATAATTATATGTCTTGTTTACCCAGGGTAGCCTCATCAATACTAAATATTGCTCATCCTAAGGGCCCTACAAGCATAGTATTACCCTGGTTTTAGCACGACAACCGTAGCGCTTAGTGCATTCAAGAAATAAATCCTACAGGTACTCACTTTACACCTGGATCGAGCATGGCAAATGCAGATAAAATGTCTTGCCAAAGGAAGTTAGTGCAATGGCAATTAAATTGAACCCCATACCTTGTGATCTGCAGTAGGGTTATACGGTTACTTATCTACTAGACCAAAACACCTCCACGGTATCTCAATAAATATATCAATAAATGATATCCATAAATGTATAAAAATGAAAAAGAAAATAAATTGTGTGTTCCCTGTGTATTTTTCATAAAGAAAAGATCTGAGAATCACTTTCTACCGTATTGATGATTATTCATATAGAGCTAATGCAAAATGAATTAAAAATACTAAATATTATGATTTTTTTCAATAGTTCACCAAATCTGTACACATTACCTATGGTATGTCACACACGTGACCATACATCATGATACAAAATATTACTTAACAAAAATTTTATGCAACTTCGAACAAAATTAATGCTATTTTCTAAGAAATAGTACCATGAAATATGACTACCATTAATGAACAATGAAGCTTCTGAAAATTCAGAGAGATTTAAAGATAAAATGTAAGTTTCAAAAACCTGCTTCTGTGCGAGGTCACGCACGTGACCTGAACGTGTTGACCTCTGACGTAGAACAGGTATCATCATTGACAATTATTTTGTTATTTAATCCATGTACCTATGTCTGTATTTACTGTATATATAGAGGAAAAACCAACACACTTGGAAGGTTTTTAACATTATATAGAGCTCACAATAGCCCAGTTGCCTGGGGTTTTTGTCATACACGAGACTAAGAATGGCCCCTTTGCATCACTTTGGTCTCCTCCTGAACATCCGTTTTTCTGCGGCGCCTCCTTGACGACAGGGTCACACAAATTGTGCAGAAGATCAAGGTCTCTTCTCCCTCGAGCAGAGCGAAAACTCTTCTAGCATCCATCTTTATTTTGCAGAGCGCCGAAAAATATGCACCCCCCCTCCCTGGATCGTATGAAACTCGTAGAAAGCTCTTATCACTCGTAACAAGATCTTGATAACTCGTTGATAGATCGGTATAAGTCGTACACAGGTCATCACAACTCATACCAAGCTTGGTGTGACTCGTTTCGCGCTCGGTTCACTCGTACAGCTATCGTAGTAAACTCGATGTTGCGTCGTATATCACTCATCAAGTCTCATAAAATAGGCAAATTTCGCGCGAGTTCACGCGAGTTCAAGCTCGCGCAGCTCGGCACAACTCGAGACTCCAACTCGGCTAAGTGGGAATCTTGCTTAATGTTCCTTTCACACCGCGGCGGCATTGGGCAGAAAGGCACTTCGTATAAAGAGATCGAATTTCAAAAGGGGACAACATGTGTGTTAAAGGATGAAGTTACGGTCGGGCAGGGAAGAAAACTTGATATTTTTTGATGAATGACGAGTTTGATGAAGATGATAGTGATGATGATAACTGTTTTGACGATATGATTATCAAGATAATGATGATTATGATGATGATAATGATCATAATCATGATATAATGATGCTTCCTTGATGTGATGATAATATAATAATGATCATGATGAATTAATGATAAGATTATATGAGTTAATGACGATATGATGATGATATTATATATGATGATGGTATGATGATGTGATGATCATATGATCATATTTGATGATGATGATATGATAGTTCATTTTCATCTCATGATACTGATCGAATGTTAAAAGGGAATCGCATGTGTGTTAAAGGATGAAGTTACGGTGGGGAAGGGAAGAAAACTTGATATTTTTTATGAATGGTGAGTTTGATGAAGATGATATTGATGATGATAATTATTTTGACGATATGATTATCAAGATAATGCTGATGATTATGATTATGATGATAATGATAATCATGATATAATGATGCTACATGATGTGATGATGATAATATAATTATGATCATGATGAATTGATATGATTATAAGAGTTAATGACGATATGATGATGATGTATAAAACTATAAATATATGATATGATGGTATCATGATGTGATGATGATGATATGATAGTTCATTTTCATCTCATGATACAGATCGAATTTCAAAAGGGAACCGCATGTGTGTTAAAGGATGAAGTTACGGTCGAGCAGGGTAGCAAATGTTGGCTTGATATTTTTTTTGTTGATGAATGATAAGTTGAGGAAGATGATATTGATGATGATGATGATAATCATGATATAATTATGCTATGATGATGTGATGATGATAATATAATTATGATGATCATGATAAATCGATATGATTATATGAGTTAATGACGATATGATGATGTGATGATGATTATAATAGTTTATTTTCATCTCATGATACAGATCGAATTTCAAAAGGGAACCGCATGCGTGTGAAAGGATGAAGTTACGGTCGGGCAGGGAAGAAAACTTGATATTTTTAATGAATGATGATTTTGATGAAGATGATATTGATGATTGTTTTGACGATATGATTACCAAGATAATGATGATGATACTGATGGTGATTAAGATTATGATGAGGATGATAATGATGATATGATGTGATGATAATATAATTATGATGATCATGATGAATTGATATGATTATGAGTTAATGACGATATGATGATATTATATGATATGATGATGGTATGATGATGATGTGATGATGATATGATCATATTTGATGATGATTATAATAGTTTATTTTCATCTCATCATGATACAGATCGAATTTCAAAAGGGAACCGCACGTGTGTGAAAGGATGAAGTTACGGTCGGGCAGGGAAGAAAATGTTGGCTTGATATATTTTTTTTTTTGTTAATGATGCGTTTGATGAAGATGATAATTGTTTTGAAGATATGATTATTAAGATAATGATGATGATGATTATGATGATGATCATGATGATCATGATTATATAATGGTGCTATGATGATGTGATGATGATAATATAATTATGATCATGATGAATTGATATAATGATTATGAGTTTAATGACGATATGATGATATATGATATGATATGGTATGATGATGTGATGATGATATCATATGATGATGATGATATGATAGTTCATTTTCATATCATCATGATACATTAATAGTTATTGAAAGATGAATTTTAAAAATATCATTCTAATATCGACTATTGTCTAAAAGCTAGTACGCTACACATTTTCAAACGCAATTCAGGCAAAGGGGTTTAAGAACATTTTCTTTAAAATAAATTAATACACAGTTTACATGAAGGTATGTTCTTATTTTCTTGATATGTTTTAGGTTTACAACAATCTAAACCAATCGAGAAATGCGATACATTTGCGGGTTAAGAATAAAGCCTTTGAATGATCCGTATTTATAATTGGATGAGAGAAAAAAAAGAGTTGTCACCATGAAGTTCACAAGTGTCATTTTTCTTCACCATCATTATGACAAACACCACCATCCCATCATCATTTCATCATCAATTTCATCAATCGGCACCATCACCAGATTTGTTTCGAATGCAGAATAATTTGTTCCGTCGACGCAATCATGGAAGAGCAAACGTGGTTCCTGCATGCGCTACAGCTTTACAAAGTCAGTCATTGTTACGTCACAATACAGCGTTCATCGCGTGCGCGCTCTTAGCCAAACCGTTCACCGTTCACCGAAAGAAATTCGTGCGTGTGCGCTCTCTTGCTAACCGTTGCCTTACCGATGCCTTACCGTTCGCGAACCTATAGCGAACCGATAGCTTCCCGCGGTTTCTCGACGAACAACAAAACCTCGGGGAGGAACCGCGGGAAGCTTCACCGAGGACTTTGCATACATTACCGTTACCGAACCGATGTGCCAAAACCTTTAAGCGGTAGTGTATAGCCCTCATATCAGTCACGCTGTAACACTCATGGCGCTGCACATTATACCAGTAGATTTACATGTACATGTAGTAGAACTTTTTCATCAGGGTATAAAATTATACTTCCAGTTCCACTAACATATTTTGGGTATAGGTATGATAATCAAAAGTGATCACAGATATATGTCAATTTACATACATGTACATATGTTTGATCAATCATAATTCTAAAACTTTCTTATCCTATCAGATTTTTCTCGAAATTTCACTGACACATTTAATTTTTCTGTAATTCTAAAGCCAATTTGAAGTTTGAATCCCCAAGAGAGGAACAAACTTGTATAAACCCCTCAAAAAAAGTTTTGCAAGTTAGGTTGGAGCGTTGATATCTCTCTTGTTACTATATCATCATCATACCTAATTTTGGTATCATCGATATACCTGTTTATTCCCCTTTGCAATGATGCCCCATTTGTACTGATTATGTAATTATGGAATGTGCAATACACCTGAATGTGGGGGCCAGGTCAAAATTGAAATGTTACAAAATTATGCATTGTTATTGCCAACAGTCAAGTCTCCTTTCTTAGAAGGATGGTTGTGTTTTGAGTGATTTTGAGGTGATCATTCATGAATACAATGTTTTCTTTCTTTTTTTTTGTTTGTTTGAAAGATGAGAATGTGCCTGTCTGTATGAAACTCAAACACAGTAAATCTCATTATTTGATTAAAACACATTCTATCTTCCAAACAAAAGGAGGAACAGCATTGCACTTCATGAATGAACACCTCAACATCATTCAAAACAAAATACATTCTCCAAACAAACGGAGAATTCACTATTGAAACTAACAATACATTTTGCAACATTGCACTTTTGACTTGTGCTTTTAATACTCAGTCGATTAAAACACACTTTTTCTTCCAAACAAAAGAAGAAACATCAATGCATTAATGATTAACCACCTCAAGATCACTCAAAACACAAATCCATCCTCCAAACAAGACAAAAGAAAGGAAAATTCGCTATTTACAACATGGACAATAGCAATGCATTTTGCAACATTTCACTTCTGACTTGGCCCCGTATTCAGGTGTACTGCACATTCCATAATTACATAATCAGTACAAATGGGGCAACATTGTAAATGGGAATAAAAAGGCTTTTCAATGCTCCCAAATTCAAGTATAATACTGTACATGTAGTAACAATACATGTATATCAATGCTCCAACTTGACTTGAAAAACTTTTTTCGAGGGGTTTATGTCAAGCCCTGCCTAAAGTGAAAACTCACTTAGGCAAAAAAAAAAAAGTCAGATTTAGAAAGCACTTTTTCCCCCAGGATACAATTGGACGATTCTTTGCAATGTGCCCCGTATGACGTACATTATACATCTTTCACTCATTTTAAATTTGTTTAAAAAATGAAAATCGATGGATAATACCATTTGACTAATGGTTCTTTCTGGTATTGATACAGTTAATCAGTGGTCATATTTGGAATTCTGGATGAAATCGATAAAAAGCACACATGCATAGGACACACTGCATGGAATCGCCCAACAAAGCTTTTCAAGAAAAACTAGCAACACTTACCCTCTTGCTTCATGCCAACATCCAGGCACTTTTTGAAACGACAGAAGGCACAGTGTTTACGATTCTGCAAATCAATCACACAATTGCCCACCAAGGCACAAGCTAAGCGCTCATTTCTCTTGTTCTGGATGGTTCGCTTGAAGAAACCTTTACAGCTCTCACAAGAATGCGTGCCATAATGGTATCCAGAAATTACATCGGTACAAATAGGACACTTTCCATCTAGTGGTTTCTTTGCAGCGGCCTTTGAATCTGGGTGTCTCCTGGTAGTGCATGTGGACGCTGGTGTCAAACTATGTTCTGGCAAGCTACAGGTATCAGCTTCACTTTTCACAACTACAATTGGATTCTTACTCTCCACCCTCTCTATCACATAGTGTTCCACTTCCCCTGAACTTGCCACACCTGATGAAACATGGTGATGAGTTTTTGGTCTCTGGCAAGAAGGTAAATCACCCTGTTGTTCTGCCTTTGGTTGGTTCAATTTCACATTTGTCAATGAGATCTCTTCATTTGTGGTACTACCGTTTCTAACCTGCTGCAAGTTATCACACTGATCAGTAGCAAGTGATGAAATCTGATGCACAGAAATAAGACTCTGCGAAGCAACGACTGGTGTAAAGAGATCATCGACTGATATAGTGGAAAGATTGTCTCCCATTCTTACTAGATCCTGTGGCAGCATGGAATTATGATTGATTTCGCTTTGTGATTCATAGGGTTGATTTTGCCTTGTCAAGGTTGTGCCATAGGAATGGCTAAAAGAATCAGCTCTTGAAGATTTGCTTGACCCCTGGCTATCAAGCCCATCCCACTGCAACTCCAGATCAAACAACATAGTTGATACCATATCTTTAGATAACCTTCGGGCAGATGACGCAGAACGATGCAACTCTACAGCATGTTTTTCACAAGCAGCCTCTAAATACTTTGCCAAAAGCTCCTTATCATGCATCTTATCCAACTTGGTTCTTTCCCCAATAGATAATTTGGTGTGATCCTGATACCGAAGCACATTTTGAATAGTAGGCCTTGCAGGCAAAGGACCTAAACCTCTAAGGCACTGCTCCAAGATTGTCTTCCCACTCTGCAGCTGTTCTCTTGCCTTTTCCTGCCTATCTACACTCTCCCACCTGCAGTCTCTTTGGGAATAGTCTTGCTCTCTGTACCTCCTGGAGTTGGAGTGGTCAGGTTCATGTACAAGTTTACCAAATGAGTCCCCAGCATGGACTGCACTTGGTAAATGATATGAGGTTCCAGTTAACTGATTAGCCTGAAATGCTGCTGAAGAATTCTTTAAACGTTTCAAACTTCTTTCACCCAGAAGACTTTGGGTATCCCTGACCCGTTTACATGGAGTTCTGTTACAGCCTGCAGCTATTGATCCTTTTGATGTATTTGGAGACACGTGACTACCAGGGAAATTGCCACCGGTTGCCTTCCTTCCTTTGCTTAAATCAAGTGCCTCTGCTTGCTCATTCCGGTAAAGACAATGCTGTGGCAAATTTGTGTCTGACACCGATAATGCATTACTGTCGCTGGATACACTACTTGTGCTTCCTTCGGATGGGTCAAATTTCTGCAGCCATCTACGTTTAATAGGAATGCATCTTTCTGCTGATGTGGTAGGACTAGAAGATTGTTCTTGGCCAAGACTTTGATACTCATCTTGTCTATACATTGTCAGACATCATCTTGAGATGCAGAAAAGCTGACTGCTGCATTTGCATGAATAGTCCCAAGAAAGAGTAGTCCGCATCAAAGTGCACTGATCTGTACAACAGAAAAATAAAGAAATCGCATTATTTTATTTCTTTTCATTTGTTCTTCATTCACATCTTTAATACCTGCTCACACGAGATGTCATTGCGACTGCGTCAGTACCTGTGCTGATCAAGCCTGCGAAGACCACTTGACCCATACGCCACATGTATTAAAGGTGTTGTTTGCGATGTTCATTTTGCAATCACTTTTAAAACGATATCACTCTTTCATGATGCGCAAAAGACCATACCAGTCACTGACTCGGTCCTAGTGTCGGCAAATGACTCCTTGCATAAGCCGGGCCTAAAAAAAGTACATTGAAAAACACAAAATATATATGCATAAATACAAAAATCAATATCTCCAATCTTATACAAATATGCACATCTGAAATACATAAATGTCTGCAGACAAGAAAGAAATATAAATGCTTTTATAACAACAACCATTAACAATCTCATACAAAAAATAGAACAAAATAAAGGTAAGTATTAGAAAAATTGAAAGTGTGCATACACATACATGTAGATATTATTCATATAAAAAT
The DNA here is from genome assembly GCA_025618425.1 of Heliocidaris tuberculata. NCBI lineage: Eukaryota > Metazoa > Echinodermata > Echinoidea > Camarodonta > Echinometridae > Heliocidaris > Heliocidaris tuberculata. Next base: position 24,494,299 of record CM046848.1, read on the forward strand.
AAGTATGAATGTAAGTGATTATTTTTTCTGAGGGCAGGAGTGAATCATGTATATATTCATAGTTCATTGTAAACTAATGAGGGGTTTGAAGATAATTTCATACATGTAATCAGTGCATGGCTTCCAGTGGGTATTATCTGACTCAGCATTCAAAATAAAATAGACAGATGCACTAGATGTCAGAAACATACATGTACATGTACATGTAGGCACAACTGTACATGTATCAAGGGTTTTGCCTCTGCATAACACCCTTGGTGCTAATATCAAGTGCAGAGTGAGGGAAGAACGCCAAAGTGTGACTTCTCCCCTACTAGGGTACCAATAAGGGTAATACTGGAAGTATGTGACTTAATGCACAATTTCAATCTCTAAATATAGTGTGGTTAGAACTCCCAATCCACCTTCCTGGAATGTCATATTAAGCCATATATCACACATTATACATGTAGACCAATAATTAGAATAAGTTTGCACGTTTTGTGAAGTTGAAAGATGTCAAATTCACTTTGAGTACCTTATATGACATTTCTTTGAATATTATCCTTAGAAAAATAAATAATAGTATTTAGATTTTCACATTCTAAAAAAAAATCAAGGCCACAAAATCTTAACAGTGACATTTCAGTATTCAGAACACAGCAATTCTTCAGTGCATTACACATGCCATTTCTGTCAACCTTTTGCTATCAAGCATAATCAATCTCAGTAACAAAAGAAAAAAAACATACATATCAGTTATTCACTTGTCATTGCTCACAATCATTAAAATCACAATGACCTTGATATGACCAAGTAGTCAACGGTCAGTAAATAAGATACATTTCCTCCTTATTAAATTGGTAGTCACCTGTCATCAGCCTTCTCACCAGTCTAAACCCCTTTTATTTGTGCCAATGTAGGTTTTCCTGGTCAAATTTGCAAAATTAGCTTTCAAATTCATTTTCAAACGCTCGTATTCAAGCGATTTACTAGTCAGATTTACTCCTTTGGTTCATATATTAGTTTTCAGTTGTTCAAATTCATTTTTCAGGGTCAAAAAATGTGCTTTGAACATCCAAATTAATTTATTGTCATTCAATTTAAAGAGACCAAAGCGTCAATCAAAATAGATGTCTACAAGAGGGTCTACCAGTCCGGTACTACATGTATAATGGCTTGCTACGAACCATCGTGTGATCACGTTCACGTCACGTCGTCACATTACACAACATATTGTGGTTAGGGTGTAACATTTGTGAAATACCCCCCTCTTATTGGCAAAGTGTTGGGTCCAGTTTACCCGACACTTTACATAAAAGTATTGCAAATCTACGAATACTCACGTCTCAAACCCGACACTTCCTCAATAAGAGGGGGGTATTTCACAAATTTTACAACCTACCATTCGTGAATTTAGGGCTTAATATTCACGAACGGTTGTGGAATGTGACGACATGACATGAACGTGATCACACGATGGTTCGTAGCAAGCCATGTAGAAGCCATGTAGATCTACACTAGTCCGAAAGATCGTGAATTTAGGGCTTAGTATTCACGAAAGGTTGTGGAATGTGACGACGTGACGTGAGCGTGATCACATGATGGTTCGTAGCAAGCCATGTAGAAGCCATGTAGATCTACATGTATATGCATTTTAATAGTGCAGGCACTAGTCCGATAGATCTGACCGCCTAGTCGCCTTTCCAGCAGAATCTACTCTTGGTTTTTTACTTTCTGATAAAATTCTCCACATTAAGTATAGGTTTTCCCGGTCAAATTCACCAAGACACCATCCAAATCGATGCACAGACACTCAATTTCATGTGAATTTGAATGCTTGTCAAGATCAACATTCAGTTGCCTAAAATGAGCATTCAATTTGATTTTTAGGGCAAGCAGTTGCATGCTTTCATAATGCATTTTGATAGAATGAGCATTCACATTAGAATTTTACCCAATGAGCATTCAAATTCAAGGAAGCTTTGGACCACATACATGTACATTTGTGAATTCGAATTCATCAACAGACAAGCATGTTCGCGATTTAAGCAATTGATTTAACAATCCACTCCTTCCCTTCAAATTTTGAAATTGTTATTACATAATTAGATTTAGAAACAATATGCTGTTGTTAAGTCGTGTTCTTGCAATGTCATAGATCAGGAATAAATGATAATAATGAAAAATGATACACATTCTACAATAAGTTATAAGCATGGAATGGAACAAAGTTGATAAACAAATGTAAGCGCCGCGGAACGATTTCTGTCTATGAAGTGGGTTTGCTCGAGCCCCGTGAGCACCCCTCCTATTGGAAGGGGCGGGGGGATGCTGTGTTTATGAAAATATATAAAAAAAGAAGAAATAACAAAGCAAATAGTCAACTAAAAAAATTAAGATGAGACTAAAAAAAAAGACAGACAAGATGATGTGAAAGCCTATTCTGAATACGCTGTACACATTTGAAATGAAGGGTAGTCCAATAATTGTTTTTACACCCATATGATTAGATGACTACATCATTCTGCAACAACAAATTAATTTTGAACAAACGAGAATGCGTACATGTAAATGATGAATAAATTGGAGAAATTAGATTCATAAAGAAGGCAAATCCCGGCTATTTTTTAACTTCTTTTACCTGTTAGAAAATGAATGAACATACTGCTAACTTGACTGCCTATTACTGAAAAGGAAAGTAAAACTCGAGCAAGAATCCGCACCAAGTCGTCATAATGGAACTCAGCCTTGGCGGAAAATCGCCGCGGAGTGAGCCCAGAGAGTTAAAGTGATCGCAAACACTTGTGTTGAATTTCGCATTTAATTACACATTTCAAAACACTTAAATTCAAATTATTTGATATCAATGTGTAAAATGATTAGCAAAGAAGTAATGTTGACAATTTCAAGAAGTAAAGTTATGCAAAACATGAAATTTAAGGCTAAAAAAGTTATTATGAAGGGAAAAATGTGATTAATTCATTACGAACTCGCACACATTGATTTTTTCCCTAGACCTCTATGGCTAAAGGCAAAGCCAAAGCAAAGCTAGACCGAAAATTCTGTCTCTCGTTCATTAGCTCTAACTTCTAAGTGAAGAGCTAACGAACGAGAGACAGAATTTTCGGTCTAAAGCAAAGCATGTGCAAAGAAAGGCAAAAGTTTAGGCGCTAGATCTAATGCACTTTCGTATCCATACCCTACCCCTACCCCTACCCTACCCCTACCCCTACCCCTAGCCTAGGCCCAGGGTTAGGGGTAGGGGTAGGGGTAGGGTACCGGTACCCAATGCGCATGGATACGAAAGTGCATTAGCGCTAAAGTTTAATCTGTTTAAACTCATAACTCCGATAAGTCATGTGATGTAACTCGTCATAGATATCTAGACTCTAGAATTTAATTTAATCATTACAGCTACAGAAATATAAATGCCGGTTCATACCTGCCATTTTACATTTAAAATGACTGTGTGCACTTGCTGGCTTCTTTCATACTTTGAAGAGGCTTGACCAAAAGCTACACTCAATCTCTAGCTGTATTGATTGCAACATTCTCCTGTTGATTTTATACGTTATAATATAATGCGCAGCGCTAGCGTAGTATCATTCCGACCATCATTCATATACTACAGACAAATTAAAACAGTATAACATGTAGCTATCGTACAATACGCGCATATTTTTTTTTTACACAACTGTTTAGCCATTTTCGCGAAAAATCCTAGAATTGCTCTGGTATAGAGTCTGGTAAAGTCGTCAGCGCTCATTCACGACTACCAGCAGCGCTATGTGCTCGAACAGTTTTAACCAGTGAAGGGAAGATGATAGAAAAGGACAAAGAAATACATAAAAAATAAAAGAGGATAGATTAAAGGGAAAACAAAGAAATACTCAGTAAATGAAAAGAGGATAGATCAATGAAAAAACAAAGAAATACATAAGGAAATTAAGAGAGGACGATATAGAAAAGAAAAAACAAAGAAATACATAATAGAAAGAACAGAAGCTACACTCTCAAAAAGGATTGGTCAAAGAACCAAGGAGTTAAGAACCAATTCATGTGTTGGTGATATGTGTCCGACCAAAAAATTGGTCAAAATCAACCAAAATTTTGGTACATTTTAACCAATAATTTGGTAATATTGACCATCATATTGGTGAATCTTCACCCATTTTTGGTCGGACACATATTCACCAACACATTCTTTTTGACCAATCCTTTTTTTAGAGTATATATAGATTCTAGGGGGAAAAACAAAGAAATACATACAAAAAGAACAGAGGATATAAAAGGGGGGGGGGAGAATGCATAAGAATGAGTAGATAATAGACTATAGGGAAGAAACAAAGAAATATTTACAAAAAGAACAGAGGACAAAAAAGGAAAAACAAAGAATGCATAAGGAATGAGTAGATGATAGACTATAGGGAAGAAACAAAGAAATAAAGAAACAAAGAAACAAAGAAAGGAAAAACAACGAAATACTTAAGGAATAATAATAATAATAAACCGGATATGTAGCGCATATCATGATTTTTGAAGTTCATTTATTTCCATATACATCATCATAAATTTACAATCTTTCACAGTATGGTCACATAAAATCATACATAGAAAAAGGGGTCGTCGTAAGCAAAGCTTGAGTTGACGTCCTAATCATAAATAAACATAATCATACAATGAACATACATATGCAAACAATGCATAGTGGAAAGCAGATGGCCAAAGGAAAAAAAAATACAAAGGAAAGAGAGAGAGAGAGAGAGAGAAGTAGGGGTGGAAGAGAGAGTTGCATTCAGATAGTATCAGATGAAACGAATAATATTTTATACTGCTAGAAAGGGTGTTAACCACCCCCACTAGCAATATGTGAGAGAAGATAATTTTTCAAGCGTTTCTTTAAAATAAACTTCGTTGGACTTGAACGTATATCAATGGGTAATGAATTCCAAATATCGGGTCCAGTGTGCCTTATAGATCTATGAGCAAGGGCTGTTTTAGGATTATTCAAATGAACATTAGTGGAAGTTCGAGTAGGGTATTTATGTAAAGATGAGTTTAATTGAAACATGTTATTAAAGGTCACTGGAAGTTCTGAAGAGTGGAATCTATGCATGAATATGGCAATTTGGTACGAGTGCAATTCAAAAATCGGAAGCGTATGCAATCTATGGAAAAGAGGTTCTGTATTTGCCAAGTATGCTGCATTTGTACATAGACGAACTGCTTTCTTTTGAAGTAGTAAAATATGATTAATTTTAGATTTTTGGGTGGCCCAGATAAGATTACAATAAGAAATATATGGCAAGATTATAGCGTTATACAAAGTAAACAATGTTTTTAGGGAAACATATGGTTTTAATCTATACAAAATTCCAATTCCACGTGATGCAGAAGTAACTACATTATCAATATGCGCGTTAAAATTCAAATACTGATCGATCGTAATACCCAGAAACTTTGTACTTTCCTTCTTTTCTATTGTTATTCCATCAATGACTATGTGAAAATGTAAATTATTCATCGTTGTACTGCAGCTTCTAAAATGAATGAAATTGGTTTTACTCAGATTTAATGATAGTTTGTTACATCTAAACCAAGTGGATATTTTTGGCAATTCGGTATTCATGGTTTCATTGAGGATATCAGGATTTGGATGAGAAAGAAATACATTTGTATCATCTGCAAACAGAACAAACTTTAGCACAGAGGAAGCATTACAAATATCATTTATATATATCAAAAACAAAAGGGGGCCTAGAATGCTTCCTTGAGGGACTCCACATTGTATAGGTAATATGTCAGAATTTATATTTTGAAAGTTAGTAAATTGTTGTCGATTAGATAAATAACTTTCAAACCAGTTAAGAGCAATTCCTCTTATGCCATAATTTTTTAGTTTACCTAAAAGAATTTTATGATCAAGGGTATCAAAGGCCTTACTAAGGTCCATAAATACTCCAAGAACATGGTCCTTATTTGACAAAGAGGTTACAATATTATCACATAATTCAATAAGGGCCATGTCCGTGGAGTGATTTAACTCGTATGCGCTTAATTGAAAGGGTTTGGAAATAAGGAAATAAAAGAATATAGATTAAAGTGAAAACAAAACAAATACATTGTAAGAACAGAGAAGATGATAGATTAAAGGGAAAACAAAGAAATACAGGAGCAAAAAAGAGCCTAGATTAAAGGAAAAAAACAAAAAAATACATTTTTCCTTTTGTATTTACTTTTCTATATAGCCTCTGTTCTTTTCTCATGTAATCTCTTTGTGTGTGTGTGTGTGTTTGTTTGTTTTTTTTTCTTTTTTCATTTAATCTACCCTCTTCTCATTTACTGAGTATTTCTTTGTATTTTCCCTTTAATAATAAAAAATAATAGTGGGTTCTTGTATAGCCGCGCACATGTCTGTCAGACTTGAGTCCTGACACTCCACATGCACAAGGGCCGGCTTTAGCATGGCTGCTCTAACGGCGCCCTGGGCATTCAAGGAATTAAATCCTGCCGGGTACCCATTTACCTCACCTGGGTTGAGTGTGGCAAATGTAGATTAATGTCTTGCCAAAATACACTATAGTGCTGCACCAGGGATTCGAACCCCGTACTTTGTGGTTCACAGGCCGGGGACTTATCCACTGGACACCTCTAATCTTAAATATCCTTTAAATTTCCTTATGTATTTCTTTGTTGTTTTTTCTATTCTGTATCCTCTGTTCTTTCCTAATGTATTTCTTCGTTTTTCCCCTTTAATCTATCTCTTCTCATTCCTTATGTATTCTTTGTTTTTCCTTTTCTGTCCTCTTCTCTTTCCTTTGACACTGTATTTCTTTGTTTTTTCCTCTAATTTATTCTCTGTTCTTTCCTTATGTATTTCTAATTTCTTTGTTTTTCTTTGACCTATCCTCTTCTCCTTCCTTATGTATTTCTCTGTTTTTCCTTTAATCTATCCTCTATTCTTTTCTTATGTATTTCTGTGTTTGTCCTTTTCTATGATCTTCCCTCATCCCTGGTTAAACTGTTCGTGCACATATCGCTACTCGCTACCACTGTGGTCGTGAACATGGTCGTGAATGCGCGCGAGCGCTGACGAGTTAGACTCTTTTACCAGAGCACTTTTAGGATTTTTCGCGAAAATGGCTAAACAGTCGTTTAAAAAAAAAAAATGTGATACGCGCATACGGTACCTCCGCGATTTTAAATAGTCTGTTTATTGAAACACTTTGCATCAATATTCGTCGGTAATATCTCTGACATTTCCCTGAAACAGTGAAGATCATCTAGGCGTCGGGCAACGGACATATTTTCCTGAGATGGGCGAACGCCTTTTTCTTTCCTGTATCCTGTATCTGCAAGAAAGTGAATTAGCAAGCTAAGTCGATCGACGTCAGCACAAAAAAGGTGTCGCTATATCGAGGAAGGGGGGGGGGGTGTCGGCAAATGCGCCATCTCTGTCGGCAAAAAAAAAGAGGGGGTAAAAGGGGGAGGGAACAGGAAAGAGAAAAGGAGAAAGGAGAAAGGAGACGAAAAAAAGAAAAGGGATAGGAAAGGAAAACAAAAACAGAAAGAAAAGAAGGGAAGGAAAAGGAACGGACAGAAAAAGAAGCAAGAACTGGCTAACTTTCTTCCTTGCTCGCTTCGTACGCTCGCAGAACACTGCATATTAGGGCAAAATGCGTCCCCCTTCGGCAATGGGCTGCAGCCCACCCCCCCCCCCCCCCCCCCCCCAAGGATTTTCAAAGTTCCGATATTCACATTCGGGCAGCGAGGTGCTAGATGATATCCATATATTTGGGTAGCAAGGCTCCCAGATAATTATATAACTTGTGTATGTAACTTCTGTACATTTTCACTACGAAAAGTTATTTTATAAATATGATATTCGGGCAAAAGGTGTCCCCCTTCGGCAATGGGCTGCCAGGCTCCCCCCGAGGATCAAAGTTCCGATATTCGGACAAGCACCACTTCATATTCGGGCAGCGAGGTGCCAGAATATCCACATATTTGGGAAGCGAGGTTTCCAGATAATTATAAGTAACTTCTGTATGTAACTTCTGTACATTTTCAATACGAAAAGTTCACTCGCAAAAACTTGGAAATTGAAAAGTTGATATTTCGGGCGAAAGGAGTCAGCCGCCTCCCCCCCCCCCCCCCCTCCTTCCCCGCCCCTTGCGAGAATGGGCCCGTATGATCAAGATCTCTACATGTGCGATTTTCTTTTATTATTATTGGGGGAGGGGGAGAGATTAGGGTGTAGCATTTTTGTCTGCAAATTTGGGTGTCACACCCCCCCCCCCCATTCAAAATGTTATAGCGATGCCCCTGGAGGGGGCACCAAAAAAAAATCACCAGGGCGGGCCAGGGGGAGGGGGGAAACCGGTATTTCTGTACGTAGATGAAACGGGAGACTATCGAATGTCATTAGAGAATGTGGAAGCATGCATGCTCGTCGAGAGTGTCATCTTCACTGCACGCTGCCTTCTCCCTGCCCTTTTTTTTTTTTTTTTTTCTTTAATCGGTCCTTACGATCTAACTAGAAGTGGGATGAGGATAAAATGAAAGTTTTCTTTTTGCCACAATCGGCCGAACAGTGATTTGACTAAAATTCATGTGACCCCATCCAAACAATTGCTGCATCGATGCATCTGTTAAAGTGCCAGGCCTACTTAAAAGCACCCTTCTCGATCCCTATATTAGGCGAATATATTCACACTGAATGAGAAGCGCCTTTAACCCTTTCAGGTCAGGAATTATTTAAGGGCTAAATTGATCACATTTTGTTCTTCAAATTGGCAACAATAATATTTTTCTTTTAGTCTACAAGATTGTAATAAGGGGTAATGTCTTTGAAAACAATATACATGGTTAAAAGAAATGTCGAAAAGTTGAAAAAGTTGCCAATTTCGATAAAAAACAATGATTTTGAACCTCTCAATGTGTTGCCAATTTAAGGATTTTAAAGCTTATTCTCCTTTTTGAAATTCCTGGGATCAAACGCAGTATGGTCATGTAACAAAAATGGACATAGTGGGTGCAGAAATTTTTGCTCTTCCTACTTATGTATCTGGTATATTTTTCAGGGCTCTGAATCAAAAGTTATTGAACCAAACCACAAAATGTGGTCAATTGTCTCGAAAGGGTTAAACTCAAACAAAACAACAACAAAACAAAAAGAAAAAAAATCCCTCCCTGCTCCCTCCCTCCTTCTGCCGGAGACTTCATCACCGGCAACCTGCCCTGCACATGATCAGTCACTTGGCCGTACGGGGGGGGGGGGGGGGGCAGCTGAGAACTGGCCTCAAAAATGCAAAATAGAAAAAGGAGAGAGGGGGGAAGAAGAAAAATGATGCACCTCAAAGATTATTATATTATGGGCCATATCTCAGAATGAAAAATTGTGATTTTAAATTATTTCTGAAACTTCCTAAAGCTCGATCACTTTGCTCCCTTGCATATTATTTTTAGAGGATCTTGTAATAATAACTGCAGGGGTAATATGGTGCAATGATAACGTCTAAAGGGTACGAATTCGGATAAAAATCCAACTCTCGGTATTATTTTCCTTATGCGGATCTCGCGCCCCATCACCGCGTAGCTATGATTTAATTTTTAGGGGGGGGGCGGCTGTGAGCTATGGATGTGAGCATGCGATGTGTGATCCCCAGGGGGTGGGTGCAGGGAGGGGGGAGTTTTCCCCCTCCCGTGCGAAGCGCGAAAGCTCTGACGTTTGAGCAAATTTGAAAAAACGATAAGGCTCGTATAGCATCTTTTTTAGGCGGATAGTTAGTTCGACGCCCTGACTTGACTGCTTTTCAATTATTTGGACGTAATTATATACAGCACTGTACGTAACAGGGGTGGGCGCATGGAGGTAGGTGGGAGTTTCCCCTTTCCCACGCGAAGCGCGAAAACTTAGACGTTTTAGCAAATTTGGGGAGAAAGATAACGGCTCGTAGCAGCTTTTGGGGTTTTTGTGTTTTTTTTTCTCTCTCACTTCCACCCTCTTTTTCGCTCTCGCGAATCACCGATCACGATCACCATTTCCTTTTCTCTCTCTCTCTCTCTCTCTCTCTTGATATTTGCCCCCCTTTTTTGCGCCTTTTTTGTTTTGTTTTGTTTTGTTTTGTTTTTTTGCGCCACCCTAATGTGCCGCGTGCCCGGGGCACGTGCCCCCTAGCCCCCTAGATACGCCAATGAGTGCCATTTCCATTAAAAGCAACTAGCTGATTTTTCCTTTTTAACTGATAAGTTTTGGCTGGGGGTATATTCTTTGTCTCTGATGCCACAATCCCTATATATATACGCCACTGCCTGTGGTGATTCAGAAGCGCAGCGCAGCGAGTTCAAATTAAGGGTGGGAGGAGAGAGCCGGGGGAGAGAGCTTTTTTATCTAGTCCTTCGAGAGCGACTTGAACATATGTAATAGGGTCTGTATTTAACGACTAGCAAATCTCACGCCCACGAGCTAGTCTGCAAGCACAGACCCTAATTTGACACTTTATCATTATATCAGAAAATCACTGTGTCTTGAGAGAAACCTAACCCAACTACCTATTGGTCGTGTCAATATAATTATGGTCAGGAGCAGCATGCTATAGCATGGGCGTCGCCAGGGGGGTGCGGAGGGTGCGAACGCACCCCCCTCCAGACAAAAAAAAAAAAAAAAAAAAAAAATTGGGGGGGGGGGGGGGGGGGGCGTCGCCGGGTTGGGGGGGGGGGGTTGTCTTTTGAAAAGGGCGACATGTTCTATAGTGACCAGTAGGCAGTACATTTGTCTATACATCCATCTGGCCGGCCGGCTATATGCACTATTGTGTAGTGTCGAACAGCTCATATCTGCGCCACCAGCACCACTGCCTGACATTGGAGTTGGTAAGTTTTGTCTTTTTTTTTTCCAAAAGGCAACCCCCCCCCCCCCCCCCTCCCTTGAAAAAAGCTGGTGACGGCACTGTACAGTACAGGGCATATGGTAGTCTTACAGTGCTGACATTTTTTTACGACTGACCAGGGTTTGTGCTTGCAAACTAACTAGCGGCCATGTTTGTGAAGCTGCATATAATAAGCGTGCATCTTGCAAAACTCACCAAAAGTGAAAAGTCGCCGAAAGTCGCCGAAATACGCCTATTGCATAGATGAATGCATGTTCCTAAAAATCTATATCTATAGGCATATTATAGCCTGACTAGGTCTATATATGAATTAAAATAAATAAAAACAATATAATTATAAGAGACGCATGTCCTTGGGGTCCTTGAACATTAAATTCGAGTTACGCGAGAGTTTAGAATATTCTTGTGTTACACATGGATGCGAATATGAGATGGCGGTTTCCCAGGCACAATGGAATTATTTTGTTGTTTGTTGTTTTTTCTTGTGTGTTTTCTTTGCGGGGGGGGGGGGGGGTGACCATAGGCGCCGGAAGTGGGGGGGGGGGCGGTCGTCCCCCCCCCCCCAAACGAAAAAGTGGGGGGGGGTGCAAAATACATTTCGCCCCCCCAAAAAAGCCCCCCCCCCATAAAAATAAAAAAAAACAGTAGTAAAGGAGTAAAATTACATCATAAGACACACTGACACCCTCAAAGAATGATATTCTTCTAGTCGCAGAACGTATCCATCATAAGAGCATTTCACTACACTTTTTTAAAAATCGTGTGTATATTAAAAGCTTGATTGCTTTATTACGTAATTGTAAGCCTTTGTATTCATTTTTCGTATTCATGGAGATCACTGAAGACAGATAAAGCATTCAAACTTTTAACTTTAACGTAGTGGAGGTTTTGTATTAGACGTGTTTAATAGCGAAATATTCTGAAAGGTGTGTACGTGCGTCTGTATTGTTGTGAGAGGGTGGGAAAGCGTGTGTGTTTTTTTTAGGGGTGAGAAGACATGAGCCCTTTAAAGGTGAGCCCCCTTGAATGTTTGCCCCCCCCCCCCATCCAAAACTGCTTCCGGCGCGCCTGGGGGTGACTGCAGCACCCTCGATAAGCCTACCCAAACTCGCACGCCTGTGCCTCCCGACAAACAAATGAACACATTCACAGTTTCACTTGCCATTTCTTCATTTTGTGATAGAACTCTTGAAAAAGTCTCATTCCCACCTGTACAACAGAGTTGGAATGCTAGGAGATACCCCCTCCTAACACATATTCCCTGCTTCATACTACACACAACTTTTTATGGCCGGGAGTAACCCCCACAACCACCTCATATACACACAAACACTCAGTGACACGGCTTAATGGCAAAACATGTAGAGAGAGGGGAGAGGGGCAGAGAAATATAGAGAAAAGAGGGGGTGGGGAATTTGAAAGGAAGATCATAGATGATACCACCCAAACCCTCCCATCTCATCTAATTAAGAGCCTTGTTAATTCTCATTTTATCTATCGGGTAAGATTTTCCGCCCCCCCCCCCCCCCGGTCCATGTCGCCAGTGCCTGCTCATTGTTGTCATTTTACGGAAATATAGCCTTCCACTAATTGCAACAGAAAATATTTCAGCTGTTCAAGTTTCATGTAAAAAGTTCTAAGAAATCAAGGTGTTGAAAAATATCATAAAATAATCAGTGATAATCATTTTCCATTTTCTGTTAGTACCAACAGAACCAACTATACACATATAGATTAGCCAACTCGGTTTCAGCTGGGCACTCTCTGACAAACATTCTTTGTTGTGTATGCCTAACAAAGCAACGCGTGCGTATTAATATTTGTGTCCAACTTACACCAAGTTATGTTTATCATGACATCGATGACTGATCTGGCATACCATCGATCTCTACCATCGATGTGGCAGACTCTGGCTTACAAGGACGCCCTCTGAAGAACGCAAATACATAGAATTACATTGGGTATTTGCCTGTTGAATAACCTGTAGGGATATTTGCCTGTAGAATTACATCTATCGTTTTAGATAGCTTTTTAAGCAATCATTGATCCTCTTACATAAGTGATCTTGAAGTAATTTGGTAAAGAGATATATTTGCGGTTTTTACATGAACAACTGGAATTAACTCTCCTGTTTTATTTCCGATTGATTGCTTGCGTATCTTGATATTATAGCGAATAATTACGAATAATCACGATCGACAGCTTTCTAACTTATGAGATGGGATACTAACATCTTACCATACTAATGATGAATATTAATAATACCATTTTCAAAAAACAAAAAAAAAAAAAAAAAACGCTCGCGAGCTTTCCGAAGCCTACGCCCAACCTATATAGGAAAGTGACTGGCGCGAATAATCTGAAGAGATTGAAGAGCGCCATCATACCAAGAACCAACCAACCAACATTTCAAAATAAACACAACAAAAAAGTAACTCCCCTATAATCAAATTAGCGTACCTTCTTAACGAAAAGGTTGTGAGCAAAATAATTCGGCAAGAGTGTTCTTACACTTCTAGACTAACTTTCCTGTAAAATTGAGATTGATCCATCGAGTCATGCATAAGTGGGCAAACGTTAAAGGCAAAAATGTCACTTTTCAAAGGTCACAATTAGGGTCATTTTTTTATGCTGTATTGCGCGATTGCTAAAGCGTGCTCACTCAACCATGACACGTTGACAACCTCTTATGTTCACATATTATGTGATGATACATTTTAGTAAAAATATCTGGAGTTATTTTCTTTTTTCAATAAGCTGAATGGATTTTGCCATTTCATATTCAGGAGGGTTGAATTTTGTTTTAATTGTGCTCACCCAACCATAATAATGAGAAGAGTGTCAGGATAGCTGTGAGGGGGTCAAGCGGTGGATGATAAACAACAACAACACATAAATAGGCACAGAATCCCCAAAATGACCCTTGTGGCTTTTGAAAAGTGACAATTTTGCCTTTAATAATGTTTGCTCACTCATGCATGACTCAATGGATCAATTTCATTTGCACAGAAAAGTTAGTCAATAAGTGTAGGAACACTCTTGCCAAGTTATTTTGCTCAAAACCTTTTTGTTAAAAAATCACGTTTCACAGAATCCCCAAAATAACCCTTGTGACTTTTGAAAAGTGACAATTTTTCCTTTAATAATGTTTGTTCACTCATGCATGACTCAATGGATCAATTTCATTTTCACAGAAAAGTTAGGCAATAAGTGTAGGAACACTCCTGCCAAGTTATTTTGCTCGAACCCTTTTTGTTAAAAAATTACGTTTCGATTAAGGGGGGGGGGGGGTTACTTTTTTTGTGGTGTTTATAATATGTAGCGATATATCATGCGAGGTGACAAAATAAATTAGAATTTATGAGATTATGAGCCTGGTACCTTGAAGTGGCACGATCTGAAATTCTAAACACTTTTATATTTTGTTGCTTTTGGCGGAAAATAGGGATCTAATATATTTCATTTGAAGAGGGAGTAATAACAATGCAGCCCTCTCAAAACTGCCAAAACAAATTTACTATATCTGCACAAGATAATTATTAACTTACGTGCGCTGAATTTACTCCTCAGTATTTACTTCTCACCACAAATCCGCAATTATCATGCTTTTCCATTAAAGAGTTTTTGTTTTGATTTGTTTCGTTTTTGTTTGTTTGTTTTTTTTTTTGGGGGGGGGGTTGTTTTAGGTTCTTTGTTTTTGTTGTTGTTTGGGGGGGGGCTAGCCCCCTCCCTCATGATTTCTTTGTATCTAAGTTCTTTTCATGTAGGCTCCTCTTTCTTTCTCTCTCTCTCCCTCTCTCTATCTATCTATCTCTCTCTCTCTCTCTCTCTCCCTCCCTCTCTCTCTCTTCTTCTCTCCCCCTTCTCTCTCTCTCTCCCCCTCCATAACTGGGCTTTTTTGGCCTGTTCTTTACCTATCATTCGTTACCATTACAAATTACTGTACTGCTCTGTGCCTATTCTTGAATGTACATGTTGATGTTGCTGATGTCATTATCCTTGTTAAGTTTTTTTTTTTTAATTTTACTGAAATGTATTTAATCAGGATAACAAGAATAAGATATAGTTATACAAAAGCTGTTTTACACCCTGGTCCTGAACAGATAAAGGTATACTACATAAAAATAGAAATAATGAGAATCAATCATGTTAACAATCAAATATAATCATATATATAAATCAACAGTAAAACTAATTGTGAGAATGGTAAGCATTACAAAATATAAATACATGTAGAAAAAAACAGAAATAGTTTAATAATTCAAATTTAAAAAGCAGAAATTGATATAAATGACTTTAAAAGTACAATATATCATAAATAGAATGAAGCAGGAGAAGATAATTATAAAGGGAAATTGGTATAAAGGAGAGAAATCATTTTCTTTCTCACATTTTCTGCTTTAGCTTTCAAATCAAATAAAAATCATATCCAGTTGAAAGTTTTCTTGCGTTCCTTCTTTCCCATCCATCTAGCTCTCTCTCTCTCTCTCTCTCTCTCTCTCTCTCTCTCTCATCAGGCAAGAGTCTATCTCTGTCACCCTAACCTTTTTCCTCCGGAATAATCTACCTAGTGGATAGCCTGTATAACTGCAGTAGTTCTGCAGTCTGATAATTCACGTATGTTATTCACAATCTGTTCAATTAATGCTCGTTAATTCTGTCAATATTTTATGTTATAATTATGTCATGATATATATTTGTCTTAAATGATAGAGCTTTCAATAACTTAAAGGAGAATGAAACCCTGGGGAAAATTCAATTTTAATGAAAAGAGAGGATAGAGAGAAGCAATTAAAAAAAAAAGTTCCATTAAAATCGGTTACGAAATGAGAAAGTTATGAAAGATTTACAAGTCTCAATTTACTTTCTATGGCGATCCTCAAATTGGCAATGTTGCTTCAAAGTGACAGGTTTATAGTACAACTCTCAACTTGATGTTTTGTACACAAAATTTCATATTTTCTCTATTATCTCTCAAGGTGCAGCTTGTCTCCTTCTTAGCTCAAGAGATATCATGGGAAAATGTATTTGACACAATTATGTTGAGTTCACAAAAAGACAACCAGCATCTTTTGAGATAATGGAGAAAATATGAAATTTTGTGTACACAACATATTGAGAGTTGTACTACTAAACCTGCCATTTTGAAGCAACATTGCCAATTTGAGGATCGCCACAGAAAGTAAATTGAGACTTTTCAAACTTTCATAACTTTTTTATTTCGCAACCGATTTTAATGGAACTTTTTAAAAATTGCTTCTCTCTGTCCTCCCTTTTCATTAAAATGGATATTTCCCCAGGGTTTCATTCTCCTTTAATTGAGTAACTGAGGAGTCGAACCTGTTTGAATAAAACTGGAATAAATGAACGAATAAATGAATAAATAAAAAATAGACAGTCATATATTTTTATGATAACATTACATTGACAGACTCATAAATGGAATGCTTTCGCAGCAACCGCAGACTCTGTCATGACAACAAAGCGTAGTTGTGGGTTTTTCTTTCCTCGTTTTCTGCTCAGCTCACGTACTCGCTTCTAAACTTTTAAAGTTGATATCTGGCAACAGGACGAATCGTGTCCATATACTTAGTACCCTATCAAAATGGGATAGAATATCAAATCCAGATATCACAGTGGCGTATCAGGCATTGGCTGACATTTGTTCAAATGTCCTGCTTTTGATATGACTCGGAAAGTTTTTATCAAGTCATAGTTTAGCAAACGACCTACAGCGCGAGTCAGAAAAAATGTTACACTTTTTAAAATGATTATATTACAAATATTATGAAATATCATAATTCTTGCACCACAGTTAGATAGAATAACTCTTCCAGTTTTATTTGATACCACATTTGTTGGGAATCAGTAATGAATTTACTGGATGGGAATCAATTAATGTGTCTGGGTGAAAACCCATTTGCGCCAATATCAACAATGCCTTGTCAGATTTGGATGAGAATGCACAAGGAGCAAAAAAGCCTTTTGTAATGATAATTGAGTTAATCCAAATCAGGAAAGGGGCTGCTGAAGCTAATGCTAAAGAGCTTCTGTGGAATGGCCCCCAAGATATCCAGACTTAACATCCATGCATGGGCCGCGGAACCGGGGGGGGGGGGGGGCTGCAGCCACCCCACATTTTTGAGTAGACACATGTCATAAAACCTCGGAAAAAAGGTTAGAAAATTGTCTTTAATGAGTGAAATCAAATCAGCCCCCCCCCTCCCACTTCAGCGGCCCCTTCGTGGACTTCTTTGTCTGAGGGTTCCTGAAGTCCAAGGTGTACAGTAGCCCACCTGCAGACCTGGATGACTTGCAGACAGGCAGACACTTCGTAGGGCCAATGGCAGCGATGCTCCATCGAGCTCAGAAATGCATCGAGAGAAACTGACGCCTTGTGGAAGATTGAAAGCTTTGTCCAAGTGCCTAAAAGGCCCCGTTGCATAAAGCTTACCATTAACGGTAACTTTGCCATCAATGGTAACTCCCATGGAAACCTTGATTTTGATTGGCTGTTGAGTGATGTTACCATGGTAGTTACCATTGATAGCAGAGTTACCATTAACGGTAAGTTTTATGCAACGGGGCACTGATCTACTGCTGATTTCCTAACTCTACAAAAGTGGCTTATCTCACAAAATGAACTTTTTTGCACGTCACGTGATGCGAATCTAACCAATCACTGCGCGTATTATACATACACTATTTACTATATATATATATATATATATATATATATATATTATATATATATATATATATATATATATTCTCTTCTTCTGGCTTTTCTCTATAATTTTCTTTTTTTTTTTCTTTTTTTCTTTTTACACGTTTATGCCAAATATTGCCTTATACATCTTGTTTGAATATGATTGTATTCCTTCCATGCTCCCGTTAGGGGCCGTTCATGAAATAAAATATCATTGTCATTGTCATCGTCATTGTCGTAACCCCCAGCCCACTACAGCCGGCCCTCACCCCCCCCCCCCCCCCCCCCACCAGTCGGGGGATGCCCCCTGTTTATCCATTTATGGGTATAACTATAATGCGCTTGAATTGTCCATTTCATACACACCCCCAAACAAGCTTTCTTCCCTATTCTCACGCCTATTTATGAAAGTCAAAATTTATGCTCCCAAACATTTCATCAGGTTTAGTGACGTCACCCTGAGTATTTAGCCCGGAACGGAAAAAAAAAAAAAAAACACTTGCAATGGGGATTCCCCACTGCAAGGATGACTTTCCACATTTGGATCATACCACTTGTAAAAAGGGGTTATACGTTTACTTGAATCAAATATTTATCGATCAATAATAATATGAAAATTATTAACTCCAATTAATACATATTATTTATAATTTCAATAATTTAAGAATAAGCATTAATATTTTCTAGTAAATTAAAATACCTAACAGAACTCAAAAGTACGAGTAAAAAATGTAATACTAGTACTTAAGCCCCCTTTTGAATGCGAGAAACCTTCAAAGTGAACTTCAAAGGGAACTCCTAAACATATACATGTACATATCGCGATTGTATAGCTAGATGCTGCGATGCGATGCTAAGCGCAACGAAGTAAAGCATGCGGGAAAGATCAAGAGCAAGAGGGTGTAATTTACATTTCATATTTGTTAGTATTATGATTATCACTCGCGATGGCTGATGGACTTCCAATAAAACATTTCAGGGCAATCTTGTTGTATATTCAAAATCACTTGACTAAAGAAGAGCGGGAAAATTTGGTATTTTTAAAAGAATTATCCCAGAAGGACGAAGAAGACTGCTTGCAAAATATGCGCAATTTCTGGACTTACATGTTGAAAAGACAAAATGAATATAAGTATGGAGAAGACGACCCGAGAGACCTGTTTGATGACTTGGAACTTCTTGGACGTCAGGATGTCCTTAACGGAGCTAAGGAGAGATACGGTAACTATTTTAGGCATCTTGAGAACTTAAATTAAAACTGATTCCTTTTTTCAGTAAAGCCTTTACGGCTTTACTTTTCGTTTTACTTGCACCTGTCATGCTCGTGCCTGCGCCTGAACTGAAGTCTGAACTTGTCGTTTCATCAAATCAACTCCATGAGTAGTCATGTCAACTCTTGTCGGCGATCTACGGAAATGCCTCGGAGCTGAAAATCTGTTTCACAAAGACATAGACAAAAAACATAGTATGGTGGTTGATCCAGTGTCCGAACACTTTTCAGAAAATCAACGATAGAAAATTAAATATCAAAGTCAAACGAATATCTGTCAAACTTACATAATGAATGCTCAAAGTCCTACAGAAAAAGAAGTTGATGGAATTTTAAAAAGACAACCTAGATTTAATACGATATTCCCTTCCGAGTGAACCCCTTCCCAACGACGCGGCGGCGCGTTTTGGTCCCTTGAAAAAGGTACTGTATTTCCGAACGTGTGAAACCTATAGGAAAAAGACACACCTTTGTTTCAATAGTGTGGTTTTCATACACGTAATCCCAAGCGTATGAAACCCCATTTTAGGCGCTTAACTGTACACGTTCGGTAATACAATCTGTTCGGAATTACAATCCTTGACTATATAGATCTATATCACAGTCCATTGGAATTATTGTCAATTACCCAAACAGATTTTGAGGCTCAGTTTTTCCCAAACTATTCCAAAATGTCAAAAATGGCAGCGAAGATGAATGCTGGTCATGCTGGTGATTACAAAGGTCTACATGTACGTCTGGTTTACATGAAAAGATGAACAGGCATTTGTCCTATATCATAATGGGATTAAAGTAAAAGTAAAGTATTAAAGTAAAAAAAGATGTACGAATCTAGATTTGTAGGTAAGAGGATACCATAATTGACTAATCATGGATACTTGATACTTGATGAAATAATCCCTCTTGCAGCTCCAAGAAGCTAAACTGGGATGAACTAAGCAATATGTCGTGAAGAGGTGTCATAGTGAAGATCTCTATTTTACAATAAAAAGAGAGTGCGCTGTGCAAGTAAAAATCTGGATACATCTTAGAGAACAAGAGATCCAGGTGGAGGCTGCAGATTTCTAATAATGGGAAGTGCAGCCTCTTTGAAAGCAATGAGTCCAATGGTATGTACAACTTCACCAGGAAGGTGGTTCCATATCCAGATTGTTCTTGGGAAGAAGGAATATTTATAGGAGTCTATTGATGACTTTGGTACAGCAAACTTCAGTGTGTGGTCTTTCCTTGCATGATATGTTGCCGGGGTGACTGCGGCTGGCATTGGCATGTTGACTAGTCCATAATGAATCTTGTAGAACAGAGAGCACTGGTCCAGGAGTCGCCGATGGTGTAATGTGTCCCATCCGTGTGCAGACAACAGGTGTGAAGTTGGTGTAGACCACCTGTAGTCATGTGCAACAAACCAAGCTGCCGCTCTTTGAACTTGCTCAAGGCTGTTGATAGAAGGCCCAAATCATGTTCACTTTAGAGAAAATGATTAAATTAAGATATTTTACAGGGCTGTCAACTTTGGGGAACTGCTTGGAGGGAGATTCGTGATTTTTTTTCTCTCGACTTCCCTCCAATTTTTGGGGTCTCTTTTGAAGTCCAAAAATCTCTGACAAGCAAAAAAAAAAAAGGTCCTCAGCATTTTGGGGTCTCTTTTGAAGTCCAAAAATCTCTGACAAGCAAAAAAAAAAAAAAGGTCCTCAGCATTTTGGGGTCTCTTTTGAAGTCCAAAAATCTCTGACAAGCTATCATTTTACACGTTTGGAGGGAGGTTTTTTCATAAAGCAGGAGAGCGGGAGGAAGGGCGTCGTGGCGGGAGTCTCCCGCTTTGACGCTGGAAGGACGGCAGGAGAATTAGCATCGTGGCGTGAGACTCCCTCCAAATGCGGGAGGGTTGACAGCCCTGTATTTTATGGCACAATTTTTAATATTTATTCATTAAAATATAGATATAATATCATTCATATCAAAGTATTGCGTGAAAATGGAAAATATAGCAAAATTACATACATGATGAATTGTTGTCGTTCACATGGTCTGTATATACAGACTGTTCCATTTTCGATGCTGATTCTATGGTAGATAGATGTGGGTATTTTTAATATCTCATTTACTTATTGGGGGGTCAAGAAGCCATAAGAACATATTGTCCATCTGTACATTGTTATAATACGAACATAAATAATACTATTTGATAAAGGAATGATAAAGGATAGTGCTTGGAGATCAGGAAATAAATGTTCTCTTAATTTACATTTCTTATTTTTCGCAGCCCATAGACTAACTAAAAGCTGGCTTGTGATGGCGTTCTAAAAAGATATGACAGGTTTGGAGTACCGACAAGTCACTTGTCAGCAAAGTTGTCGGTGGTCTTGGCAAAGATGGCTTTGTGAAACCCTGGGGGGGGGGGGGCACTCAACTTCACCCACCCTCAAAACGGGGGTCTAAGGAACTGACTAGAAGCGAAAAACAAAGGGTCTTTGGAACGGTGGATCTATACCCAGCTGAGCGAAAATGCATAGTCTAAGGAACTACGGCACTTAGTGTAGGGATTCTATAGTGCATACATATGCAATTGCACACGCAAGTGAATGGACATAGTTGGTACGTGAGAGCTAGGGAACGGGGCGCGCCAGGGGAAACTAAAAGAGACGAGCGCTTTTGTTCCGGCCGGGTATCTTGAGAATGGGTGAGAAGGGCGAGAACGGCAGTTTATGGAAATTCGGATATCTTGAGAACGGCGATCGTCAAAGGGGGTCGTCAAAGTGGCACATACCCATATGTCCAATATATTGAGTGCCCCCCCCCCCCCCCCCCCCCCCCCCCCCGGATGTGAAACGCTTAGCGGACAAGTTGAGTGACAGTGTCGAGATGTCGCTGATCTTGTCATTATGACGGTTTGATGAAACGACCCCCAGGTCTATAATATATTATTTGGTGATTAGCCCTCTACTCCACTCATATGATATTACAGTCAACTCATAGTATGAGGTTATCTCCAAGTTACCTCTACTATACTCTACTCCTTAGACTAAGCCTACTAACATGACTAAGCCTTAGGGAAGGGCCCGAGGGGGGGGGGCACTTTGTATATAGTGTGCAGTGGGTATGTGCCGCCGAGAAGACCCCCATTTTTACACTCAGATTTCTTAATGAGAAAAAAAAGAGTGAAAAACCGTTCCAAAGCACCGCTTCTTTTTTTTTCATTCCATCATTCCGGCTGTGAGTGGGGGAGGGGGGGGGGGGAGAGGGGTATACCTGAACAAACTCAACAATCCTAGATAGTTTTATAAGAATTAATCTCGTGTATATTCGAAGAATATCATTTTTGGTGAAAAGTCTTCTTTTTTTTAAAGTGTGTTTTATTAAATCAGAAGACAAAAATCAAAATATTTACATGTTATCAACAATAATTGGTGCATGCACGACAAAAAAGATATAAAGAAAATAAAAAATAAAAAAGTGACAAGAAATAGAAGATATATTTAAACAAATAACATATTTTAGTGAGCAATACAAAGCCACCATGGGGGGGGGGCACTCAATATATTGGACATGTTCTCACGGGGGAGTCCCCCTAGCTGCCAAGACCCATTCCATCCTGTCAAGGGCCAATGAAGCCTGGACACGCTCCACAAAAACACACATGTTCCATACATAAATACCACATGGTCAGACCATCACTATTTAAACATTGCCTGTAACCTACTAGATCATACTAAACAGCTACAAGTAGCTTCATGATCATAACCTCTTCCTCACTATCTGGTCATTCCTCTTCACACCCGCATAATTCCACCCACAGCCCAGTACATCTAGCTGTACGAGCTCCCAGGCTTATCAATCTGGTACTGGTCCACGGAGCTGTACAGGGTATGCATGTGTGGAGAAGAATGTCACCAAAAAAATCTAGATCTAAATATCACCCATTCCCACATACTGTGAGCCATGCAAACCACCTTCAGAATTTGCTTAAGGGTTTACCTTCCAGGCTCTACTAAAATTGTAAAAATTGAATGAATAAAAAAGGGAAAAAACATTAAAAAGTCGGCAGGTGTGATCAGGTTTTTCTTGTTTCTTTTTCTGTAAATACGGATGTTTGTGCACTCATTTAGTTTACACGCAGTTCGGGATTTTTGACATGAAAGACAACATTTCAAGGATTGTGAATAAAATTACTGAAATATTAAAGTTCTGTAACAGTATCCAATATTTTGACTCATTTTTTGCATGAATAGGCCTATATTGCTGTAATAAAGACAAAAAGTTTATGTTCGTTGCATCTTTTGCTTTATCAGAATTGCGCAGTGTGCGCAGACAAGGGCACTGTAGCCATACTCTATTAAACCATTTTAAGTAATGTCCCTCCCTCCCTGACTACAGACCACAGGTGAGTGATGCTCCACCAGGGCTGATCAATGTAACTCACCAAGATCAAGATCAAGATTAAGATTCTAATTTTCACCTTTTCAATCCCATATTTTTTATGTCCGATTGCCACAGATTATGGTGTAGCAGTGTAATAATAATAATAATACAGGGCTCGACACTAACTGAAAATTTTGGTGGTCCAGTTGGTCCACCAAATTTGACTTATTTTCATTTTTGGTGGACCACACCGTAATTTGCGCGAATTTCGCGAGTTGATGTTGGACTGCAAATTTCACAGCATGAGAAAATATTTCCAGTTGATCAATGACTGCACTGATTTGCGCCGCAAAAAAGTGAAGCCTGAGAAACCGGACCTCAGATCGCTATGATCAGGGAGGTGATGATGATTGAAGCTTGAATTATCACCTTTATCTGCTCTATATAAATGCTAGCACTTAATGTACATAAATTCTACTATGTAAAAGTTGGTTAGACACTTCAAAACTTGACTTGAATTTCACTTTTATTCTAGCTCAGAGCTAAAATCTTATGCCTTAATTCATTCTCCAGTAAAAGACATTTATATTCTTTCATTCAATATGATTTTTTATTGAATTCCTGTTGCAATAATTCAGATTATTGAATTTCTTCAATTTTTTTTCATTTTCAAGTACATGTATAGTCACATGACTAATGTTCGCGATTGCGATCGCAAAAATCTGCAATCGCGATCGTAAAATCTGCTGTCGCGATTGCGAATGTGAGTCACGTGACTTATACGTGTTTGAGAAGGAAGGATATTCAGAGAAATTCAATATTTTGACACCAAAACCAATCTTTTGGAACAGGAATCTAACAAATATCAAATTAAATAAAAGAATACGAATGTCTTTTTCTAGAGATCGAATTGTGGCATGAGGTTTCAGCTTTGAGCTACAATTAAAGTGAAATTTAAGCCAATTTTTTTAAATGTCTAACCAACTTTTACATGGCAGAGTTTATGTTCAAATTAAATGCAAGACTTCGAAATAGCAATTCAAACAATCATGTCACATGCACATCACTAGCACTCGCTGTTCATCATCAACACGCGAACGTTTTGTGAAAATGTGTGACGCATTTGAACATCACGTTGAGCTCTTTCCTTGGTCTGGGAGGGGATCGGCGATTTAAAATTTTTGGTGTTCACTGGGACCTCCATTTCCTTGTTTTTTCAAATTTGGTGGTCCAACACATCATTTTGGGGGACTTTGACCTCCGGACCTCTGCTAGTATCGAGCCCTGAATAATAATTTATAAAGCGCAGAAAACTATATATATATATATATATATATATATATATATATATATTTATTTTATTCTACTGCACTGCAAGAGCTCTTGATATGCTTATAACTAAATGTATGATGAGTAACTAATTAAATGAAAAGATATGCTTTTAGTTTTAATTTGAAAGTATTTACATTTGTTGATTTCCTAATATCTAATGGTAAGTTATCCCACAGTGTAGAACATGGTAGAATTTGTATTCACCAACTGCTCATCCTTTCTGACCTACAAGTGAGAGTTGGTCTTGCGGTAACGTCCGCGGTCAGTTCTCTGTCAACTTGACTCTGATCAGAGTCATCAGACCCAGGTTTGAAACTGAGTCACGTCTTTTGGATGTCAACATTAAGGGTCGCTCCAAGACTTGAATAATCATATTTCATTGATACACGTCTGTGAAAACCCCATTATTTTTTTGTCTTTTCATAATTTTTATTCCTGGATTCAGATTTTCAAAATGAATATTACAAATTAAGCATTGATTACACAATATAATTCAACATGGCAATGAACAATACAAGTGAAATATGGCCTTATGACATCCCAAGGAGGTGGTTTTGGAAGACCACAATAACTTTGGAGATTGAAAGTAGGCATTGACTGATTTATTACCCTTGTCGGTACCCTTGTTTGGGGGAATCTACATGTACATGTACTCATGGCTTTTATGATCTGAAATTCCTCACCCTTGGTATCAACACCAATGTACTGGCGAGAAGGCTGCGTGTCACTGGATCGGTCTTTTTCATTATGATAGAGAACATTTTGGTAGAAAAACTTGGACGTGACAACCCTCAGTGTTACATGTATACTACATGTACAATATTAGTGCAATAGTCCAACTGGCTAGTCCAGTAGGAATGACATGATTACAATTGCAACAAGTGAACCCGGTTTCTTCCAGATACATGTCTCCAGTTCATATTATTATGAACTTTGGACGCACAGCAAAGTATCTACACGTGTCTGATCTCATGCAAGCGTAATGGTGGCATCTGGGTCTGCAAGTCGGACTATAAAGAAGGCTATGTTTTGGGTGATCATCCCCTCTCTAAACGCTGGCCTTCAGCTCCATATGCAGATCAAGGCGTTGGATACCGCCATCTTTTTTCCGAGTACTGGATGTGCCACTGCTCTTTCTCAACAGGGCCTCGGGATTCAGTGAATTCTGAAGTGGACTATTAGTACTTGTACAAAATAGATATGATATTTACCCTTACTTCAGGATCTATTGGGAAAATGCCGTGAATTACATGTATGCTGTCAACTTTCCAGTTCTATCTTATTATCTTGAATTGCATGAATATTTGAAGGCCAAACGGGTCATGTAGGTTACTTATCAAACTAGGCATGCATTTTTCTTAAGGGGGGGGGGGGAGGGGTGGGCATGTAGGCCTACTATAGTGATATTTGCATTATTATCTTTTATCCATTATTGAGCTTTTTCTTACATTTCAAAAAATTACCTACATTGTAAGATACAAAATAGCATGGTGGTTAAAAACGAATTTGTGTGCTGAAATGTAACAATTTGCGAGAAAAACAAAGTTTTTGCATTGAGTATGCATTTCTCCAGGACCATCATCAGAGTGGGATGTACAAGTAGGAGTGTGACATCCACCCCTTCAAAGTTTTGTTGGAGAGGGTTGACTGATTTTTTATTACATCGGTAAAATGTTAAAGGAAATGGTGCAAAACTTTCTTGTTCTGTCTCTTTAAATAATTCATTGTTTTACCAGCTTCCTGGTTTTTATTTGCCAAATAATTCTTGCACTATTTTCTGTCTTTTCTGTCACATTATGTGAATTTCAGAACGGTTTAGACAATACAAGGTGTCTCAATCAAGGATACAAGGACATGCATTGCAAACCCCTCCTGGTCCTGGAACTCAGGCTCCAAGACACTTATCTCCTGGATCATCTGATGTAGGTAGTAATATTGGCCAAGGGATGGTCCCTCGATCACACTACCTTCAAGGTCCAGGACCATCACCAACCACACCCCAAGCACATTCTCCTCCATACTCTCCATCAGCCAGCAGCCCAGGCTATGGTCATGATGGAAATTTGCCTGGAGCAACAGTGTATGAACAACCCTACAAAGTTCCAGGTTCACAGCCTCAAGATTCAATGCCAGCAGCTCCCCCGTCCAGTGGAAACTTTCAACAAAGCCCCACATTAGGCCCACATCCTAGAGCAGTAGCATATGAACAACCACGCAAAGTTCCAGCCTCACATCCTCAAGATTCATTGCAGCTAAGCTTCAACACACCATCTTCATCTACCGGTCCCCCTTACAGTGGAAACTTGCTACAGAGTCCTACATTGAGCCCACCTCTTACAGCTGGTACTGGTCATGGGTTAAAGAGCATAGAGCCATTACCAACAATGTCAAGCAGTCTGGTCCAAAGGGAAGGATTACCTAGTGACCAGTCACCTCCTGGATTGGCCCATGCCCCTGCTGGTCAACGGGTCATTTTACCAGGATCTCTACATAGCAAGGAGCTTGCAAGAAATCCTCAAAGAAATATAATGTATCCTTCTAACAATGCTTTTCCTATCCAGCCATCCTCAGCCCAAGCTGCTGGTGATCATGGCCTGAAGAGCTCAGAGCCACTCCAAACAATGCAAAGTAACATGGTACCAGGACAAGGTGAGATTATTTCAGCTACTCCCGCTCATTTGTCTCCTGGTAACCCAGACTCTGTCATCAGCAAGGCATCATCACTAAAGAGCAATGATCCATCAGGAATGGGCCAATCAGGTAATGCCCATGCCAAGCAGCTTCCACCTGCCAACTCAGACTCAGTGATGAGTTCCGCAAGATCTTTGAAAACTAATGATTTGGCAGGAGTAAATCAGCCACTGTCTCAGCAGATACAGGTTCCAGCTCAAGCCTCCTCTCTGCAGGCTCCTGGGAGCACCAAGCACACCATAGAACATCCAGTCCAGCCAGCCTCAACCCCTGACCATCTGAAAGATAATATCCAACAACTTGTCGACCTAACTCTAGGTGAGGTGGAGAAGATTGCCTCAAGTGTACAGGGTGGATCATCCCATCAGCAGCCTGTCCTTGGTGAAGGTGACACTGTAAAAGATGCCAGTGCAGCTTCTGGAACAGAGGTTCTTCCAGTGGATGTTGTCACAGATTCTGCACCAGATCTGGAGCTAACAGATGAATTTGCAGCACTAACAAGGGGACTTCATTCTTCCATTCTTGACTTCCACCAACCTCTCAAAGATAAGAAAACAGTAACATTGAGGAACTATCAGATGGAATTGGCTGGTCCAGGACTCAAAGGTGTCAACTATGTAATCTGCGCCCAAACTGGATCAGGAAAGACCATCACTGCAGCGCACATTTGCTACAAAAATATGATGAAAATGAAGGAAGAAGGCAAAGAGGAAGACTTCAAAGCCATCTTCATTGTTCCTACAAGGCACTTGAAGAAGCAGCAACGAGATGGCTTCCAAAATCTATTCGTTCCAGGGCAGGTGACCTCGCTTGCAGAAGGGCAGTCTTTCAGTGATGCCTTTGGTAAAGGCAATGTTCGAGTCTTGATGATAACTGCCCAGGTGCTTGTGAATGCCCTCACCCAGAATGAATTCAAGCTCCCTGAAGCCACCATGCTGGTATTTGATGAATGTCATCACACCACTTTGAATCATCCTTACAATGAAATCATGAGGCATTACCTAAAGGACAAGAAAGACATTCTTATACAGCGAGGAATATGTGGAGAGCAGTGGCCTGTGGGACGTCCTTATGGCAGAATACCCCAGGTGGTTGGTAAGTTGTTTTGATTTTAAATACATGTGTAAGTATGTAATCGCAAATTGGAAAATGGATTTGAGATGTCTTCATTAGTACTTTGTATTGGTAAGAAAAAGATAATGAGCAAATGAAAAGGGAATGCATGCTATTGAAGCTAGATTATGATTATGACCAAGGAACAAGCAAGGGCTGTCTTGAATACAGTATCCAGTAATAAAGTCAAGATCCTCAACATGTTGTTACCAAATGATCATCTGCCATGCTGGGAAATCCTATTGAAATAAATATTACCTTGGAACAGTTATGTTGTTACGAGTTAATTCATTTTGCCATGGTACTCTGTAATTACATAATCCACTTGAGATTGTTTGGAGTGAGATTTCAGCCAGATTACGAACTGAATTTCCTACATTATATCTTTACAGCAAATAAAAACATTGAAAATAGCACGTAAGATGCTAGTTTACCACTTTAAAATATTGCTGAAAATCACAAACAATTAAAAGCAACTGGACACACATAAAGGTGCATGGGACTACACAAAAATGTATCAAAGTTGTGTCCATAAATATATTAAAGTTTAGTAATATATTTGAAGTATGAGGGCATTTCAAAAGTAATCCTTTTATGGCCCATTGCTACAGTGATATTCTTCCACATGGAAATAGAAAAGAATGTGAATGCTTACAAATTCAGCAAAACTCAACCTTCTCTTTAAAGATAAAGTTGAGTTTTGGTCAGAATGCAATTACATTGTGAAAGAAACTGTCTCAGCGCAATTGGGAAAGTTTGATTAATTCTACATAAGAATTGTTATTGTTATTGTGTATACTGTGAGGTTTTGGAACCATCAAAATGATAAGAAATTGACAAAATCTCACTGAAAAGTTTAATGCACTGCACACAGAAATGGGTACATGGGACTGCACACACATGTATGAATGTTCGGCCCGAACACTTCATCTATTTCTCTTCATATTTTGATTATGAGGGCATTTGAAGAGCAGTACTTTTTAGAGGACATTTCTAGTATGATGTTGCAAACTGATATAAAAGGAATTAGAGAGCTCACAAATTATATTTCACCTTTCCCAGAACTCAGCCATATATTTAAATACCTTTGTTTCCCCAGGTCTAACTGCATCAGTCGGTACTGGCACTTCAGATGACGCACATAGTCATATTGTAACACTATGTGCAAACTTGGATAGCTTTGGAGTCAAGGTTGTCACTAAACCTGAAAATGTGGATGAATTAAAATGCTACAACAGGCTGCCAGAAGAGGATAAAATAATTGCCACTCCAAAGAAAATGTTAACTCCAGTCAGTTCCCGTTTTGTTGAAATTCTGAAGATTGTCATGGAAGAGATTGAGCAGAACGTCCTTGCCAAGCACCAAGATGACTACAAGAACATGAAAGGCATGACTGTCTACTCTCCTCCATATGGAACCCAGGAATATGAGAATTGGATTGCAAAGATCCGTGCCACTGCTGAGCTTCGATTTCCCAACCTTGAAATCTGTGCCAATTATCTGTTCCGCCTTAATCTTGCCCTTCTGCTGTATGAAGATCTACGTGCCACTGATGCATTGGAGTCCATTAAGGTCTTCATGCAACAGACAAAGGGGAAGGAGGATGAGCTACGGGATGGGCGACACTGCAGGTTGATCTACGAGAAGAGCTTGCAGGAGCTGAAGGAACTAGCAAGCTCTGAGAATCCTCTGTCCAATCCAAAGTTACTCTGTTTGCATGAGCTGATCAAAAAGGTCTATAGCAAGGATCCCACATCTAAAGGTAAGTACATGTATCAGTGACTGATTATCACATTTTGATTTGTAAAGCATTGATTATATAGATGGATGGTGACAAGAAAATGGATTCCCTTTGAAATTACTCATCTGGTTACAAAGATATCTATGATTGTAGAGTTATCTGGAGGGGTGATCTGGAGGAGTTTTTTTTGTAAATTTTATTTATTTATTGATTGATTATTTTTATTATTTTTAATTTTAATTTTTATTCATTTTTTTTGTTTTTTATTTTTTATTTAGTTATTTATTTTTTATTTATTTTTTATTTTTTATTTTTTATTTATTTTTTTATTTTTTATTTTATTCATTTATTATTATTATTATTTTTATTTATTTTTTTTTTTTTGGGGGGGGGGGGTGTGCAGTTCTCATATTTTGAGGCATTATTGCCATATCTTCCCCCTGGTTATACATGTCATGATATGAATAATTTTTTCATTCCTATTCTTTTTTGAAAACTCAGCATTTAATTTCTCGCACTAAATATCAGTCACTTTATTTGGAAATTTCAGGGATGTATTTTTCCCTTGCATTCTACAGTATGACCAAGTAAAACATGCCTTGCATTCTACAGTACATGACAAATAATCAACATTTCCACTCCCAGCACAAACATGTGAAAGTTTTAAATAGTGCACTTGAATTACCTTCCGGGTATGATAAAACTATGTGATATGAAAGAATTACATTAAATATCAAAGAAATTTGAATTTTGCATTCGAACAACTCTTCCCTACAAATTAGAATACAAGATGTGGATGCCTTTATGCTGTAGATTGAACATCAGACTGGCCTAATATGTTTGGTTTGGCTCCTATGAATTTCACTTCTCAAAACAGAAGTAGTGACAAATGGCTCTGTAGCTGAATATTTCTGTTGACAAAAATCATCTCTTCATTTCCTTTTAGGGATTGTGCTGGCACGGACCCGTTTTGCAACGTATGCCTTGCTGAAGTTCGTCAAAGAGTGTGATGAGCTGGAGAATCTTGACCCTCCTATTAAGCCAGTCCGTATTGTTGGACAGAGCAAAGAGACTGATCAAGGCCTAACTCTAGCAAGACAGGAAGCTGCATTGAGTGACTTCAAAAGTGGTATACCTCATTTGCTTAAATTTGTGCTTGAGAAATCTGGATGAAATTTTCTTTCCTTCTGCTTGTTTTGTGAAGTATTCTGGCATATTGATATGCTACAAGCAATATTTACAATGTTGTGGGAATCATGTAAAAACAGTAAAATCCATGAAATTATGAATTGTTTGCCATTGCAAATATTGTAAAGCTACTATATCAATTGTAAAGAATTAAACTACAATTTTTTGTACTCTAGAAGCTCAGTAAAGATAATGAATTGTCACCTGGTAATAGAAGTTGCAGGTTCTCGCTAGTGCATTACACCAGGGTTCCTATGGGCATTGACAAACCCAGAAAGTCATGGAAAAATAAAGTCTTCCGGAAAGTCATGGAAAATGACAAAAAACCTCCCCAAGACATGGAAAGTCATGGAAATTGACCATGGGTGTGGGCCGGGTGTGGGTCATGTGTGGCTATGGCAGCCTTCCATCACAAACATGAAATAATATCACTGTGTTGTATTTGTACACTGCTTGGATGCCGCAACCCATACAAAAATGGTACTTATCTGGTCATGGAAAAAGGCAAAAATGGGTCATGGAAAGTCATGGAGTTTGGTTATCAAATTTCTGTTGAACCCTGATGACACCCTTGGTGCCAATACCAAGTGAAAAGATTTCAAAAGAAAGAAAAAAAAAATCTTCCTGACGAGGGTAATAATGTTACCATATGTCACCCAATTTGGACCAAGGGTGAAAAAATTCCTGCTGAAAAGCCTGAGAAGTTGCATGTAAGACTTGTTGATATTATTTGGACCAAGGGTGAAAAAATTCCTGCTGAGAAGCCTGAGAAGTTTTATGTAAGACTTGTTGATATTACTACAAGGAGTTTTACATTTTTCTTTTAATTTTACAGATCGTGCCAACCTCCTTGTGGCCACGGACATAGTCCAGGAAGGCCTGGACATTCCTGCATGCAATGTGATCATCAGGTACAACTTCGTCAGCAACGAGATTGGAACAGTGCAGTCAAAGGGAAGAGCAAGGAAGGAAGGATCCAAATGCTTCCTTATTGTTGAGAAGTAAGACATATTTCTTCATGTACATGTCACAGGGAAAAAATGGAATTGTCTTACCTGGGCTATTTTTAAGTCAAACTCTCTGTTTGGAGATTCTTTGCTTTATAACTCATTGCAATAATTGTTTAGATATGAGCTTTCATTTTTTCATTGACAGAGGTTTGTTTAATAGTTGGTGGTGCCCAAATTTCCCTCCCCCTCCACCACCCATCTATTATTACGCTGATGCCTGTTGCCAGATTGTCTGAAGAGGGCGATTGCTCTAAAAAATACAAGATTTAATGAATGTAGAAAGAAACTCTTAAGGACACCAACAAAAGTAACTTGCAGTTCTAAGAAAGATGGTTGGCACTGGCCCTTTGTTCCCTTTTGCTAGTGAGGTTAGATTTATTAAATCTGTTGCATAAAATTATATTACATGCCAAACCTCGATACAATTGAGGTAACACGGAACTATATAATCACCCAAAATGATGTTAGTTCTCTGTGGTAATTAATGTAGTAGAGTAATTGTTTGGATGGTATACATGTAGGGGCTAGGAGTACGTGATTATGTAGTTGTCAGAGTTATTATTGTATCCCCCGGCAGGTACTCTTGGAAGATACTTTGGATTCAGCAGCATTAAACCGCTGTTGCTGCCACTTCGCGTTCTTGTTTGCCCTCTTACAGCTGCATTTCTTTACAGATTTCTTTCAAATTTTGTATGCAGGTGCATCTTGGTGAAATCTGCACAGCTATTGGCTTTGGTGATGTTGCCCCAATTGTTCCGTCTTTTTAGGGTCAAAGGTCATATTTTGGGGGAAATGTTGTGTGCGCTCTGCAGGCCACATTTCTTGAACTTTTGTATGAAATTTTGTATGGAGGTGTATCTTGGTAAAATCAAAATGCCTATAGTTTTTGGTGATGCTGCTCCCAGTGTTCTGTCTTTTATAGGGTCAAAGGTCATATTTTAGTGGAAATGTTGTGTGTACTCTGGCGGTCACATATTTCCACTGATTTCTTTCAGACTTTGTATGGAGGTTAATCATAGTTTACTCTACATGTAGACCTCTACAGTTTTTGGTGATGCTGCCCCCAGTGTTATATCTTTTTTAGGGTCAAAGGTCATATTTTAGTGGATATTTTGTGTGCTCTATGTCACATTTCTTGACAGATTTCTTTAGAATTTTCTATAGAGATGCATTATCTAATCTACACACATATTGTTTTGGTGATGCTGCTCCTAGTGTTGACAATAGTCTACGCCATCGGTGGCGATCTCTACATCATCCTTTTGTTTAGGGAGGGGAGGGGGGAGGTTCTTTGTCCCTCTTTTGAACAAAAAGATGACAAAAAATCGCTGCCAGTGCCAGGGAAAATAAATTTGCATTGCACAGCAATGCAGATTTCTAGTTATTCAAGGACGGTATATAGTCATTACTTTAGGTTATTGTTTTTTGTTGTTGTTTTTTTTAGGGGGGGGGGGTAATTGTACAGTTTATTGCCCAAGATATATAGGTGTTCTCAATAGTAATATTAGAAGCAAGATAAGTACATGAAGTTTTGATATAAATCCCTTGATTATCACATTTTAAAAAGTATATATTTTACACAGACTTTGAACGTGGAACAAACATCGACTATAAAGATGTGTTGCATCGGCTGAAAGTTGACCAAAGCGAGAAAAGAGTTAATGGTCCTGAGGGTGAATGTCCAGAATGACTTTGTCCTGGATTGACAATCTTTATTTCGCCCCACCTGTCATTTTTTTTCTGCAGGGGATCGCTCAATGAAGCAAGAGAAAGTAAGAACAGAGAGAGGGTTGTGGAGATGGATAGAGCAATTAGGGAGGTGAACGACCTCCCGCCACATGAATGGCATCAAGAAGTAAGACTAAGACAGGTGAGTGTGGATAAAATTACTTGTGAAACTCATTTGCAAAGAAGAAGCAGAAGTTGTCATTGTAGTGGAAGCACCGTGGTATATTGTTGGGGTAATAATGCTTGCAGGGCCTGTAGGAAGAGCAGTATCAATACTTATGTTGCTACCTTCGGTAGATAAGACCAATTTAGTATCATTATTCCTTTTCATAGCAGTGCAATCAAAGAACTTGTAAGATGACCAATAGTATTTGTGGAGAAGTGCTGATCCATCTTCAGGTTAGGGGTGGGGTTGCAATTATATAACCTTTGATTAAATGCTAAATAGAATACTAAGCTTACTATTATCAGTTAAATCCACCCCTTGAATCAACATCACTACATGTATACATCTCTTTGTGTGTGATCAGGTGGCTAAATATCATAATTTTGCTTTGATTTTGAATTTTTTGGGGGGTACAGTATGGCCTTTATATCATACTGGACACCAATACCCTAGTCCCCAAAATAGCTATTGCTGGGTCTCTCAAAACAAACGGACTTGTTGTGATATGTTTCCATGTGTTGGAATAAATGAATATATTATTATATATATTCAAGAATGAATGATAGAAAGAGAGAGGGAGGCTATATTTGCTGCATGGTCTGTATTTGACAGGTTTCTTTGCATGTTAGATTTGATTTGATTTTTGTAAACTCTCCAATTTCCAAATTTCCATTTATGATTTATGGGTAATAGAGAAGAACTGAATTGAATTGAATAACATGCATTTCCATAGACCTGAACCTGAATTATCTCTTGCTTAGTATGCAATGGGTTAGCCCTTTCGTGACAGGAATTATTAAAGGACTGAATTAATCACATTTTGTTCTTCAAATTGGTAACAATATTTTTCTTTTAGTGCTACATCGTATTAATAAAATGTGATTTCTTTGACAACAATACACATAGTTCTGAACTTTGTCACAAAGTTGAAAAAATTGCAGATTTTGATAAAAAGCAGTGATTTTTTAACCTCTCAATGTGTTGCCAATTTAAGGATTTCAAAGCTTATTCTCCTTTTTGAAATTCCTGGCATCAAACGCAATATGGTCATGCAATGAAAATGGACACAATGTGTGCAGAAATTTTTGCTCATTCTATGGGTATCTATATACTTTACTGCATCTGGTATATTATTTAGAGTGCTGAATCAAAAGTTATTGAGCCAAACCACAAAATGTGGTCACTTGTCTCGAAAGGGTTAAAGAATGATCAAGACCCTGAACATAAAGTTCTTTCACTCCCCTCCTAGCTCTCCATCATCAGAGAAATTGAGCAGATGGACAAACTGAAGAGAGTTCAACAAGAGAAAAGCAAGGAGGTGGATGTCAAGCTCCTGTGCAACAAGTGTGAGAAATTCATCTGCAAGTCATCTGACCTGGAACGGAGGCTGGCCAACTACACGTGTCTGGATCCCACCATTGTTGATAGGACAAGCATCGTT
Source organism: Heliocidaris tuberculata (assembly GCA_025618425.1). Taxonomy (NCBI): domain Eukaryota; kingdom Metazoa; phylum Echinodermata; class Echinoidea; order Camarodonta; family Echinometridae; genus Heliocidaris; species Heliocidaris tuberculata. The sequence continues at coordinate 24,529,921 of CM046848.1, forward strand.
CACACTGGATGTATAACTTTCAGAGAATCCAAAACCATTGGTTAGTTGGAACTATGGTTGTATTCTATAGACCATGATAGCCAATACCCATAATGATCTAATCTCTCAGTATACTAAAAAAAAAATGTAAAGGAAGCCTTTTAAAAAAGTCTTTTTTTGCAAATAAATTCTTCTATTCCCATAACCTTTATATAGGGGCGAACCAGTTCCAGTAGGCTATCATTTAGATGATCAGCAGTTTGAAACAATGAAGATCAGTTAATAAAGCATCATGCAGTTCTAATGTAAAAACACGTCTGAATATTATCCTACATGCAGAACATAATGAAGCACAATTTACATTGCATTCTATCATATTATGAAGGTGTCCCATGCTTTGATGCAATCATGGTGATGCGATCATCTTTAGTAAAGTGACTCTGTTGTCAAATTTATATTCTACAATATTTTATTCCAGGAAAATTTGCATCAGGTACTGTGAGGCCAGGTTAAGTCATGATAAGTAATTAGGTTAACCCTTACAACCTTTCCATTCCTGAATATGACATTCTTTTCTACTACGTAGACAGATTTTGTTGCATTAATGCCCATCCTTACGAGGTGGTAAACTATTTTGAAAAACAAAAAGACTTGTGCAGCAATATTACGTCCATGGTGTGCCTGATATTTCTGTATCTATAATACACAGTATTCATAGAGGCAAGTTTGTCCACAGCTATGTTTTGTACCCTTCAGAATGTTGTTTCGTGCCATTCATTTGCATGCAAAGTTTTGCCGCTGCAGTGTTTTAGGCAATTTACTGCATCGTCTTAATAAACCATGCTTACAACCATTATCTCCCAATTTTTGTTACTCTTCACTGATACAGGCAATGTGAAGTGCCTATGCGGTAACAAGCTCGGTCAAGCCTTGGAGTTCAAGCGTCTTCACGTGTGGAAACCGGGATACAACCTGAGCCCTAAGAGCTTCTTCTTCATCTACAATGACAACCCAGACAGCAAGCGGGTCTTTGCCAAGTGGAAGAAGGCAGATTTTCCAATCGCTTCTGAGGAGCAATAATCAAGTAACCAATCCTACAGCCCTTTCAGACAGGAGGGAATTTATACGAAAATACAGGATAATATTGTATAAAGGAGGAACATCATACTAAGAAACAAGATTTGGGAAGGTCAGCTGACACTGTGTCAGTGTATATCATGCCGTAGAGGTGTCGTGGTGTAGTGGTTCATTCACTTGACTTTCAATCAAAGGGTTGAGGGTTTGAATCTCAGCTGGCAACAAAATCTGTTGGCAAGACACAAATCCACATTTGCCACTCTCTACCCAGGTGTAAATGGGTACCTTATACTCCGGAGTGCTACATATTTGGCCACTTGGCTATGACCAGGGTAATGATGTTGGAGTGCCATGAGCGTCATGACGTGACAGACATGAGCCACTATTATTATGATTATGATTATCATTATGGGCATTGCTTATTATGCTTTCCATTGAATGTGATTTCCGGCAGGTTTTCTGTAATAAATTTGTTGATATCTTACAGGCCCAGACAATCTTTCTAGTACATAATGATCTATGTAAAATTACTGTTGGCCAGTTTCTCTCCTGGCACATTTCCATTATTTGAACTTAACATTAGCTTTAAGAGAGCAGTTACCCGGTATATGTTTGCTGTTTGGGGGGAACTTGTTTTCCTTCTTTCTTTTGTTTTTTGCATATGTATAGAGCTATATATGTGTTAGCTCATAGCACACATTAAATTTTCATTTGTGAATATATTTAGAATTATATACTGGAGAAGAAGTAATATATACACACACACACATATATATATATATATATATATATATATATATATATATATATATATAACTCTATTTCCGGCGTTTAGGGGAATCCTTTTATCTCAGCCTATTGTTATCATTCGCCTTAACGCACGGTCGCTTTCGCCGTAACGCCGAATTTCTATTGTGATGGAATAAACCGCATTGATAGGTTCCCCCTAACGTAGGAAATATCAGTGTATATATATATATATATATATATATATCTTGAATGGATGCATATACATTCATGTCAGTACAGCAATGTACCTTGACTGCTGAGGAAAGCTTCATGAGTCCGCATTAGCTTAAAGGGAAGCTTGAGTTCTGGGAAAGGTAAAACGTAATTTGGGAGCTTTCTCATTCTTTTTATGTTTGGAAGATTATCATATTAGATATGTCCCCTGAAAAGGATTGCTCTTCAAATGCTCTCACATCCAAAATATGACAAGAAACAGCTGAAATGTTCGGGCCGAACATTTGTGTGTGTAGTCCCATATACACATTTCTGTGTGCAGTGCATGTGACTCTCGGCAGGATTGAGTCCATTTCTTATCATTTTGGTGATTCCAAAACCGTACAGCATGCACCATTTCTTATGTGCTATATAATCATCCTTTCCCAATTGCTTTGAGACAGTTTCTTTCATAATTCAATCTCATGACTAGAACTCAACCTTATCTTTAACGTGGTGCTGAAGAATAACTATTGTGTGCATGCTTTTCATGGAAAAAAATATATTTGTAGCATATGAACTATTTATCTTTGCAGAGGTTTATGTAAAAAAAAAACTTCCTTGGAAAGCTGATTCCAGCCAAGATGTAATGAATGAAATGCAATGTCAAAGTATTTTGCATGGAAATGAAGGATCTATAGCAAATGGTTTACGGCGAAAGGTAGGAATAGATGGTCACATTACATTGTACTGCTGACAGTCCTGTGTTCTGAAATCTTTTAAGGTTCTACATTTATATTTGCTTAACCATGTGAAGAGTTTTATTATTTCACATCTGCGTAGCTTGTGTTGTACATGTAAGTAAGCTATTTCTCAGAACATAGGGATGAAAATGTCTGTACAACAGAGTCATGGATTTGAGCCTTCTTATACCCTTTCATATTTAGCCAACATAACAGAATCCAAAGCGCTTTGGCCAGATAACGCTTTGAAAGCGCTATCTAGCAAAAAGCGGGTTTTTGATGTGAACAGTCACACCAAATAAAGCGGAATGAAGGGCCAAAGAACAATGCTTGTGCAGATGACGTACTTCCGCTCTGAGCCTCGTGCTCTATTCTGCTTCCATGAAATAGCAGTATCTTGTGATTGATGTGAAAGCAAAGCGATGCGAAGCGCTTCCAAGGAAGGCGGAACAACAGCGGAATCAATAGCAGAATGAAAAGCACTTTGGCAATCTGAAAGGGGTGTTAGTCTTGATTTACTAAAGTGCAAAATACTGCAGACCTAAGTTTTCAAATATATTGTAGCTGCCTTCTTATGAACAAATACATGTACATAAATACATGAGCTGTCTGAATATAAGATGATATTTGCCAAAATATGTGTAATTTCAAATTCTTTGGGGTTGCAGCCCCTCAGCCCCCACCTCATACGCCTATGGTTGAGGTTATGCTCAGCCTGAGCCTTTAGACCTAGATGGTACATATAACAGGACTCCAAACTAACCATTGCTTGTAGGGGGATCGGATTTGAATTTGTACAGTCTGTATGCATAAGCCCCAAGGTCCGGACTAAGATTTTGGGCACCCGTGTATCCCGGACACCTAATCATGTTAGCATAGGAACAATGATATATAGGACCAATATACAGGAACAACAGTGAGTGAGACTAATCGTGCATTAGACCCATGGGGGTATAATCTTTCAAATCTATGCTTACTGTTTTTTATCATCATTAAAGAAATCATGAATTTAGGATTTTCAGCAAGATTTTGATGATCTGAAACATTTGTAATATTTTTTTCCCCAAAAAATGTATGCTACTGCAATGCTCATAATCAATCAAAAGTCTGTGTGAAGATTAATTTGATACACAACTACTGCATGCAGTAGGTCACATGACAAAAAAAGATATTTGAAAAATCTGAAATAAAATGAATACAAGGTAACAGGAGTAGGAAGTTAACATCTATTATATTGTTTGTATCTTGCAATTTTTTTTGCCATTGATAATGACATCATTTTCAAAACTGAAATATGAATTTAAGAATAAATAGACTAAATTTTATATACATTATGTGTATCATATTAAATGTACTCAAATGAAGGACACGTTAGATATTTTAATGATGAAATGTAGGAGTTAGTGTTGGCATAGAAAACAGAGGTGGATTTAGGGGGATGGGGTATAGGGGGAAAAAGGTTCTAGTCATTAATACCTACACAACGCCTCCCAGAGATTCTGGATTTTCATAGTTCTCCAAATATTCCCCCCTTCAGGAGATCTTTGATCTGACTTCAAAGAGGTCAATGAGACTTATTAACCAAGTACAGTGAAAGCTTGTTAACCCTTTCAAGACATTTGACCACATTTTGTGGTTTGGCTCAATAACTTTTGATTCAGAGCTCTAAAAAATATACCAGATGCATGAGTAGAAAGAGCAAAAATTTCTGCACATACTATGTCCATTTTTGTTGCATGACCATATTGTGTTCGATGCCAGGAATTTAACTTTTCGACAAAGTTTCTAACCATGTATAATGTTTTCAAAGACATTGCATTTTATTAGAACCATGTAGCACTAACAGAAAAATATTATTGTTGCCAATTTGAAGGAAAAAAACGTGATCAATTTAGCCCTTAAATAATTCCTGTCCTGAAAGGGTTAACAGATTCTCGTGTAAACAAGGTAGTTTTTCTCGTCCCAGTTCTTTGTCTTCTATTCTATGTTTACCCTTATGTAACAAGATTTCAATATACAGTGGAAACTCACTATAACGAGGACCCTGGGACCATGAAAATTACCTTGTTATATCAGGAATCTCCTTATATCAGAGTGAAAAAACAAAAGGACATAAAGCCCTGGGACCAGCAAAATTACCTTGTTATATCAGACCTCTTTATAATGACTTTCCAATGTAATAACCCATTGCCTACGGGAACCAGATAATTCCTGTATTAAACCTATGGGAATGAGAGAATGCAGTAGTCAAAGGGAATCAGTAATTTCCTTTGTTTTGTTTAGTTCGATATAATATGATTCCACTCTACTTCATAGAGGACTTGATAATAGATCTAAGGCAAAGAAGACAAAAAATTCCAACAAAAATGAAACATGCTCCTCTATTCTCACCTATTACTCATGTTAAGCACATTCATCCAAGATGAATTGTAATGTTGTACATGTATTGCGTCATTAAGTAAATAGAGATATCGTTAAAAAAAAAAAAATACAAGTGATGATGTCATTTTTACATGTGACTTCTGTAGCAGATTTCCGATATCAGTACTTGTTCAGGTATTTAATGAATTCTTTATTCGCTCTGGATCAACACCCTGGACTACCACTTTGTTTGGAGTGTATAATATATATATATTTATATATATTTATATACACTATATGTGTGACAAAAGTCAACTGTGGCAGTCCCATTTGCCTCATTGGTTGTCCAAAGGGGGTAAAGGGTTAATCACAATTTTTTTTCCATTTACGGTCTGTTTATAATCCATTTTCATCTTGTCATTAGATTGGTTTGTAGGCAGTTTCCCTCTGGTCAAGTTTAGTAATCTACTGATATGCTGCATTATAATTTTGCATCATCACCTTTATTTCATTTTGTTTATTGCTGTGCGTTGGTAGTTTTATTATATCTTAACATTTTTGCAAATACTTCAATTTTTTTTTACAAAAATGCCATCATTACATGTTTGTGTTGGAGTACTTAAAGAATAAGAGGAAGATAATTCACGGTGTGATGGAATTGAATAAATGCAGGAATTTTGAAAGTAGAAATGAAGTACTATTTCCTAAGATTTTATTTTGAATTTTCATTTTATTCTTAGTACCATATAGGCCTACCCATTCAGACACATTGTGGTAAGCCGTGGGCCCTGTTTCATAAAACTTGTCATCAATGACAAGTTGCAGTAACTGTTATAAGGTACTGAAATCCTTGCATCCGATTGGCTGAGAGGAAATTTGTTGGTAAAAATCACCAACAAGACATTTGATGAAATGCCCCCCAGGGCCCTGTTTCATAAATCTTGTCATCAATGGCAAGTTGCAGTAACTGTTATAAGCTACTGAAATCCTTGCATTTGATTGGCTGAGAGCAAATTTGTCGTTAAAAATCATCAACAAGACACTTGATGGAATGCCCCCCTGTACTTAAACTGACCCCCAAACCACCATGGCGAAATAATAAGCACTTTCTGTGTAAATGTATCAGAACAGGCATAGGAGTGGGTTTGAAAAAGATGTGATATGATTGCCTGTTGCCACTATTTTTTATTTTTTCACTCCCTTGTGAAAGTTTATACGTACATTTTATATAGCATATGAATTTTAAGATAATGACATTTGAGAAAATGAGGTTGATAAATTTTAATGCTTCTTAAGTTAAGTGGAAAATAAGCAATATTGCAATATGTACAGTATGTTACAAAGCTTTACATTATGGGAGAGATTTCTTCAGAGAGGATTTTTCGCCTGAACTCCCAGTGTTTGAGATTGGCTTTGCCATCCGCATGTAATTGGAAAACAAGTCAGAATCAAGGGGACCCTAAATTCATTGTATCTATGCCGTGGACCACAAATTGCCTTGTGGTATAGTCACTGCCCGGATAGCTGTAGATGTTGTCACGTTCAAATTCCTCCTGGTTCCAAGATTTTTTCATTCACATGCAAAGTGTACGGCTCATCTCGAACACTGGGATTTACAGCAAAATCCTCTCTAATATATATGTACTAAACCACTGATAAGAATTTTTTCTCGTCAAGCTCATGATAGGGATTACAAAGTATATTTAACTTGGATTGAATTCAATATTATCACTTAAAATTGTTATTAATAATATTTTTATTGTATTAACCACTCCAGTGACCAAAATTAAATGAATGGTAGTATGATAATTTTATAGTGACATATAGTGCAAACTTGGAGAATAGTTATGGTCATTTACAAGCACATAAAATCTTTATGGGAAAGTATCCTATACAGTGCAAGATACTTTTACTATTTGAAGGGTTTTGGCGGCAGGCCTTATTTGGTGTTTGAAAAAAATATAAGGAATTGCGAAAGTCTTCTGTGTCACATGGAGAGAATCCCCTTTATTTGGAGTGTGATTTATACATTTAAAAATATTGAATACAATTTGTCATTGCCAATTGAAATATGCAGCTCATTATTTCCTATCTTTCATAACCAGCAACTATTGTATATTATATATATCTAACCCAATGTAGAAATATTTTGCAATCTTTTACCAATTTCTTGCAATATTGTCTTTTTTTTCCCCTTTTTTTTAAGGTCTTATTTAAATTTTCTCTGGTTTAAAGGTACAAGTTAACATTATACTTAGTGTTTAAAAAAAAAAACAGTGGACACTTTCGATCATTAATAACTAAAAAATCATACCTCATATAAGACTGAGGTTTTTATATTGTAAATTTTGAAGGATGTAAAATTAATTGGGAGCAAGTTTTACTACATTTCTCTGAATACTGATTCATGACTGCATTAAAAAGGTGTTTTGGAATTTTAGCTGCAATGCACAATAGCTGAATTGATTGACTGCTACACACAGATTTTGTGGCCTTGATTTATCAAAAAGTACAAAATCTAATTGAATATCCAGAGCAATATTTTAAGAAAAGTATTCAGGGAAATGTCATGAAACTTGCTCCCAATAATTTTGCATCCTTCAAATTTTCAATGTGAAAAACTCAGTGTGATACGATGTACATTTTTTTTTAGTTAGTAACGATCAAAAAGTGTCCACTGTTTTTTTTAACACCCAGTACAATATTTTATTTCAATTATTTGAATTAATATATAGTACTTAATACTCTCAAATTAAATATACTGAGAATTTTTAGGTCATAAATTAGGCACATTGAATTCCTACTAATTCATGCATACTCAGACAGTAAATATACAGTTGCATATTTTTTTTTTTTTTTTTTTTTGTTAAATAGTTCGCTTTTTGCAATTCTATCCTGTGCCTTTCATTTTGCTCACTAGTGTGTTTCTGTTGTTTGGGTACTCAGTTTTCTACAATAATTCTAAGACATCAATATTATGATGAATATGGAATACAAATGTTTTACCCCCTCGCAGATAATTTTTGAGACAATAATTATCTCAACAACAGTGGATGTTGTACATGTACTTTATTTTACAATATTTATTTTTGCAATATTGTGAAATAAAAGCACTTTTAATGCATGTCACCCCGTAATAAATATATATTTGAGAATGATACAAATGTATATTTTGCCTACGCTGTGTACTTTTTTATCTTGTAGTATTTATTTAATTATCTAGTCAACTTTATTGAATGTGTTTTGATAATCACATACTAACAATAAGCTATTGCTGTACTGTTGCTCAATATTTGTCATTTTGGGGATGGAAATGACAAAAGAGAAATATACTATACATAGGCTATAGGTCTACATGACTCAAAATAATGGATGTAATTTATTTGGGAGAGAGAGAGGTGGGGGGAAAGAACTAGAGGGAAAGGGAAAGAGAGAAAGCGAGAGGGAGAGAGAAAAAGAAGAAAGCAGAGAGATGTGGAGGGAAGGAGGGGGGGGGGGGGGTGATGGGAGGGCTATTAGTAGTACCAGTGTGACCAGTGTTAAACATGGAATTATGCTAGGGAGCAGCGCAAAATTCTGCTAAATCCAAAAAAAAAAAAAAAAAAACGGCAAAAAAAGAAAGTTTTTAAGCATTTTTGGGGTGTATTTACTCAAAAATTCTCTGACAAGCAAGAAAAAAAAAGAAGATTATCAGCATTTTGGGGATGTATTTTTACTCCCAAATTCTCTGACAAGCAAAACAAAAACAAAAACAACAAAAAAGGGTTATTACATGTAGCATTTTGGGGTGTATTTTTACTCAAAAATTATCTGACAAGCAAAAAAAGAAAAAAATGTTTTTGTCAAACTATGCTACGCATAATGCTAGATGCTAAAGCGGTAGCGGTCAGAATTCTGCCAGAAAGCAGAATTCTGCTAACTCTGGCAACGTTGACTACAAACATCGATCTCTACAACGCGAATTAGAAGATGTCAGTCTAGTCGGGTCAAAGGTTTTGGGGGAATCCCAGCAAACTGCGAACGTCTGTGCACGGTGCGCATGCGTATTAATGTGAGCTCAATTTCAGACCCACGCAAGACGAAGATAATATTAAGAATTTATTCAAGTAATTCGATGAATTCCTACCATAAGAGATTGGGGGAAATGTTATGTTTTGTATGATACTTTGCATTAAAAAGCATCTAACACTCCTAACAGTAAAACTGAGCAGATGTTTCAAAATCGTCTAATAATTACGACATAAAAACGTCTGATTTTAAAGACAATTTTGGGGATTCCCCAGCATCGAATCTGGCATTCACTTCACATAACAGTGCAGTTCGTAATCTGTGTTCAGCAGTGCATAAGACTCTGGGCAGTTGTGAAATAGTCGATACAGTGAATGTAGCAAAGCGTAAGATTTCGGATTCGACATTGTTCAATAATTGTCATTGCTCATATTTTGCGTAAATCTGCCCGTTCTTGAGAAAACAGTTGATCTACATGCAGGTCGACAGGCTCAGCTTATATCGCTTTTGTTTTTTTAAAGATTGTTCTTCTGCCTGGAATGCAGTCCATTATCTGACTCTGAATTAGGCATAGACCCTTAGTTTCGAAATTCTGCATTCAAGTCTGACCTGGTAAGCTTGAATTCACTTTATATCTTTTTCACATTGCCAATCTATGGATATTCATAAAATAACATTATTAAGGCGTGGGATATCCTATTTCTAAAATGTCTTTTTATAGAAATGTATTGGCTATTGCGTTATACTGAAGTCTTTTAATGTTTTTTTCTTTAGTGGGTTTGTTTGTTTGTTGTTGGACTTTTTTATGGCGGGGGTGGAAGCGGACGGTCAAAGGGAATGTTTCTACAAACTGAACAGGAATAAAATCGGTTCATATTTTGTTAGCACACGTACAGTGTAAAATATGAGGGAGGAGATTTTGGCCAATTATTCCCTCTATTTGGCTATGGTTACTCTCATGCACGTGTTTTATTATATTTGGGGCCTGTAACATAAAGAGATACAATCATTCTTACGATCAATTGTAACTCTTCAGTACATGGTTTGCCATAGACTTACGATTGATATCGATCGTAAGATTGATTGTATCTCTTTATGTTACAGGCTCTTGGTCTCAGTTTACTCCATTGCACTAACAAGAATTCTTCGACTTTATTTACATACAAGCTTGGCTGCGAATTTGATTTAGCAGATAATAAAATAAATGTTACCAAAACATTTTTTTTTCTTCTAATTTTCATTTATTCCATGATATAATGAAGATCATGGAGCCAATTAACTTTTGTTTTTGTTTTGCTCAAACTCAAAGCATAATATCACTGAGGACTAAGAACTGTTCCTTTGGCATATATTTCGTGACTAACTGACATATAGATTCGCAAATTCATCTACATTTCTATCTTTCATAATATACAAGTAGGCCTATGCATATTTTTTGCATCAACTTTCAATAAAACGAATGTGTGCATGTACATTCGGTATATAGTTTGATTGCAAAAGCATACTCCACTTCGCCTTTAAAAACTAAACAGTAAATTATATTAGCAGGCAGCGTTCCTGTATGAGGATTTTCGAAAGAACGCGAATTTCACATGATGGGCATCTTTTAAAAAGTGCGACCTTTTATTGAAACACTCGTGACAAAACTCGATTAACACTATACTGCGTCAAGGAATGTTTCAAACATTTGGGGGAAGTATGTCTTCTAAGACAACCTTAGCTCTTCATCTAAATACCAGGATTTCTCACAGTGTTAGAAACATGAGTCGTGCTAAGAAGCTTCGAAACTACCAAGAGGAGCTGGCTCGTCCAGGGCTCCGAGGTTATAACTATATCATCTGTGCCCCCACGGGTTCGGGTAAAACGATGACGGCTGCTTCGCTCTGTCATCGTCGGATGGTCGATCTCGAGAAACAAGGAAAGCGCTTTAAAGGTAATTTTAGTCATATTCCGTTGAAAAATTAAATTTTGAATGCCTATCGGCTGTTTCGCTCAACGCTGGGTAATCCTTAGGCAAGCTTTGATTTGATTTGATTTGATTTACCAAATATAAAAACATATATATAATAACGTACATGATCACATGAGAAAATACGATTGGAAGGATCACCCTGCTCAGCTGTGCCATTGCAGCACAGCTGTTCTACCGAGGGGTCCAGTTGATAAGATAAAACAAACGAGAGAAAATAATATATCACAAATTGAATGATTAACATACTAGTATAACAGTAACATGCCCCCACCCACCCAAAAAACAAACCCTAGTACCCCCACCCACCCTATTGGTCATCAGTGTTAAATTCTTCAATTATTAAAGGGAGATACTTTTCAACATGTGTTCATTTAATGCTCTCATGAATTCATTATAATTTAAGGATAATTATACAATAGAAGGTAAGATGTTAAAATGCGATGCCCCACGGTATGAAAAAATTCTACGACATGATTTGGTATTTGGTTTTGGTAAAGATAAATTTCCAATGGAACGTAAAGAATATGAATGATAAACCAATTGAAAGGAGTCCTTTAAGTAAGGGGCACTGAAATCAGGTAAAATTTTAAAAACCATCGAATTTGTATGTTTTAGACGACGACAAGCCAACGATTCCCAATTTAACATCTGATGAATATTATAATTAGATATGTGTTTGAATGGACTTATCCCGAGTATAATTCTACCTGCTCTGTTTTGTAACTTTTGCAGTTGATTGCTGTAATTTTTATTACAAGAATCGTACACTACATCAGCATAATCAAATAAAGGAAGAATAGTAGACTGATAAATCAATTTTAAGCTAGGTTCATTCAAAAACTTACGAAGACGGCCCAAATACATAAATTGACAAGAAAGGAAGAGCTCATGCCTTAATTCTGAATCAAGTATCCGCAAAATGCAGTGATGAACTTCAGGAATCTTTGACCGGGGGTACATTTCCTCAGAAAATTACCGGTAAGACAAAAAACAAATGTTATATCATTTTCAATTGTGTCTTAAATAATTCTGACAATTGACCAGAAGGCATGTGCCCCTGTGTCCCTGGATTCGCCACTGCACTGTTTACAATTATTGTTATTGAATGAAAATACAATCAGTAATCGAAAAGCACGTGAGGACAATGCCAACATCTGAATCAACCAAGTCCATGACGATATTTTTCTTTAACCATTTGGTGAATTTCAGAGTGCATCGATGAAATATATCGACGATATATTTCATTATAGTAGGCCTCCTACCATAAGCCATTACTGTAAATATTTTGACAGCGTTCTGGTGGTTTTAAGCGAATGATAAGTTCTTACATATATATTACATTTCGACAAAGAGTTTAATAAAATAAAATCAATGCAATTAACGTATAGAGAAAACAGAAACATTAGATCTGCAGCTAAATCTGACGAAGCGTTCACTTACCTCGTAAATATTATTATTGCACACGCACTATCTCCCACCCAAAGACACACACACACACACACACACCCACACACACTTACTTCTGCAAGTTTTGTCGCACACAAACCCTACCCTTGAGACACCCATTATCTCCCAAAGTCCTGCAAGAGTCTTCATGGTGGAAGCTGGCAGATTACTCCAAAGAAGAGAAGAGGACAATTATGCAACTTTTTATCATGAATCTGTTTCGTGCTTCGTCAGTGTAATTCGAATTTCCTTCCAAATTGTTGTTCGGTCTGTGTCCCAATATAGCCACCTTCATTGTCCCAACTCGCCATCTGAAGGGTCAACAGCGCGATGCCTTCTGGGATATCTTCAACCCGACCTCGGCAGTGGCCATCACGAAGACGAGCCAATTCAGGAAGACATTCAACGAGCCCGACGTCAAGGTGCTGATGATCACCGCTCAGATCCTGGTCAACGCCCTCCGCGACGGCGAGATCAGGTTCGACGAGCTCTCCATGTTGGTCTTTGACGAGTGTCATCATACGACGCAGAAGCACTCTTACAATAAGATCATGAAGGCGTATATGCAAGAGAAGAAACGACGTATTGAGGCTCAGAGGAAGACTAAGGGAGCTTGGTTGGTTGGGCTGCCTTTCGGAGGTTTGCCCCAAATTGTCGGTAAGTTCCCAATTCTAAGTGGGTGGATTTTTTTTTTCTTTCTTCAAGAATTTGGGAAGACTAGAGAGAGGAAATAATAGATTATTTAGAGAATATCCCAAACGACTTTAAAAAGATAAGACCAAAAGAAGACTTCGAAAAAACATGATAAAAAGAAGACTTCATCTCCAGGGGATCTTTTGTTGCACTGGGTATAAGATATTTGTTATAGACTCTGCCTTTCCACGAGTCCAAGGGTTATTTTCAATATATTCAACAAAAGAGTGTTCGAAAGGGAAACGTCTTAGGTTGTCATGAATATCTATCGGAAGATAGGAATCACCCCAAAAAAATTACTCTGTTAGAGGTTCCATGTCGTTATACTATATTCAGAACATGAGCTTCAAATATTACTTATATAAAGAGTTATTGCAAGTTTAATTACACTCTATAAAATGTGTAAAATGAATAGACTACTCCATAGACTACTCGACGCACACGTACGCGCTCACCAAAATAAGGAGTGCGGAACCCAACTCGGAGTTCGGTTCCTCGCGAGCACCTTCATGTTATCCCTTATTTCCTTCATACTCCTAAACTGTTGATCTATAGAATGCCATATAAAGTTCTTTGGGGTTGATTTTATACTCTAGCGATACACATATTATTTTTTTCAGGTGATTAGTATACACTTTAAAGGGAATGAGATGCACCCCTTCCCTTCAGAGGAAAGTATGCGACCCACTTCTTTTAAATAATAGAACAAGAGAATATGTATCAGTTAATATGAGTTGCAAATAACAGTAAATTATATTGGATCTCTGCATGCATTATAATAATCCAGGTTTAACAGCATCCCTGGGGACAGGTGGGTCAAGTGACGCAGTTCGGCACATCGTCAATCTCTGTGCCAACCTGGACTGCACAGGTGTAGTAACGGTTACCGATCCTTGCAACGTCAAAGGTAATTGAAACCTGGGGTCCACTTTCGTGTCTATTGATCACTTTATGAAGCACTCTGATTTGTATGGTTATTTGGGTAGTGGTACGAAAAATATATTTATATTTTAATTTACATATGACATGCTTTCACTTATCGGATTTTTTTTCTTTTCACTTTTTGCGAGGATTAAAGCACGAGTCTCTCAAGATGTAGTACGAACTTCGTTCGATTTGTACTGAGTAAAATGCGAATTCATCAAGATAATATTACGAACCTTGTCTTAAAATTAACACGGTATCTTGGTCAAAACGTGCACATACTGTGTTAAGTGCAAACTTATCTTGCTCTTTTTAAACTCGAGCTTTCATAGTAGCACATCGTGAAAATGTCTACTTGATGAGATGTTTGAAGATGACTGTAATCATGAGTAAAGCGAGTCATATATTGTATTGAGCATTGCAAAAGAGATAGTCTGGTATAACCAGTTGCGATGAAGACTAATTCAGACTTAGCACTGTCGGGTCGAGTTTATTTTGAGATTTGTAATTAAGACTGAGGTGATACGTTTTAGAAAAGCGATGAAGGCAGCTGGGCAATTCCATGGTAACGGAATTACAAATGAGGGATATTTTTCTCACATTTTTTAAGGCTATGCACTAATTTTGGACTTCCGTCCCCTTCTCACCAATTCGTAATCTGCATATGTACTCATTCTTTCACCTGAATTCCTTCATACCCAAAAGTGTCCACTTACATTAATTATATTGAGGTATATAACTTTGGTAACGGAATTACCAGAAAATGGTTGCATTTTTGAAGTTCTCATTTCCATGAATCAATCATGCATTGTGCGAATCCTGATTGAGAAGTGGGAAAAGTTTTTTCAGATTCTTGTGATTTAAGGATTTACTTATTCGGGACTATTAAACTGATTTTCTTTAGTATAAATCTGAAATTATTTTTGGGGGGTTGTTTTTCCCATGTGGAATTGCCCAGCTCAGCTCTGCGACTGTTGTAAGTTTGATCAGGTGATGTGGTGATAAGGGAAACGCTCTGTACAGTCCGAGGGTATATAGCCATGATAGCTACATGCATTATCATCTTCACACACTATGTTTCTTTTTGAATCGTCAAATATAGATATTTAGTCTTCATCCTCTGTAGAAATGCCTAGGGTTTGTTGTAAAATATAGTACCAAAGCATCATAATTACCATTTCAACACCAAACATCTCCCGCTCGACTGCTCGATATATAGGAAAGAAAACCCAAATAATTTCATATTTTACCAACAGAGCTGGAGGGGATCAACAGACCGCCCGAGCAAGATGAAATAGTCTCGACGCCACCCAGAGCGCCCTCAGCAATCAGCAAATGCTTTGTGGATACACTGAAGGCAATCATGAAAGAATTGGAGAAACGTTTCAAGATAGGAACGTTGGTTGGTGATCACTACGGATCAATCGAATATCAAACCTGGATCGGACCCGTAGCATCCCAAGCACATGATAAGGGAAACATGCCACTCTTTGCAGGTACAGTGAAACGTAAATATAAAGACCGCAGCTCAAGGAGACAAGAAAAATGGTCTTTATGAGCAGGTGGTCTTTATGTAAAGTTCTATTAATATATGTCTCATTGAGAAACAATTTTCAAAGGAAACGAAAATTGTGGCCTTTATATATAGGTGGTCATTCTATATAGAGAAGGATTGACTGTAGATATTGGAACAAGCTTTTCAAGCTAGAAATGAGTTTTCAAACGTAAGTCGAAAATAATAAATGAGCCTGTTTTAACTGGACAGCGGAGTTAAAATCAAGAATTTTGAAAACTACGCAGTTCATGACCAGTGCGTTATAATGATGATATTAGATGTTGATGATGCCGATGGCAACGACGATGAGAAACACTCGCAAACTTGATTTGCCCTTATTGACTTGGTAAGTTCCATAAATAGATCTTTATTTTGCTATGAATTAATTGATTAATCAATAAGTTCATAACCAGTGCATTATAATAATATTTTAGTTAGATGTTGATGATGCCGATGGCAAAAATGATTTGGCCTTATTGACTTGGTGAATTCCATAAATACTCCTTTACTTTGCTATTAATTTTGCACATGAATTATGAATCGCAATGTCAGTATACAGTATGCCCGTGTGATTTTGTTGTTTGACGGAATTTGTGTATGCATCTGTCTTAACTTTAAAGTGATTTTTATAGTTAGTCAGGGGCCCCGTTTCACAAAACTTGTCATCAATGACAAGTTGCAATAGCTGTTATATGCTACTTAAATCCTTGCATCTGATTGGCCGAGAGCAAATTTGTCGGTAAAAATCACCGACAATACACTTGATGAAACGCTCCCCAGCTTTTTCATACCCAAGAGACTTCACCAAGTCTGCTGAAAGCTAGAAGGGTGTTAACACAATGTGAATTGTTCGTAACTCGTGAATATTTAAGGAAACTTTGATGAACTTGGAGTTTTGATAAAGATGACACGATGTGATGATAATGGTGCTTATTACATGATTTAAGTAGTTATCATGATTTTCTAAACAATCTTTTTCTCTATATATATACCTTAAAGTCGCATCGTATCTTCTAAAGCTCAACATGGCCCTACTAACTTACGACGATCTACCCGCCGGATACGTTCTACATGCATTCGAGACTTTCAAAGAACAGAAGCGGGGTGAATTTGACGTACACAAGACAGGGAAGGAATGCAGAGAAATTTATGAACGTCATGTGGGGAAGTTGAAACAGTTGGCACTTAGAGAGGATTCCCTAAGCACACCTAAACTCAAAGAACTTGTGAGCAAGCTGGAACATGTATTCCGAACAATACCAACTTCAAGAGGTAAACTATTTCATTAAATTCGAAAATCCCGGCCAATAATAACTTCTGTAAAACGCCAAGAGTATAATCATAATTATTGAATTGGATTTAGTAAAAATCAATTGTCATTATCAAATATCAATACAGTGCTTTTGCTTGTGATGATGTAAGCTTTAATTTATATGCTTATGCATGATTTTGTTGACGTATTTATGTTTAAAAATGTTTTGTTTTATGTTTTGTATGATTATTTGAAAATATGAAAACAAACGAATCTGAATCTGAATCTGAATAGGATATTTTTGATTAAATTATCAGCTATCAGAGGTCTGATAGTAGTTTTATGCATCACTACTATTTAGTAAATTATCAAACCACAATGGAAAGATTGTGGTCTGCATTCGCCCAGCTCTCACTCCAGAATCCTTTTGAAGAAAAAAAAAGCCCCAAGACACATCTCTTCAATTAAAAAAAAATAACCATTTGATGTAAATTGGCTTTTGACCTGACTGATCGAACATTGCTTTTTTAAAAACCATTTGATATTTTTTAACTGTAAATACCACTAGCAGTGCACCTACGGAGTTTCACTGATGTATGTATTATTGTTTTTAGCAAGCGGCATGAGCGCCAAAGTGATACTGAGGCTATAGAAGATAATAAGATAACTTACAAACAAAACATCAAACAACATGATAAACAAAGAACAATTTCAATCAAGAGTTGATTAGCCAGCCAAAACAACTGAAAGGGGCAAAATGAAATATCCCCAGTCGCTATCATAGTCGTAGAGTGTCTATGTATCATACAACATATATACAATAGAGGATTTATAATGAGAAAACAGAGACCACTTCCTCAAAAGACTCTCTATTTGCCCTTTTTTTTTTAGTTATGACGAATATAATTTTCTGTTTACATTTTATATCCAAAGTTGATCCTTGAAATCTGCATCTCATAGATATAAAACATTAAACAGAGGAATAAGAAATGAATCAAATTCAAGTTTTGTGCTTACTCCAAATAATAATAATAATAATAAATAATAATAATAATAGTAATATGCTGTTCTTGTATAACGCATATCACAAGTCACTATGTCTCTACGCGCTTTAATGAAAGACGAAAGAGAGAGAGGGGGAAAAAAAGGAAAAAGGGTTTACCTGTTTACAATAAGCATAATTTAAGTTTGAAAAAGATGTGTTTTTAAGATGCCCTTAAAGATGCCAAACAACATACTGAATGAGGAAAAGTTGTATACAGATAATAGTTATTATTATTATTATTAATTCACAGGTATTGTACTGGCAAGGACGCGTTTTGCTACCCTGGCCCTACTAGACTTCATCAAGCACCACTTCAAATCATCGGGAAGGATCCGGCCGACTCGAATAGTTGGTCAGGGTAAAGAAATTGAAGATGCTCAAACTGCTGCAAAACAAGAGGATGCTTTAAACCAATTCAGGACAGGTAGATGTTCTTGCCATTTTCTTGCTTGTCTTTTCTTTGTATCTATAGAATCCGTCCTGTCCGTAAAGAAGGAACGTGCTCATCTTGAACCTTTGGGCAATAAACTGGAACTTGATGTTGGCAATATGATCCATATCAGTCCCTTCTTTTTCTACGTTAATCTTTTAAAAGGTATCTTTAAATTTAAAACTAAATTTCTTGAAATCTTGAAATTGGAATATTTTGTATTGGTAGGTGCAATAACCGTCTGCTATTAAAAGCCGAAGATGCTATGATATACGCCGTATACTATATACTTCTCCTCTACCAGTTAATATAAATATTATTATGTGTATAGATGAATTAGGGTTTGAGTTGAATGAAGCAGTACTTTTCAGTACATCAGACTTTCAATAAATTTTGGCTCTTCGTTGGTCTAGCTTAATTATGTAGCTAAATTTAGATATATCCACTCATTGGCGTAGACAGGTCCTCATACCTGGGGGGTATAATTTCCCCCAAGGGCCATATATATATATATATATATATATAAATATATATAGTGTGTGGGGGGGGGGGGGTGAGGGTGTGTAAACATGTATATGGTTTTTCTCTTTACACATCCAAGATACAACTTTAGCATCATGCTTTGCAATTTTGTAGTATGATTTGAATATTGAGCGAGCGAGCGAAGCGAGTGAGCAAACAATAGCAATTACATTGTAATTGCAAAATTTCACAATGAAAATTCATTTAATAAGCTATATATATAACTTTTAATACGAGCGAGCGTAGCGAGCGAGCATTTGGGAATACTGGCTCTAAGTCACTTTGGATTAGAGGCACATGTTATGGAAAAGGGAAACGTGGTACTTATCATGAGGAAAAGGACACTTCAATTATTAGAAAAATAAATGAATGTGTAGAAAAGGTAGAAAAGGCAGTTCATCACAGGTGAAAAGGGGCATTTATAAGAACGGGGAAATATTCTTATAAAGTAGAAAAATTAAATCAGTGTCTATATATTATAAAAGGAAAAAAATGACTTGTTACATTAAAAAGAATAAAAAGGATTAAAAGGGGGAAAATGCTCTCGTTGAAATAGGAGCATTTATCAAAGGTGAGGGATGAGGTGTACTTATCAAATGGGCACTTAAAAGAATATGGAACTGGGACTTACTCGAAATAAAAATGGGGGTACTTATCTGAAGTTAAAGGGAAAAGAAGGGGCACTGTTCCCACATGCAACGCCCGAAACGGTGCTTCTGACCGGGCCTACATGTTATGATTCTCATTTCATAATTCTTCTATGTATAGTTGGGTGATGATGACACATGTTGCAGAATTGCATTATAAAGGAAAGTTACCGACTGAACCCTCTAAATCCAGAATAATTACATGTACTTTTAATCTAAATAATTTTTCTGCATTGTGGCTTCGAAAAAAAAAATCACATCTAAATATATTTGGGGATGGTAACACATGCAGGCCAACACCCCCCCCCCCCCCCCCCCCCCCCCCCCCCCCCACTTCATTAAAAAAAAATTATACCTCCATGTCACTCCCAGATCAACACCCATGTTGTATCATTTGAAGTAGATGGTTTTCACTTTCTTGTGGTGTAAAAATGTATCGGGAAAAATCAGAAGCCACGACAGCATTGTAGATAAATATTCATATAAATGTACAATATTGTACACAGATATATAACATTTATATTAAAATAAAGAATATATAAAGATAAAATTAATAGATATAATATATCAAATTATATTTATCTACAACATAATATAGAAATGTATATTTTCCACCACTTTTTGTTGTTGTTGGTGGGGTGAAACCTGGGGGGATGTTTGTACACACCACCCCCCCCCCCCCCGCTATTACGCCCCTGTATCCACTTTTATTTTTGTGAAATAAAACAAGGAATATACTACATCAATCAAGAGAGTAGTGACACTATGTTCATCACAAAGTTTTAAAGGGAAATCCTACCTTGATGGTAGAAAGCAGAAAACCCGAGAAGCAGCTTGGTGAAAGATTGAACGAAATTGGACAAGCATTAAGGAAGTTATTAATTTTTGAAAGTTGTAATTACTATACTATGGGATTTCAAATTGGCCGAATCGGCATTGTCACAGTGATGTAACGGCGGATAACTCACAATTTGCTCCAACAAACAAAATGACTAAAATGTCATTTTTTTCAAAATTACTCAGTAGAATCTTTTTCTTTTTGGAGGACCTATAACAATAATTATGTTAACTACAATATGTATTGAGGACTGCCCCGAGTGTAAAGGCGCTTAGAAGAGAAAACCGGAAAATAACGATATTTACGGTGTATACTACTGGGAGAGTTGACCGGGTATACGTAACAATCGACTCACCAAATTGATGATTTAAGATTTGTATAACTTTAGGGATCTCATTTTCAAACATTCATAACTTTCTTATTCTTTGTCCAACTTCTTTCAAACTCCCACCACCCTGTTTCTCTTATTTTCGGTTTTTACACAAATTAATTCATTGCAAAGGCGGGTAGGATTGCCCTTTAACATACATCGCATAGATTGATGTTAAGTGAAAATGACACCAAACAAAATGAGCCAATTTCCGTACCGTATGTGAGTATATTATCATAATTTTATACGACTTCGTTTTCTTTCTAAGGAAAGGCAAATCTCCTGATCGCCACGGACATCGTCCAGGAAGGACTCGACGTCCCCGCTTGTAATTTCATCATCCGATACAACTTCGTGAGCAACGAGATTGGCACAGTGCAATCGAAGGGACGAGCGAGGGCTGAACACTCACAGTGCTTCCTGCTGGTAGAAAAGTGAATGCATCCCCCTTTTTCTAGTCGAATCTATTAAAAAGGAAGTGAAAATTGTAACGAATTCTGGATTAGTTCGTAGGCTTGTCAGCTTTTGTCCTCTTTCAAGTTGCTCCATTTTCACAAAAAGAAGAAAAACACGATTTTCGAAAGTTTTTCATAGTGTTGACTGGGTGGAGTACTGTGTTTACATACATTGGCCCGTATTCTGTACTCCGGTTTAACTTAAACTCCAGTCTACGTATGGTTTAACTTCGTACAGAAATTAAGACTGAGGACAAAGAAAGTACTATATAATGTGTACACCACAGTAAGACCACACATTGTATGTTAAGTATTTTCATGGGGTCAACAATGTAAATACATTGTGGTCTTACTGGTCACACTGTTTGCAGACTGTGGTCACTCAGAAAATCACAGTGTAAACACATTCCTAGCATTAGTAATGTAAGATCACTTTCGTATCGTCAACATTCTGGACGCACTGTGTGCACGCTGTGGTCACAGAAATAATCACAGAGTGTACCCACCACAGTCACTGTGAGACCGCACTTTTTATCTACATCTCTTTGATGTGATCAACAATGTATATTCACTGTGGTCACAATGTGTGTAGACACGGAGTAGAATAGTGAAGGCACCACAGTGTAACCACATATTTTATTTCAAACACTAATTCATGGCATAAGCAATGTAACGACACTGTGGTCATACTGTTTTCACACTGTTTGCAGACTGTGGTCACAGTAATAACCACAAGCTAGTGTACACATTACATATAACTGCACATAGTATTGGGATAACTTTCATAGGATCAAACAAACTGTAATCACACTGTTTGCAGATTGTGGTCACAGAATGATAGATATTGTACTAGTACACGCCGCACATAAACACAAATGTACTTAGAACACTTCCTTAGCACTGATAATGTGAACACAACGTTTACAATATGTCCGCACTGTAGTCACAGAGATAACTACAGAGTATAAACGCCACAGTATAACCAAACGGTGTATATAGAACACTTTCGCAGCGTTGGCAGTGTAAACAAGCCGTTCACAATAATTATGTCCAGACTGTGGTTTCAAAGAGAACAGAGTGTACACACCACAGTATAACCAAACAGTGTATAGAACACTTTCACAGTGTTGGCATTGTAAACAAGCCGTTCACATTGGGTGATTTCAAGTTCGGTGTTGTTGTTGGTGTTGGTGTTGAGAGCGTGAATTGGGCTGCTGATTCTAGCCCCAACACCAAATTCGGTTTAATAAAAATAATACCAATCACATTATTGATAGCTCAACACCTAGTGAAGTAAATCCCAGCACCAGCTTCATTTCAGGTTCGGTGTTGTGGCTGGTGCTAGTTTTGCCCCAACACCAACACCAGCTTTCAACACCGAACTTGAATTCACCCAATATGTCCAGACTGTGGTTTCAAAGAGAACAGAGTGTACATACCACAGTACAGCCACACAGTGTACATGACTGTATTAAAGGGAAATCCAACCTTAATAGCAAGATGCTTTGAAAGAAAGAGGAAAAATCAGAGAAGCAGATTGGTGAAAGTTTGAACGAAATCGGACAAGCAATAAAAAAGTTATGAATTGTTGAAAGTTGTAATCACTATGCATATGGGAATTTCAAATTGGCCGAATAGGTAATGTCACTGTGATGTAGCTGTGGACAACTCCCCCATTCGCTCTAACACACACAATGACTAAAATGTCACTTTTTTCGAAATGTATTACTCGGTAGGATCTCTTTCTTTCATGAGGACCTATAATTATGCTATTTCCAATATATTTTGAGTACTGCCCCGAGGGTAAAAGCGCCTCGAAGAAAACCGCAAATTAATGATATTTTTGTGTACGACAAATGGGAGAGTTGTCCACAAACATGTCACAATTGAATCACCAAATTGCCAATTTGAGATTCGCATAGATGTAGTGATCTCATTTTTCAAACATCCATAACTTTCTTATTCCTTGTCCGATTTCTTTCAAACTTTCACCATCCAGTTTTTCTTATTTTTCTACTTTCACACAAATCATCTCATTACCAAGGTTGGATTGCCCTTTAAGAACACTTTCATAGATATGATAACGTAAAAGCGCTGTGTTTTGACCGTTTCCACATCGTTGAACTCCATGGTCTTTCCTGTTGAAGTTGGTCATGCGATCGCAAATCACAAATAATCTTTGATTCACTTTTTTTTCTTCAGAGATTCTATAAATGAGAGCAGAGAACACGAGAACAGAAAGAGGGTGAGGGACATGGATGAAGCCATCAAACAGATCGCCGCAATGGACAAAGAAACTTGGCTCTCTCGAGTAGGAGAAAAGCAAGTAGGAAATTTTCTAGAAAATAAAAGGTACATATATCATGTAAATAATCCTCCGAGATCTGAGGCATAAGTAGTTGTATCTTCATTGTGACATGCCGAAGAATAAAGTGATTTTGATGGGACTGGTAAACGGAAAGACTTCGAAAAGTGAAGTGAATTTACTAGGCCCTATGATTTCCGCTAAAATAAAAACGGAAATCATAGGGCCTAGTAAATTCACTTCACTTCACTTCTCGAAGTCCTCGTCCGTTTACAACTTCTAAAGTTAATTACAATGCAGCTTGCTTTATACATTTTGTATAGTTCATGCTTTAAACAAAAAATTGCACACTGAGCTTAACTTGAATAATGATTTAGACTTTAAGACACAATTTTGAAAATTCGTTCTTTTCTTAAGTTTTCCATTCTGGCTGAAAAGGAAACGAATAAGAAAGGTTCATCGAACCCGTCATCATCAGCGCCTCGCACCAGCAGTTGGCAGCAAAACCGCCCTCTGTGTAAACACTGCAGAAAGTACGCTCCGCTTGACATCGCGTGCGATGACTACGATGACGACGACGAGGCTCCAAACCATGTTCAAATGGCAGCGAGGAACATGTTCTCGGAGAGGGCTAGGAAACAAGCTGTGACGTCACTTTCAAGGATGTCGGCTGACCAGAGACGAAGGGCAGGTTCGTTGGATAAAAATAAAATACAATACTACCTAAAGAATTGAAAGTCCTATTAAATAAGATTTCGGAGTAGCCAGTCTTCCGATCTGATGAATAAATAGGCTTCTCGATCAGGTTTATAAGATATCTTATAGTTTTCTTTAAATTTTTTCCCATTTCGCTTGTTCTTTATTGGTTTCTTTAAAAAGAACATGTAAAAGTATCTATGAATGTACAAAAATAAATATCTACAATCCTATACAAACAGGCAAATTTTTCTTCCAAAGACACGGTCAGTTGTAAAGAAGACAGGATGACAGGTTTCTTTTGTTCCTTATCCTTACTATGCTAGTTGTCAATTAACTACATACATGTATAGTATGATGTAGTATAGTATGCATAATAAGCTTCTATGAATATGAAATCACTTGTTATTTGACTCTCCATATTTTCCAGTCCACTTGACATTTTATGAACATACAAAAGTTCTTTCCGTTGAAGTTTTTTTTTTTTTAATTTGTGATCGCATGTGGTCTCCAAACGATTTCATCTTTGTTGCTGAAAAAGCAACTTTCGGCATTTTGCATAATTTGCATGAATCCAAATGGCCACATTTTATATTCATAGTAAACAGCGCAAAAACAACGTTGCACCCAACCATATCAGTGTTGTTAATCTTGTGCAATGCAATATGTGATATTTTTCACTTCCCTGATATAACGTTCGTTGCATCTCAGGTTGCATTGCATAAAACGAACAACACATTGGATTTTAATATGCTAATTATTAAGCTGAAATTGTTCGGAGACCACAACCCTTCCCCCCCCCCCTCAAAAAAAATCGACAGGAAGAACTTTTCTAGGCTACATAGGACTGTCAAATGGTATATTCCTGCTTTCTTTGGATTCAGTTACTAAATCGTTTTCTTTTTCTTCCCATCCAGATTCTTGTCGCAACTGTGGAAGGACTGTCACCGGTTGATGACCTTCATTCGACTTGCATTTTATTTCTATGTCTGTATGTGTACCACTGAACAATTTTTGTTAGTCCAGAAAGTAAAATATCCTTATAGTGCTGACTTTTTCTTTAGTAAAATTGTTAAATTGTTGGCAGCTTAAAGATGGTTATCATAAACAGGGGCGGATCCAGGATTTCGTATAAGGGGGGCACACAAATGCAGGATTGTCAACTTTGGGAAACTGCTTGGAGGGAGACCCAAATTTTTTTGGTCTTCGCCAGCCCTCCAAAAGTCGCTCAGTGGGGGGGGGGGGGGGGGGGGGGGGGGGGGCGAGCAAAAAAAAAATTTTCGCCAGCCCTCCAAAAGTCGCTCAGTGGGGGGGGGGGGGGGTTATGGGGTCCAGTTCCTCAATAATTCTCTGACAAGCAAAAAAAAAAAAAAAAAAAAAAAATTCTGGTCGAAAAGGGGGGCACATTGCATTGTTTTCCCTCAAAAGGGAGGGGGGGGGCACGGGCCGGGATTGCCCCCCCCCCTGGATCCGCCACTGATCATAAACGATTATTACTATTGCAGATATGTTTCAGTGCTGAAAGAGATACAAAGGAAAAGTAGACATCATACAAAAATGGATAATGGTGTTTTTGTTAGGGGTGATAGTAGAATAATTGTTGATGCACAATCAAAACCATCTCATTTATTTGGGCTACAGCTCACGAGCCCGGCAGCCAGGATCCAGGATTTTGTTTTTTTTTAAAAGGGGGGGTCACAAATTTCAGAAAATTTCCTAACAAGCAAAACAAAACAAAAAAGGAAAAAAGGGTCATCAGATTTTTTTGAGTCTCGTTTTCCTCCATAATTTTCTGACAAGCAAATAAAAATAAAATAAAATGGTCATCAGTTCCAAAAAGGGGGCACAGTGTACACTTTTTTTTCCAAGGGGGGGGGGGGCACGGGCCAGAAGTGCCCCCCTTAATCCACCACTGGTTCCGGTATTAAGGCAAGTTCAAGGTATCTTGTCCCATATATTACCAACCACATCAAAACTTCAGTCTACCCGTTGATCTTAATAAGTTTAATAAGTTGAATAAGTTAATAAGTTTAAGGGAGAACAGTATATACTACTGATGAGGCTAAACAAGACATATTATTATTATTATTATTATCATCATCATCACTTTTGATATTATTATTGTTATCATTATTATTATTGAATTTATATATATATATATATATATATATATATATATATATATATATATGAATATATATATAAATTCAGATGGTTTATATTGATATTAGGTGCATTTATGTGTAAATGTGTAAATACAGTTTGATAATAAGAATCTTGAACACGCTTTAGCTGGATCAGACCGAATATCAACGAAAACTATTGTGTCAATGTTTGATATGTTCTCCATTCCATAATACTTGGTGACGTAGTGGACACAGAATGACCAAATAAGGCAAATACCTTGGACTTGGCCAATAAAATATATATACAAAAATTCAGATGGTTTATATTGATAATATTAGGTGCATTTATGTAGTCAATGTGTAAATACATTTTGATAATAAGAATCTCGAACATCCTTTGTGGTTTCTGTGTCATAAATACATGTATTATACTTTTCATTTATTAATCATACACACGATGCCATTGGTCGGGATTGTATTTTTATTGTATTCAAAGGGCAATCCAACCTTGGTAATGAGATGATTTGTGTGAAAGCAGAAAAATAAAAACAGAATTGTGAAAGTTTGAAAGAAATCGGACAAGGAATAAGAAAGTTATTGATGTTTGAAAAATGAGATCACTACATCTATACGAATCTCAAATTGGCGATTTGGTGATTCGATTATGACATTTTTGTGGACAACTCTCCCATTTGTCGTACACAAAAATATTAATTTGCGGTTTTCTTCGAGGTGCTTTTACCCTCGGGGCAGTACTCAAAATAAATTGGAGATAGCATATTGTTATAGGTCCTCATGAAAGAAAAAGATCCTGCTTGAGTAATACATTTTGAAAAAAGTGACATTTTAGTCATTTTGTGTGTTGGAGCGAATGGGGGAGTTGTCCACAGCTACATCACAGTGCATTACCTATTCGGCCAATTTGAAATTCCCATATGTATAGTGATTACAACTTTCAAAAATTCATAACTTTCTTATTGCTTGTCCAATTTCGTTCAAACTTTCACCAATCTGCTTCTCTGATTTTTCCTCTTTCTTTCAAAGAAACTTGCTATTAAGGTTGGATTTCCCTTTAAATGTAAGGATTACGTTCTTTTGTATATGTATGTAGTATACTTCCACTGTAATTGCTATTTTTATTCCTGCAAATTGTACATGTTGTATGTGAATGTAAATACTGCTGTGAAAAACCTTCCATGAGTAATTTTTAACGAAATCGTTTATTTAAGACCAAACTTACTAAATTTCTAAAGGTTTGATTGAAATGAAGCAATTCTCATCATGCTACTTTAGGTCTGAGGTACGCTATTTTTCAAGGACCTCTCATCAATTTTCCTTTTTGATTAAATACAGGTAACAACAAAATTATTCATAACCTGACCAAATTTTTTTGTTTTCAATTTTGTTTTGCGAAAAGAGTAATTACAAAAGACAATTTACAAAATTTTATGGTTCAGGGGTAATTTATTCACTTAAAAAAGAAAGATGGCTTGTCCATAGCTATTCATACTCTTTCTGGAATAGTTTGCAAAACGTGTACAGAATCTTAGGAATGTCTGAAACATGTCCATTGAAAACAATATGCCTCCATGCCATACCTGGACCTGGGTTTGAATATTTCTAAAAATGCCAGAAAAAAATAATATATTAGCATTTTCACTGTTATGCAAATGAGGTGAAACCACCATCATTGTTCACCTACGGCTGACAATTAAAAGTATTCCAAATTTTCATTCTTTTTAAAAACCACACAAGAGACTTCAAAATTATAAGGGGTATGAATAAGTGTGTTGTTAATTGTAAAAAAAAAAGTTATGTGCAATTTTATAAAGCTTTCCAGCCGAAGAAGCATCTGCAATGAAAATAATGTAAGAGTTGGGTTTAATGAAAGAGTGTGAAGGTGAATTTTGAATAAACCATCTTATAAATACGGAATGTTTATGCCAAGAAACAAGTATTTTGCATTTTATACCTATATAACCGTGTCACACCTCATTATCATGTACCATGATTATCATCACTATATAAAAATAGATTTTATTTCGAAATTCGATTCAATTCAAATTACCAGATCGGCTCAGAAAGATCTTTTATATTGTCCTGTTATTCAGACCAAGTTTTATGGTGAGCGATCATTTGCTCACGCTGCCCCTTCACTTTGGAATACTATTCCATCCCATTTGAAGGATTCATCCACAATATCTCAGTTTAAAACCGTCTTGAAAACGTATCTGTTCAAAAAGCATTTTGAATGAGCTATATCGTGCATTTTATAACATCTGTCTCTATTCTTGTTCTTCCCTTTCTTAAAGCGCATAGAGACGCAATGGCAGTGATATGCGCTATAAAAGCATTGTTGTATTATTATTATTATTATTACCATTTATTTTCTTCCACTGATTTTGACAACATTCAACATCTGTTCAAATAGTACAATTTACATGCATATGAAGTTGTATCAGTACAATCAAGAACTTGCAAAATTACAAGGAAGAAGGCGCAATCCCAATAAGCAGATGCTTGTCATGCTTGTAGCGGGTACGCCTGAATGCACAAATACAATATAATTTAATATAGGAAAAGAAGAAAGGGACAGACAAAGAGAGGGAGAGAAGAGTATAAAGAACTTGGAGTAGAAAGGAAGAGGGCTGCAACATAGTAATAATCATAATGGAGTTGTATAGCATGCATGGATAATACAGTGGCAAGATATACGGTGAGAGTAAAATATCGAAATATCACAGGCATTCTTACAAAAAGATACTGGAAACAGGTTAGGATGAAAGTAATTGAGCATAATAATCAAGCATGGCATCATGAACTATAATCCGATATCATACACTTTTTCAGGAAATCACCAACTGTTAATACTTTCAAATCAAAACTAAAAGCGTATCTTTTCATTTAATTACTCATCATCGTTATAAGCACATCAAGAGCTCTTGCAGCGCAGTAGAATATATATATAGTTTCTGCGCTTTATTAATTATTATTATCATTAATATATTATTAGCTGCTATGAGAAGCTTAACAGAAACACAGAATTTCTAATGGGTGTAGTAAATCGTTCCAAAGCTTAGGGCCGTTGAAACGGATATTTTGTTGAAAAATAAGTTTACGGTCTTTTGCAATATAGATTTCATCAGTTGATCTGGTACCATACTTATGAATATCTGAAACACGGTGGAAAAGGCCACAGAAGTTACTAAGAAGGTAACTGTGAGTTTAGATATTTATATAACAAGGTACACTGTTGAAGTTCATTTATATCTTTAATGCGAAGCAATTTAAGAGATTTATATAAAGGATCGCTACTGCAGCGTGGATGAGAACCTGATATGATACGTAAAATCTTGTTTTGCAGTTTACATTGCTTCTTAACATTAGTTCGATGTGTATTTGCCCATACTACGTTGCAATAAGATAGGTATAAGGGAGAATTAAGGAACAGTATAAAGTACGCAATATCTTTTGGGGTAGAAACATACTTAGGCGGTAAATAGCACCAGTGTTTTCAGCTATTTTGTTTTCAAGTTCACTTGTATGATTTTTCCATGTTAATTTACTGTCTATAAAAACAACAAGAAATTTAGTAGTTTCAACTCTAGGTAGGATGCGATTATTTAGTGTGATTTGTACAGACCTAAAATCTGGAGGCTTTGGAGAGTTGCAGAATATCATGTAGATACATTTCTTGTAGTTGATTGTTAACTTATTAGCAGCAAACTTTCAATAAATCAGTGTTTACAGTTTTACATAAAACATTTGTATCACCAGCGTAAAGAAAAGATAGTAGATTGGATGATCGGTAAATGTCATTTACAAACATAATGAAAAGAAGGGGGCTAACAGAAAGCCCTGGGGAACACCGCATGTAATTTCTTTAAAGTCTGACTGAGAAGAATTATAAATGGTACACTGATGACGATTATGACGGTAGCTATAAAAAAAAAAAAAAAAAAAAGGATCGTGTGCAGTCCCACGAATGCCATAATAATTAAGTTTAGATCAGGCGCGCCGGAAGCAGTTTGGGATGGGGGGGGGGGGGGGGGGCAAACATTCAAGGGGGCTCACCTTTCAAGGGCTCATGTCTTCTCACCCCTAAAAAAAACACACGCTTTCCCACCCATTCACAACAATACAGACGCACGTACACACCTTATCGCGTTATTATCAAATTTTCCATTGATAATAGGGTGTGTGGAATGTTTAGGAAATTTAATTCCTGTATACTCTTCTTTTATTTGAATGGAATAACATTTGCGATGTGATTCAATTCAGGTTTTATTTTTGTTTATTTTCTTTTTGGTCCCCCTCCAATTTTACTCCTTTACTACTGATTTTTTTTTTTATTGGGGGGGGGGGGCTTTTGGGGGGGGGCGAAAATGCATTTTGCCCCCCACTTTTTCGTTTGGGGGGGCCACCGCCCCCCCCCCCCCACTTCTGTCGCCTATGGTTTAGATAGTAAAATCTTGTGGTTAGTAGTGTCAAAGGCCTTTGACAGATCAATAAATACACCGACAGCGAATGAGTTGCATTCAAATACATCAATTATTTTGTTGGTAAGTTTTAAAAAAAATGGAAGTTGTGTTGAGTGTTCTTTTCGGAAGGCAAATTGATTTGTGAAAAGACTTTTTTGTGCTTTTCTAGGAAATTATATGTTCTATTGTAAATAATATACGTTCCAAAATCTTAGAAAGAAAAAAAAAAACAGAGTACTGAATAGGTCTGTAATTATTAACTTGTTCTTTGACTCGTACCATTTAGCCAAGAAAAGAAATTAGCTTACTTTACACTTTAAAAAAATGGCGATTTGATTTATGATTTGTTCAAGATGTAATATTCATATTTGTTTCATGCCCCTCGAATTCAGTTTATTTATACTATGTATCTTTCAGACTTAATGATTTTGTATGATGTGTATTGGTACACTGAATATTTATGTCATTGTTTTGCTGTTTGGAATCACCATGATTTTCCGTTGCTGTTACTCCTTATAGGTTTCGGGTTAATTTGCTGGCTCCATTCACTGATTTTCCCAGTGTTATCATGTCGCGCCCTGGGATTGGGATGGTTAAAATAGCATTGGAATGTGTTTTGGCACATTATTTCTTTATAATTTCATGATGTAATTCTCACTGTCGTAGATCTTTGGGTCCGGTTCAGGCTCTATACAATAATATGAATTATGATGATAAAGATTAGAGGAGATGAGTTTGGGAAAGTGTAATCTTTTGGTATAATTTGAGTAGGAGTAAATTTTGACTGTGTGGAATAAAGTGTGTAATTTGTGGTTGAGAAACTGGGTATGAAGCCTGTTCCGGCTTGGGGATCTTTGAACGGGGAGGCTCTCTTCAATATATGTGCTATGGGGCGGGGGGGGGGGGGGGTCTTCGAGGGAGCTGTGCTTTCCTGGACATAACTTAATCATGGTGGTTCTCTCTTTTATAATATGTCTTTTTGTGAAATGTTCTTGTCACTTTTCCTCTTTTTTCCCCCTTTTTATAATAACTGCTAATTATTTGTAAATTTTGTGATTCTACTTGATTATGAAATAATAAAACATATAATTAAAAAAAAAAACTTGTTCTTTTACTCCGCTTTTGAAAATGGGGGTAACCCTTAATTGCTATTTTCATTTTTTTTTTCTGGCAATTTCACCTGTACTAAGTGATAAATTAACGTGGCACAGTGGTTTACATATTAAATCAATAACAATTTTAACAATTTTGGGGGAGTATTCATCTAGACCAGGGGCCTTGTTATTCTTAAAGGCTTTTACAATTTCATTATCCGTAACGGGAGACATAGGCCCGTATTCTCGAAATTGGCCTAAGTTAAGCCGGGCTTAATTTAGGTCATTGATTTATGGAAGGCCATTCATCAACCCCTAAGTCCCGTATAAATTATTATATTTATGTAACAAAATAAAGAAACAAAATTATTTTCTGGCATGAAATGAACATCAGAAATCAATTCTGCAGTGTCGGTTTTTGTATTTGCATTTAGTCCCAGAACTATTGTGATTTTGTTAGATTGAAAGAGAGTGACATTATTTTGGCTCTCCATAATTCGGTGGTCTAAATCTTCACACTTTGGCGGGGGCTTGGGTAGATATTGTTTAAAGTTGATATTGCTTTGGGGTGCGAGATTACTTAAACTAGAACCAATATTTACAAAAAAATATCATTAAAGGCATTGGCGATATTTTGATAATCTGTTGACATTGCATCATTACATTCTAAAGTACTTGAAATTTGTTATCTTTTCTTGTTTAAAACCGATTTATTAATCGCAAAATACCATTAACATTATGTTTATATTGATTAAATTTGTCTTTATAATAGTCGATTTTCGCTTGTTTATTCAACGAATTCACTCGGGTACGTAATTCCTTGTACTTCTTTTCATTATTTTAGACGGGTTATGGAGAAATTTTTAAGATAAAGTATTTTTATATTGAATTGACTGTAGTAAATCATCAGTTATCCATGGTTTTAATTTTCTTTCACTTCTTTCAGGCGTTTCAAAAGGAAAATTCTTATCATATAATCTGTGGAACTTTTCCATAAATTCATAATAGACTTGACTTGCGTCCTGTATGAGCATGATGTCATCCCAACATGTATTCTCAATTTTATTTTTAAAAATTAATGATATTATTTGATGAAAACATCCTACGGGAGCAATGTCCGTCACTTGAGCAGATTTCATAGAAGTTAATATGGAATATTGGTAATTGATCAGAAATATCGGAGTATAATGATCCGCTTGTAGTAGGTAAATGGAATTGATTAGTAATTATATTATCTAAGATGGTAGCAGTAGACTCAGTTATTCTTGTCGGTCTTTGAATTAGTGGGATGAAAAAGTTACTAAATAGACAATTTACAAAGTTTTTTACTTGGTTATTTGAGGAATGCTTCAAAATATCTATATTGAAATCACCCATTAAATATATTACTTTATTTCCGATTGAGAGAGTAGAAAGAAGTTCATCGAGCCCCTCAATAAATTTGTTAGTGTCCAAGGACGGTGCCTTGGACACACCTACAAAAATATGAACATATTACAAACAAATGAAAATGAGTTTTTGCAAGTTTGTAATTTTTTCTATTATGATTAATTGTATAATCGCTTCAAAACTGGAAATGTTTTCATTGTTCATGGGTCAGGGTCAGTGTATTTTCTTTCTGGAAAGTGAAGTTCTAATAAAAGATCTTTGAAAGTATATATTAACAGAGTATGAAAATGTCTGATTATTTTCACCAAGTTTATGCGTTAATGTCAAATATTGAAGCATTGCGTAATCTTGTGAAAATCAATACCGTACAGAACCTATAATTTCCTTGTTCTGAAGTTCTTATTTCACATAATTCCGTACATCAACCGCAATGACGCACTTTATCATAAAAAGAGCTTTTGTTAATGACTGCTTGAGAAGTTGCAATTCTTCAAGCCCGGGGGTTCATCAAAAAAGATTTTGCATACCTATTAAACTGGAAAGAAAGAAAAGGCGAATTACACTCATTTATTCCCCCCCCCCCCCTCTTTCTCTCTCTCG
Organism: Heliocidaris tuberculata; assembly: GCA_025618425.1. Taxonomy (NCBI): domain Eukaryota; kingdom Metazoa; phylum Echinodermata; class Echinoidea; order Camarodonta; family Echinometridae; genus Heliocidaris; species Heliocidaris tuberculata. The sequence continues at coordinate 24,563,871 of CM046848.1, forward strand.
CTCTCTCTCTTTCTTTCTCTCTCTTTCTCGCTATCATTAAATATTTTTGAGTATTCAGAAGACAATTACAAGACTGTATATGAATTTGCTTTCTATTAAAATCCTTTCATCCTTCCTCAGCCTCAACATCATGAATTACGAGGGAATAACTCGTATGTGCCCTTTGCATCCCCCCCCCAAAAAAAAAAAAAATTATACAAAGAAACCTGTCTAATAATAGCCTTTTCATGGCTTAACCACAACTACTGTAATTGTCTAATCTATGGATTTTATAAATAGTATCACAGGAAACCTTAGTGTTATTGAATACCACTAACCACTTAAGAAGGAAGCATTATCATTATATGCATATGAAGCCCGTTTTATCCTAGTATGCAGGTACAAACCCTTGTCAGTCGTGAGGCGCAACAGAGTCTGAACTGTAAAGCCCGCCGAACACTATACGATCTGTCTGCGATCCGATTTTGGAAGAAAATGTAAGAGCATTAGATATAAACATTTTAACACATAAAATATGTTTGATTGAGATTCTGAATAGTCATATATATAGTAAAATAGAAATTACAGTCCATTACGAGCCTTCTAGTCTGAAGAAAGGCCAATCGGCTCCGAATTGTAGTGACGTTAGAGGCTTAGAGCAGTCCTGCTGTCCTGCGATTGTCTACGATTTGAAACTGATTTTGCCCTTATTCCTGATATAAGGCTGACATCGCACCAAATTCATATATTGAGCGTTGAGTATTCATATTATTGTTCAGAACCTAAATTATGCAGGTTTTATTTGTTAAAATGCCCGTGTTTAATGCTATTGCAATTTATTCTAAGAATCGGATCGCAGTCGATCGTATGTACGTTGGCCTTAAGATTAAAGGAGAATGGAAAGAAATGGGGAAATAACCATTTTAATGGAAAGAGAGGATAGAGAAAAGCAATTTTTTTAAAGTTCCATCAAAATCGGTTACGAAATGAAAAAGTTCTGGAAGTTTGAAAAGTCTCAACTTACTTTTTATGGCGATCCTCAAATTGGCAATGTTGCTTCAAAATAGCAGGTTTAGTAGTACAACTCTCAATATGTTTTGTACACAAAATTTCATATTTTCTCCATTATCTCTAAAGATGCTGCTTGTCTTTTTGTGAACTCAACCTATGTTGTGTCAAATACATTTTCCATGATATATCTTGAGCTAAGAAGGAGACAAGCTGCACCTTGAGAGATAAGGGGGAAAATATGAAATCTTGTGTACAAAATATATGGAGAGTTGTACTACTAAACCTGTCACTTTGAAGCAACATTGCCAGTTTGAGGATCGCCATAGAAACTGAATTAAGACTTTTCAAACTTTCATAACTTCATTTCGTAACCGATTTTGATGGAACGTTTTTGAATTGCTTCTCTCTATCCTTTTTTTTAATTAAAATTGATTTTTCCCCAGGGTTTTATTCTCCTTTAAGAACACCACACACTATACTTAGGCCCACCGCACATCATACGACCGACTGCGATCCGGTTTTGGAAAGGAATCGCAATAGCATAAGTATGGCCATTTCAACAAATAAAATCTACCTGATTCAGGCTCTGAACAACAATATCAATAATAAACATAGGATTTTAGTGCGCTTTCATAATTATACACGTAATAAGGGCCAAATCAGTTTAAAATCGTAGATAATCGTGTAGGACTGCTCTGACGTCACTACGATCGGAGCCGATTTGGCCTTTCCTCCGACTAGAAAGCTCGCAATAGGCGGTATTTTCGATTTTACTATCTATATGCCTATTTGGAACCTTACTAACAAATAATTTACATGTTCAAATGTTTATATCAAATGCTACTACATTTCTTCCGAAATCGGATCGCAGACCGATCGTATAGTGTGTGGTGGAATTTAGTCTGCACGTTCTAATGCACCCGATAGGCCCTGTACAAAAGCTGCTCCTAACACAGCCAGAGACTGGCAAAGTTAGGATTAGCTCATGGATTTATGGAATTGTATTAAAGTGTCAAAATATGGTCTGTACCTGCAGACTAGTCAGGCTGAGGTATAATGTTTCAATAGTTCGACCAACGAAGTCAGGATATTACCGTGGGAGGATACGAAATAGAATACACATGCATTGAAAACATATTTGAAATATAGTGGTGTATTCAGCGTATATGGGCCAGAGACAGCCTACCACCACCACCACGTTTACAACCATCACCATGATAACCCCACCCTCCCCTCTTTAGTCGTGGAAGTGTGTTTTCAGATGGTAGGCAAATTGTTGAATATTTCAAAATTTAAGGGGAGCATGACCCCGGCCCTCCGTAAATGATGTTAGACTATCCCTCTGTTTCGACCCCGCTTGTGACTTTATTTTGTCTGATACGCCAATGGCAGCAGGGAGTAGATAAAGACTGTATTAACAACTTAGGTAGCCTATCAGACAAATTATAACATATGTTGTTATAATAAAAAGTTTAAAATATTTATAAAAAAAACTTAGGTAGCCTATATTAGAACAAGAAATAAAAGTATGTGTGATCATAATTCTACGTTTAAAATATTTTCTCCTCCTCCTCCTCCTCCTCCTCCTCCCCCCCCCCCTCTCTCTCTCTCTCTCTCTCTCTCAATCAATCAATGCAACCCTCTTCTTTTTTCTCTGTCGTGATCTCGAACTGTTTCTCCAAAGGGGTATCGTCAGAATATTTCAATATGAAAGTGGGGGTGGTCGTCAATTTTAATATGTCGATAATGATTTAACAAAGAAACAAATTTTCTAACAAGCAAAAATGATGTTTTGTTTTTTTTAATGAACAATTTTGATAAACGGTTCTCAGATTATAGATTTGAAGAAAAAAAGATCATCAAATTCACGAATTGATCTGCCAACTGAAAATTTGAATGGGCATGATTCGGTGGGTCACAGCCCCTCCCTTCTCGGTGGATGCACTTTACCTTTCTCTCTCTCTATCTCTCTCTCTCTGTCTTTTCTCCCCTGTCCTTATCTTATGCCTCCTTTTTCTGTTTGTCTGTCTGTCTGTATCACAGAAAACTTGATCAACATTTTCGTATTTCAAGGCTGACTTCTGTTTAGATGTATATATTCGCCAGTGACACTGAAAAAAAAATTAAGTCACAACTTTAGCCACTGTGTGTAAAGAAAAGTGGGTTAGAGGGCTGTTACAAAAGTCTTTTATTATTTAGGTGAGTAAAAAATCCCTGAATTAATTAGTAACCTATTACCACTGTAACACGAAATGACAATGATTCTTTGAAATAAAACCTGGCAATCTAGAAATAAAATCATATTCATTGTTGGCAATAGCATAGTCATTAAAACTGGTCTGGGAATCGATAGATCCGGGTTCATGAGCTAGTGTCATCCAGTTATCAATTATCTCTTGTGTACACATGATTTAAAGGGAAGCTTGCCCTATAGAGAGTACATCAATTTGAACAGGCAGAAAAATTAGAGGGGTTTTTTTTTTCATGGAATTTTGATAAAAATCCGGATAAAGAATTGTGTGAAAAATGTGAATTATTGCATTTGTGATTTGTGAAGAATGCAAAGTTCACAAAATTGACATAATATGCCACAACTCTGTAATTTCTTTTGCTAACTACTTTCCATGTGTTATCATCAAATTGTAATAAATCACTATTAATTGCATCAAAAGAAAATAATCTTCTTATTCTGAAATATACGCTAAATACATTCTTTCCCCCATTCTCAAATAACACCTCCCTTAATCAACAATGAATAAAATGGCGAGGTTTTTTTTAAGTTTGCGTATAAACAAAACAGACTGCAGATCTAACATAGCTGTAGCTTCCATTATTTTGTCAAAATGTGAAGTGGTCTTCAAAACTTTAAAAATCATAGATCCCTTATCCTTTATCGGATTTTTCTTATAAACAATCACTAATCCGATTCTTTCATTTTCTGATTTTATTCAGAATAAACTTGCTATCAGATTAGACTTCCTCTGTAAAGTCAGGGCTGCTTACGTACTTTATTTCGTACATTTCAAATACAGAGTATTTATAGCGTTCTTTTGGGGAGGAGAAAACGTCTCCCCCCCCCCCCTTCTTTTCTCAATATTTCGACCCTGTCACATTCAAATTATTGGATCATCACCGTTGATCGTTTGCACATATATGCACATTTCAATTACAAGCTATAATTTTTTTAACTGCTTTCCGTTCCTGAATTCTTACCATCGCTCGTATGTCGTCCATTTCGAAGGCGAGGAATTCTCTCACACTCACAGGAGGGGAATTTTCCCACTTGTTTCTCTCTCGGCTCCCTCTGATATTATGAAATTACTTTAAATTGCTTTCAAAACTAAGGGAATAAGGGAAGACAAGTACAACATTTTAATGCAAAAATCAGACCATTTTCTTTGGATGGGGAAGCCCCCTTCCAAACTCATTCACTTGGATGTTAGTTGTATTTTACATTAATATAATTATGTGAGGAAAACGATCAGAAGACGGAAAAAAAACTGAATGGGACACATGCTTTAAGACGTACTGGAAGGGAAGATGGATGTCAAACGTGGAAGAGGTAGACCAATTTAAGAACTAGGATGGTGACAAAAAGATAGGTGACAAAAAATATGAAATAATGAAGAAGGCGGCTTAAGATAGAGAGGGATGGAGAAAGGACTACTAGTAAACACATGGTTATGTCGTGTGGACATGCACCTGACAGAGAGAGAGAGAGGGGAGGGGGGGGGGGAGACATGGATGTATCATAATAGTTTGCGATTCAAACACCAGTCTAGGGCCTTTTGCATTCATGATTGAAATCTTGTGTTCATTACCATCCCATGCAAAGTGATGAAAGGTTTCATTAAGATAGCTTTTGGTGATTCAAGATCTCCAAAGTTTCTGCCAACCAAGACTGTTATAGATTTTTAAATATTTCATTGGCACTTTAATTACACTAATTAATCTAAAAGTTCTGCGAGGATGTGACGAGTTCATCATCTGTTTGCGACTTTCTCTCACTAAATTTTTTTATTAAAATTGAGGAAATAGGTACCGAAACATAATTATCTATTTTTACTGAGCAAATATTACAATTTTCTAACGGAGAGATACGACCCCTCTCACAATCTACTCACCGAATTGCCTTGTTCCGAATGACCTTGTATCCATGGATGGACCCATAATACGTCACCGCTCCCCCTAGGCCCCTACCATGAAAGTATTATTAATAATAATAATAATAATAACTGTTTCTTATAAAGCGCCTTACTAGTTACAATGTAACCGACCAAAGCGCTTACAGCATTATAACCTCGGTCACTGGGTTCAGTGGCGATTCTGCACATTACAGTGCACATTCTCCACTCCTCTAAGGAGCATTCCAGCCAGTCGCCTGTTCCCAAGGGCTTTTACTAAACAGTCGGGTCGCGGCGTGGCGCAGCGGGTAGAAATTTGCCAACAGTTTAAGGAATTTTTTGTATAATATCTTTCTTTCTTTTTTAGCAGCGAAATTTTTTTTTTTGTCCCCGAACATTTTTCAGGAATTTTATGTGTGATTTTTGTTTTATTGTGTTATTTTTGTATGTTGTGCTGTGTTTATGTATTTTACCCTTAGAAAAAAAAAATCCAAGGGAACACAGCGTCGCTGTCACCGACCTAGCAATAGATTTCTTCTTCTTTTTTTTTTTGAGCAGCGAAAAAAAAAAAGGGATTTTTTTTTTTTTCCCCCTAAAAATTTTCAGGAATTTTATGTATGATTTATTTTTTATTTTTTCTTCTTTTATTGTGTTACTTTTGTATGTTACTTTGTGTAAACTGAAAATTTAAAATGATCCTATATGTTTGGATTTGAATCAATAAATGAATGTGAATTTAAATTTGAAGTTGAAGTTTGAATTTGTTTACTTGCAGTAAAAAGAATGAGATGCCTCCGACGTCAAAAGATATTATGAAACGAGTAATAGAAAGTAATCAAGAAGAAAGAAAAATAGCTGAGCAGAAAGGAACACTAAATAATCATTATAGGAAATGGGGAAAATGGAGTCATTTGCTGCTCTTGCTAGAAACGCAACACAGACCTGATTGTGCATCTACGTGGGGGGGGGGGGGGGGGGACCTTGGAGCTACGCGTGTGTGGATGTTTGCGGGTTGAGGGAGGTGATGTGTTAAGGTGGGTATTTGCATGGTGCGTGGGTTTTTTTTCGGGGGGGCAGGCCCCCTGGGAACGATTTCTATTTACGCCAGGGGGCAAACAATTAAGTTGCGCCCTACCCCCCTCCCCCAACTCGAACATTAAGTTGTATGGTGTCTTCAAGGGGACGAATTGAAAAATTGTCATCTCAGTATGATTTTCCCGTTTTCAAGCTAAAAACGAAAAATAAGGGAAGAAAGAAAACGATAGGATAATGCAACAAAAAACAAAACAAAACAAAAAACAAAACAAAACAAAAAACAAAAAACGATAGAGGATAGAAGGGTAAGAAAGATAGAAGAGATAATGATGCAAGGAATCAAAGAATACAATGAAAGAAAATTTTGAAAGAAAATATGAGTAGATAAAAACAAGGAATTACATAAAGAAAGATATAGACAGAAATGACAGAAGAGCAAAAAAAAACCAAACAAACAAAAAACAACAAAAAACACACTCACACACGAGGAAAAAGATAGAGAGATGATGGGAGAAAAATAACCAGAATGTCAATGACGTAGTTCTAAGCATTTTTGGAAAATTTTAAACAAATATACATTAATTAACATAATCAATGTTTAATGTGAAATGTACAAATTCTGTGTAGTCTTTATAGGTGTATCTCACTTAGCTTAACTGGATAAGATTTTGAATAAATTAATGTTTGAGGCAAAAATGGCAAAACTTTTGTAGACATTCTGCGTCTCACTTTGCTCTACTAGATAAAACAAACAGACCCAAAATGGGTCGATAACTGAAGGAGAAGCATTTTTTTTTTTTTTGGGGGGGGGGGGGTGTTTTTTAATAAATTTGCATAAATTATCATAATTAATGTTTGAGAGAAATGTCAAAATTATGGATAGAATACATGTACTTTTGCATGAAAAGCTATAGCGTATTTGTATATCATATACTATACACGCATCATTCAGAACCACAGCATAGCACACGAGCTTCACGAAAAACGTAAACACAGCTAAATAAGCGCGCGGACAAGTAGGCGTAGCGCGGGAAAGTGACCTCTGCGTTTTCAATCTGACATTTTTTTCCAAAGATCGACAAAAACAACAATTAATCGATTACGTAAGTGATTAATTGATCAATTAATTAATCAATCCATCAATCGATTCATTCATTAATCAAAAAATTAATTCATGCTACGATCAGGTCACCTTTTTTTTTAAAGTTAAACAATTCATACAAAATTACTAAAATGAATTTTTGACGTAACAAAATTACAAGTAAACTATCACATTTCATACATAAAGTGGCATATCTACGGGGGCAGAGGGGGCACGTGGCTCGGGCGGCACTTGAAGGGGGCGCATAAAACGCAATCGAGAGAAAGAAAAGGGGGAGAAATACAAGAAAATTTATGGTCTTTGAGTTTGAAGATTATTTGCGCCCCAGTCAAGGACAAAATGTGTGTAAGAAATGATGTTTTATAAGGTTTGAAATGCGAAAAAATTTATAGAAGCTCGGTCGTTTTGCTCCCTCGCATAATTATGTTCTGGATCTAGCTATCTCATGCCCCCAATGGCGTTTTAAAGTTAGACCAAAATTGACTCTAGTTGTTCCCCCCCCCCCACACACACCATAAAGCAGGAGCTTATTAAATTTTGTGCTCCCAGACGGGATATAAGTCCATAAAAAGCACTTTCAAAGTATAAAACATTTGAAAGAAATCGTAAATTTGCCTTGCAATTACCTTGGCTAAATTCCACAAATAGGGCCTGTATTTCTTCAGGGTTTCATTCACTTCGCACCCCCAAAATAGGAATGTTCAAAATTTAAAAAGAAATCTATTGCTAGGTCGGTGACAGCGACGCTGTATTCCGTTGGATTTTTTTTTTTCTAAGGGTAAAATACTTAAACACCGCATAACACATACAAAAAAAAAAAAAAAAAAAAAAAAAAAATAATACATAAAATTTCTGAAAAATGTTTGGGGGAAAAAAAAAAAAAAAAAATTTCGCTGCTAAAAAAAAAGATACCTTACAAAAAAATTCCTAAAAAATGTTGAACATTTCTACCCAGCGAGCCGCGCCGCGCCACGCCGCGACACGCCGCGACCCGACTGTTCAGTACAAGCCGTTACCAAGCGCGCACATGCTAATCCAACCACAATGACGTTCGCATCCTATCGGGTACCAATTTAACACCTGGGTGGAGAGGAGATAAAATGCCTTGGCTCAAGAGCATAAATGCCGTGCCGGGGTTCGAACCCACGACCTTTGCATTCCCAATCAAGTGATTAAACCACTCGACTACGACACCTTTACGTGTATTCACGTGATATTCATTGTAGAGAACCAAATCATTTCATTGAATCTAAATCCATGATTTTGGATTATCATCAATATACAAGTGCAAGTGGAGAATTAAAATAGGTTACAGATGAATAATATTGTCCAAACGGAATGTCAAATCATCACTGAAAAATAATCATTTAAACAAAAGACAAACGCTACAAAACAAGAGGAAAGTACAATGTTTTAATCAAGAAAATACGATATACTTGAAGGCCTCCTGCCAAATTCTTCGTACTTTTACACATGATATGCCTATTTTGAGCCTGTATTACTTATTCTATTACTCTACATGGAGGTGACACAAATCATATACTTATGTCATAACTAGCTTAATACTATACACCGGTTCGCGAAAGCAATTACGTGATACCCCCCCCCCCCCCCCCCATTCAACATAATGGTGGTTCTTCCTAGGGTAACATTTAAATTTTTTTATTTTTTTTTTACTCAGCACCCCATGAGGGCACTTGATATGTATGGAACCAACTTTGGGCAGTATTAAAGTCTAACTGGAAATATTTTAAATTAGGGAGGTTCCTAGGGGAAAGTTAGCAGAATTTGCATTTAAATTCACTGAATTTCTTAAAAGAATCAGGGTACTTACAGGACAATATTCAATTCATTTTAATCATCGTCTATATGTATTTCTTCCACATGTATTTTACAAAATGATATTCAAGGTATTATTCCTATATACTATTGATAATCATGATGATGCTGTTATGACTTTTTATTCATGATCTATATTTATTATTGTTATCAGGGCCTCATGGAAGACCACCGTTATTGGTGATAATGGGTGATTTCAAGTTTGGTGTTGGTGTTGGTGTTGGTGTTGGTGTTGAGAGCGTGAACTGGGCTGCTGATTCTAGCCCCAACACCGAATTCGGGTTTATAAAAATAATACCAAACACATTATTGATAGCTCAACACCTAGTGAAGTCAATCCCAGCACCAGCTTCATTTCAGGTTCGGTGTTGTGACTGGTGCTAGTTTTGCCCCAACACCAACACCAGCTTTCAACACCGAACTTGAATTCACCCAATGAGTCACCCTGTCTAAATATCAGAAATAAATAAATAAATAAATATTGGCCCACATGACAATAGACACACGTACAAAATACTATAAGCCCACAATACAAAAAGCTTAACCCAAGCGTAACCCAAACTTCATCGCTCTCACATTTCATGACGACAAAACAACACCAATCTGCCCCCAACACAATCTAATATTTGTTCTTGGCCTCACCGACAGAGTCAAGAACAAGAATGCCTAAAATTCCCACATACCGTACCTCACGAGGAATGTGCCACGCAGGTGTGTGTTGCCGCCAAATATTACAATGAAGAAGACACACCCATCAAGTGAGATTAATCATGGTCCATCAGACTCAGTAATTGGACGCTGATTGGTTGACAGTTGCCAAGGTCTTTTAACCAATGAGATCAATCATTTGTCATGCATGGAAACAGTACTGACCAATCAACGAGTACAGAAAAGGCGCGAAATACTAGGGAATTCCCCCTTTGCGTAATCACACACGTGTGAAGTAACTATCAGGTATACATGGCATGCATTATGGCATGTCTCTGATACATGTACCCGGCGGTGTACAGCATATTTTGCAGACAGGGTGCAACTGTGCTCCTAGGCGGATGTCTTTTGGTGTATGAGGCCGAACTGTCAGCGGGCCGCGGTCAGCTGTAAGAGGTTCGTAATTCTCTTCATATCTATTTTCAAGACAATCGTCGCTGATAGATCTATACCGTGAATCAAGTCTTCATTTTTTTCCTGTCATAATTTTATCATAAATCCTGGATCTTCGTCTTTGGTTTTACAGTTTGGTCATATATTCAACGCAGTACAAATGGTGCTGATTTTTTGTTTGTTTGTTTGTTTTGTTTGTTTTTTGTTTTGGTAAACATGTCTAAAAAAATAATTCATACTTAAAAATATAATTATAATTGTTCTTCTGTATTATGTGTAAACATATTACTCTCATTTCACTTCTGTTACAATTACAGTAATATATATTACGTATAAAACAATATTTGGACATGCTTCAGAAAATGACCCTTTAGCACATGATTATCTGCCAACTGCTCTGAAAATAAAACAAGGCTGCAGAGCCATTGCAACGCCTTGTAATTTTAGGTTTTATGATATTACACTTTTTTTCACTGAATGTTTTAAATGCATTTTAATTGAACCTGATCGTGAATTTGATTCAAAATATTTGTTCAGACTGCTTTGAAATTTTACCCAATATCACTTTGAAGGAAATTGATTTCCACCCAAATATTACAACTTCTAAACGGAAATAATTATGAGTGAACAACCTATTCCTGTTCAGGTTATCCTGAAAACAATTGTCATACGTAATAGGATATATGTGTTTTGTTAATGTGTGGATAACATCATACTTTAGCCTATTTGCTTCCTCAAATTAAATTAGAATCCACTAGTGATACAAAATATAATAATCTATATCTAACACAGTTGATGTTTCAAACTCACTTCTTAGAGCAACCTGAATCTACATTTCCAAAATATACAAGCATAGATATCATTTTTTTTATGGTATAACTAAAATACATTGATTTCAACATCGTCTCTGTGAAAGTGGAAAATGCTCCTTTTACAATTTTTCTTCACTAATTCCATTCCAACTATAATTAGCTTGATAATTTCATATTTAATTTTGGGGGGGTTTCGCAATGTAAGGGTGTTGAAAATTTACGAAAACCATAGTAACATTGATTATTAATGCTTTTCATAATTTTGATCATTATTTCAACAAAGAATCATGTTCCTGTACTGGAACCGGACTTATATGGTGAAGAAAAATTGTAAGAGGAGCATTTTCCACTTTCATAGAGAAGATGTTGAAATCAATGTATTTCAGTTATACCATTAAAAAAATGATATCTATGCTTGTATATTTTGGAAATCTAGATTCAGTTTGCTCTAGTGAGTTTGAAACATCAACTGTGTTAGATATAGATTATCATATTTTTATCACTAGTGGATTGTAATTTAATTTGGGGAAGCGGATAGGCTAAAGTATGATGTTATCAAAACACTATGCACTGTAAAGATTTTAGAAAAAAAGTACTTGCAAAGATAATGCTTGGAATATTGATGACTACAAAACAATACAGGGATATAGTATCCTGGAAATGCTGAAAGTCTAAGAATTGAATATTCTTTCAGAGAAAATGCATGCATATTTATTCAAGTTAAAAATAACATTTTTTATTTACTGAACCAGGTTCTATGGTAGAGAAAATGAAGTTATCAAGTTAAGTATGAATTTATCTATATCACGACCTTTTTGAGACAAAATATTCTATTGATGGACTGGTTTTTTTTATGTCAGTGTCATGTAACAAAGTATTATAGACAGTGATACGTTTGATCAAACAATGATATGCATATGGGATTAAATTGATTTTAATCTTTCCTGCATGCGTGAATCAAGCATTTTCAATATATCAGAAACGTGAGAAGGCAGCATAACATTATTCGATTAAAAATGCAGGTTTCCTACATTTTTTTTTGCTGCGTTTGATGTCAAATAGTAAAAAAAAAAAAAATGCACAACAGTATCTATTAGATTGAAAATTAACTCATTTGCATAATAAAACAGTGTTTTTATACCTAAAGTAAACTAAACTGGAAGTGTCATCAGAACCGACATAGTATTTCATTCAAATTATTCCAAAAATAAAAAAATAATTTCTAGTTTCTCATCCCCTCTTCTTCCCTTTAAAAAAAAAAAAAGATGTTTAATATATTTGTTTTGAAATGAAATAAATAAGAATCTGAAGACATGTCAGCAATACAGTTTTATCAGGTTTTGAACCTCTTCATTGCATGTACAAATGAAATGAAATTCAGTAACAAAATGTGTGTTGAAATCGACCCAGTAGCATTTCCATGTACAGAAAAAATCAAATATTAAATAAGATGGACCCCCCCCCCCTCATTTTCAAAAAATCCGGACGAGAAACTATAAATCAATCTAACTTGGCCTTATGTAGATAGTATTTTGTTATGTTAAACCTCGAGAAAGAAGTGTAAGCGTGGTTAGTGAGCCATTGTCACACTTTTCAAAAATCTTGACACTTGAAAAACCCAGACACGTGCAGTAGGAGATGGGAAATCGATTGTTTTAAAATGACTTAGGACACTCGGGGAAGTCGGGGAAGACAAGATTTTTTTTTTTATGATCAGATTTAAAAAAAAAAAAAATCATTGGTTTGCCATTAAATCTTCAATTGAAATTTATGCGTTTAAATGCTGTAATAATATTTCATTTTGTTTTAGGACAATACTGAAATTTGTGATATGGATTCCAACATGCATCTTCAAACTATATTAGATTAAAATATGGACGTTTTTATGTAGCTACATGGGAATTTTATTTCATAACTGATTTTATAACTTAATGTTAGAATATACTCTACATGAGAGAATTATTCCCCCCCCCCCGAAAAAAAGAAATAAAATAAAATAAAACAAAATTTAAAAAAAAAATTAACAGAAATAAAAAATTTTGAAAATTAAAAAATAATAATAAATAAATAATAGAAAAAATAAATGAATATTTTTTTTCAAAATCAAACATGCAAAATAAAAGAAAATGAATAAATGAAAATTGCAAATAAATGAAATCTGAACTTGGAAAAAGGAGTTCATTCTTGATTATTTTGTACGAGCGTTTGTGCTTCTTCGGACACCGAAGACATTCTCTTCTGCAAAAGGCCTCTGTAAAAACGCCCCAATTTGGCGATATTATGAATACACATACACATGTATCAGTTCCAACAATTTATAGCTTTATATGCTGGATTGTTTTGTGCATAATTTAACCACAGGTGAAGATTGTCAAAATAGGGGACATTCATTTCTTTTGAATACTAAATTCCGTGTTAATACTATGATGAACGAGACAAAGAGTGCATGCTAGAGGGGTTTCATACAAGTGAGATATCCTGTGTGGAAAAAGCAATTAATTATTTTTGTTTTCCATGCGTTTATAGCCATAACTATTTAGGCCTATATCCATTTGACGAAAATATCTTTAGAGTGTTAAATCAAGACTCCTAGTTATAATGTGATTTGTGGCAATGGACATTTTATTTTTTAAAATTTCAGGTTCAAAGACCTATGATAACTTTAATGTTAAGGGTAATTATCTCGATTAAAATAGACCTCTCATTGAGGATTCCAAACCCTGGCAGATTATTTCGCCGAAGAGTAGATTTTATTTCCCTGACCCACTAAAAAATTATTGTGCAAGAATGTTCTAAAATGAGCTGCGGTCAAAGGATATTCCAAATTTAGCAACCCTTACAATGCCTTGGTGTCTGCATGATCGCCTCTATGAAACTATATTGGTCAACGTCGGAAGGACTTGCACTTTCGATTTCATGATTAAAAATACACACCAACTATATTAAGCACGACATTCTATGTTATAGAAACATCTGCCTGAAACGCAATGGTAAACATTATGCTAAACTGGATTTATAAGAAGATAGGAAATAAAAACAAATGTTTTCGCAGTGAATTGTTATTCCCCATTATCTCATAATATAAGCCACAGCTGAGGCAATGCAACGGAACATGACGTTGATTGCTCCCTAAACCGTCGGGCTACGTAGTATTCGAGCTTCGTTGAGCAGTGACCTCAGCTTCTTGGTTTTATGTCCGCGTATTATGCCCGAAACTCTGGCGATGATTTTTTGGTGTCGCTCGGCCTCAAATTATTCTCTTGTGGAAAACTTCTGTTATGTAGAAGACATACAGTAGAAAGTATAATACTTGAGAATTCATTATTATACTGGAAAATATTAGATGGATTTTACATCTATGTTGAAGGGAAATAAGAAAATGTAGGCCTACCATTTCTAAAGAACGTTTTATTTCGGAGTTGCGAATCATTTCTCTGGTAGAAAGTGAATCTAACCTTGAAAATTTAGTGGCTATAGCACCATGCTTAATTGCCGAATGACATTTATCTTTTTTCTTTCTTTTTTATGCCAATATTACAACCACACTTTCATTATCTTGAAATATTAAGAGCCCACGCTCATGTTCCTTAATATAAATTCCCTTTGTCAGTCTTTGCCATCGTACGTCAGGCGGTGTAGACGCGGTCTCTTGCAATTGCACGCACGTGTACAACGTCGAGTGACAGTATTACACTGTGTATTTTTTATGATGTTGGCGTGAAAAGGTTTGTTATCGAAGTTACATGGCCATAAAATGCCAAATGGCACACATAGGAATACATATATATATATATATATATATATATATATATATATATGTACATATAAAAGCACTTAGAGAAAAATCATTATCTAGGTCCCCGAGTTAAAAGAAAATTCTGACAGCAGGGCGATCTAATGAATGAAAATTGATTTTAATTCCATATTATGCCTATCTATATGACAGGTCTCTATCTAATATTACCAACTAAATTATGTATCATAGTAACTGCATCTTACTGACCGACATCATCATGGTCCACATTTATCTTTACCATATATTGCCGGAAGTGCATTTATTTTGTCCATCCCATTCGAAAGTCGAGCAATATCGTTTCCTCTCCGTGTCTATCTCATTATGTCCGCCTGAACTTTCGGCGTCGGACAGCACACCCGACCGTATGGACTCGTGACTTGCTGTTGGGGTGCAGGTATACAAAGTGGGCCTGTTTTGGTTTGATTCCTCGTCTGTCTTTGCAAAGAAAAGAGTCTTTGCAAATGATGAATGAATGGTTTAAAGAGCAATGAACGGCATGGATATATCTTCTTCATTGCATTTTCACCATTTACTTCGTCATGCAAACAACCACCACAAGCCTCGATGTATTTGTATGGGAGGTCAGTTATTACTGAAGGTCATTTTCTCATCATATTAAGCATTATATAGTCCGTTTTTCTTATTTTTTTTCTCTGTGTGGTGGTGGGGGGTGGGGCTTCTCTTTTGACCCTCCTTCTACTCTCATTTTTTTTTTGGGGGGGGGGAGGAGGGGGGGGGTCAAATGTAACCTTCTTTGAATGGGACTATACTAAAAAAAAATAAGTAGGGTAAAATTTTACCCAATATTAGCCCCCCCCAAAAAAAAAAAAAAAAAAAAAAATGGGTAAAATGTAAGCAATATTTGTTAAAACCTAATAGAGTGTTTATATTACAATATAATATAACTAAATAAATATATTTTTGATATGAATAATACCACTTGTACTGCTGTTACTTCACATAAGTAGGTCCATTATTTTCCCTATATAATTGAAATACATTTGAATAAAAATTATTCCTAACATCTCTTATCATAATTCAGACAAATATTGCCAGTGTTCTTTTTTCTTCCGCTTTTATCTATATTTCATTGTATATATATTAGGCCTACTTTTTAATACCATTAAAATCAATGTCAACGACTTTAAATATTGGTTAACATGAATTTCTTCTGCCTTCTAAGCATGTATAAACTTAGATAGAAATAATAATTATTATTGTGGACAGGACATTCATATTTTAAACTCAGGATTTCATTTGCATTCAACAAGGCATACCCATGTATTCTAAATCTTCTGCAATTTGATTTTTATTCTAAAAATCACCAATGACTATGCAATCAGTCTATGTTATGACTATGTAATAGGACTATGTGGCTATGTTTCAAAGAGACAAAGAGATAATTTATGCTAATTTTGCAAATATTGCTCTTTGTGTAGTTTGTGAAAAGTGTGATTTAGAATATAATGATAAACATGCATCCATTAACAATTATTTGCTGAGTCATAATTGCCTTCAGTTATCACAGTGGCAATTGATGGGCTTAGTTTTATAAAGGTAGAAAAAATAATTTGTAGTTGGTCTAGTATGTGATTTTTTTTTTCTCGAAAGTGCATTCAAACTGAAATGAAATATATTATAAGTTGACCTATGTTATTTGGTCGTTTTAAGATGAAATTAATCACAAATCTGCTTTCATTATTCACACACTTTCCAAGATGTTATTAATTTTGTATGGCGATCTTGATCTTTGAAGCTCCAGTCAACGTGATCACTTGTCGCTCAACTTGAGTCTGAAAGATGCTACATTTATTACGGTGCATCTCTAACAATCATTTCATTAATTATTTTGTTGTTTATCTTGTATAAGAAAATTGCAGCTTAGAATATGACCATATGTCAATATGACTGTATTACTTGGTTGGAATGGCTTTATATATATGCTACGTTTTTATTTAAATATTCTATATATGCATTTATTCTTTATTTTTTTAACTATCCGAGTTAGTATAAGCTCAGTAATAAATTATTCTCAGTTATTACTTTCATTATTTTTTTTATTATTCTTATAATCATAATTATTATCATCATCATCATCATGTTGTTGCTGTTGTTATCATGCTATATTTTAATGATAATGTAGCACTGTTGAGTAAAACAAACTCTTTTTCAAAGTATTAATTATTTCTTAATCTGTAAGTTTTGCATTGCCAAGGCAAGGGCATGCGATGAAGCATAACCCAATATTTCGTAGAGCAAATCAGTTCAATGATTTTGGAAATATGTTTCAAGTTGTCAGTACGAATCTCATCGGTGTGTCTATGTGTAAGGTGATATATATTATTGTCAGTCAGACAGCCGAACAGATATTTGTATTTTTTCTTCGTGAAATAAGTTTGATGACCATGATAGGCAGAGGTGTATACCCTATTTCAAGGCTGGCTTGAGTTAGCAAAATAGATACTGTCTATTTTTAAAGCACCAGAATATATGTAAAATAATCTTCTCGACTACAGGCTACATTGAAAATTGTGTGAACTACTAACATATATGTGTACATATTATAATCAGAGCATTATCCATTTTCCAGCATGTGATCATCAGTGGTCCTGATCATAAAACTTGTAATTCCTTCTTTTGTGTGTAATGAAGTGCATTATAACACTTGAAATCAAAAGAAAATGTATATACAACAGCAACAAAATATCACACACTACAATGTTTATAAAAATGCGAAATAAACATAAATTATTTTCACAAGTCAAGCCTTATTCGAATCATCATACATACCTCTTCAATGATAATACCTACCATTGTTTTACTTGAAAATACCATGGCTGTTCTTAATCATGGAATTTAATCCAAATTAAGACATGGCTATATATGCATGTGCTCCACTTTCATTTTAGTAATTATATCCCAATTATGGCCTTAATCGATGGGAAGCATGAATATAATATTTGGTTATGCATACTTCATCAATATACACGTTGATATCATACCAGCATGATTTAAATCATAACGGGTCTGATGCACAAGCATGCGGTAGGCCTAACAGAACCGTTGTCAATAGCCCATAGCCTAGTGACTTTTATTTGGAAGATAATGATAGGCCCGATTGCTACTGACGTCTATATAGACTGCCATGAATGAAGGGTAGAATTGTAAGCTAGTCGTTGATAGAATCATTCAGAATGAATAGATAATTTACAAAAGATACAGCATTGTGCTATTGTACTTTAACAATACATTATGATCGTCATTTCTGATGAAAAATTAATTGTACCCGCAGTGCTATAAAGTCACTCATTTTCCTTGCCAGTAGCATATGCACACATTATTTAGTTACAGTGGACTTGTCAATGCAGAGTAAATTTGAAGCTTATGTCCCTCCTCGTCTAAATGAAACAATACACCATACTTCCTTTACGTTCTAGAGCAACTGAAAACCACCACGACATTCATTCTGACCATCTTGTCCTCAAAATAATTCCCTAATATCGAAATAAATACAACACACACTCGTACTGTCATACCTTCAAATTCTCAAAGTTATATATATAGACGATATCCAGTGCATATACTTAAATGATACACGTTATAACCAAAATGTTAAAAGCGTGCCAGTTGTACAGCCTCATAGGAAATAGAAAACACTGCTTTACTATAAGTATTACCATTGCACTGACTCCTATATAGTGTGTGGGTAAAGACCTATACTTGTTTGTAGCTCGTGATATTTTTAGTAGTTTGTTTCTCCAATGCTATTTGCTCTTCCTAAAAGCAAGCACTGCAGTTCGCTATATACCAACCAGAATAAGTACACGAGAGTGGTATGATGTAGATCTGCATGGGAAATCACTTTCCCTAAAGTAATTTAGTTTTTTTTACACTGTCGGTCATGATCAAGGACATATATATGCTTGAGGTTTTTCGGTGTTAAATGTGTTAGCAGCTGGCCTATTAAGGTAATACTCATGCAAATTATATTCCTAGGATAAAAAAGACCGGCACCTGTTTTGATGCTGAATATTTGTAATGTCGATGATGTATCTGTAATTTAATTTGAATGAAATATTGCTGATGACAAATAGGACCTAATATGTTTAACGATAAAGACTAACCCAAACATGTTTGATGAATTGGTTTAACATGTAAAAAATAATGAAGTGTTAAATTTCTGTTTAGAGGAGACTACACTCTTTTTTCTTCAATGCCATTATTTGTTTTCTTTGATTCAAAACAAAGGTTTCATTCAACAATAATATTGATAGATATGATAAGTCAACAAATTTGAACACATGCAGAAAATCAGGTTTTGCATTTTATTAAAATGATTCAGTTTGGACCAAAATTTATCATGTATTATATAGGTTCATGAGAAAATAGAAGGCACAGCTTAAAGCTCATGTACAGTATTGGTAGCAAAAATGAAATTGGAAAGAAACATGTTAAATATAGTCTCATGTTGTTCTCCTTGTTGTATCAAAGGATGTCTGTATTATAAGAGATCATTTGGTATTCCATCTATGATTTCTGGTGGATTTCAGTGTAAATATCTGTAAGGAATGCTCAATTACTGCCATTATGCTAGGACCCTTCCACCCCGATGGCTCCCCGCACAGCAATCTTGGGGCTCCGCAAGGAGACAGCATGTGTATCATTGTGTGTGTTACTCATTGGTTTTAAACGTGTGTGTATAGTGTATAGCACATGTTGCCTTTGTTGGGATTTTACGTGCCTGTCCCGGCGCATAAATCAGTTTTTGCCTCTCATTTATTTAATATTAAACTTCAGGAGGCGAAATCTTCACAGTGTCTATAGTACTGCTAGTATCTTGCTATTTATCAACAAAAATTGAAGAAATCTGACGAACAGTTTTTGAGGGCTTACCAAAACTCTACATGACCTCTAAGTCTTACGATAGTAGTTTACCTGTGGATTATTGGTATATAGCTCGTGATAACTATGTGTCTGTCATGATAAATTTAGATAATAGTCATAATTATTTAGGACAACAAAATCGGCGCCTGCTTTGATGCCGAATATTGTTACATCGATGATGTATCTGTAATTCAATTCGAGTAAAATATTGCTGATTACAAATTGGACCAAACATGTATAACCATTAAGATTAACCTAAAAACGTTAAATGAATAGGTTTAACATGTAAAAAAAATGAAAATGTTGTTATATAACTCGTGATACTTTTGTAGTTCGTTTCTGCAATGCTGTTTGCCTTTCCTAAAATCAAATAATATGTGGTGCATTCAAATTAACATAAAGAAATTTCACTCCATCTACTGCAATTATTTGTTATACTGTTGGTACACACTTTCATCATGATCAAGGACATAATTTATATGCATGAGGGTCTTCGATGTTGCATCTACAGTTTATCTGAGTTTATTTTACTCAGCAATGCAACCTTGTTACAACAAATACAACATAACAGCAACAGTGATGATGATGATCATCATCATCATAATAATATTATTATTATTATTATTATTATTATTATTATTATTATTATTATTATTATTATTTATTTATTTATTTATTTATTACGGAGTTTTCCGTCCGTCCCTACCGCTTTCTCGTTAACGCGATATCTCAAGAACCATTTGAGGTATGAGCTTTAAACTTGATGCTAGTATGTATCACCGTAGGAAGACGATCTGATCAGATTTCATGTACGTAGGTCAAAGGTCAACGGTCAAAGAGGTCATTTACCTTTAAATCTCAGATTTTTAGCCTCATTTATAGCAATATCTCTTGAACAATTTGAGCCATTAACTTAAAAACTTGCTACTATTATGCATCACCATAGTGAGATGAATTGATTAGATTTTTGTTTAAGTAGGTCAAAGGTCACATGTCACAGAGGTCAATATACGTGGAATTAATGTTGTTTTTTGTTTTGTTTTTTGTTATCATATCTCAACTATTTTAAGCTGTGAACTTCAAACTTGGTACTAGTATTGCATCACCATAGTGACACAAAGTGATTAGATTTTGGGTTTAGTAGATCAAAATTCAAAGGTCATAGTGGTCAATATGCATGACATCAAATATTTGTTAGTTTTGTTATCACCACATCTCAACTATTTAGTGTACATGACTAGGAGAGAAAGTGATCAGACTTTTGGGTTGTTGTGTCAAAGGTCAAAGAGGTCAATGAACATGTAATTATAGGGGTTTTTTTATTCTGGTTATCACATTATTTGAGCCGTGAATTTAACTGAATTTAGGCAGAGGCATATAGGATACGCAATCGCATTCATCTTGTTTAAAATCATTATTTGATATTGTTGTTTTCAAATGGAAAAACAGGAATCTGAGAACATCTCAGCAACGAGGAAACTAAAATTGTGAATATTATGCAATTTCACCATGTTTGTGAGCCTTTGTATTGCATGTACATGATTACAAATCAAATGAAATTTAAGACATTTTATGTTGACCTAGACCCACTTGCATTTACATGTACAGAAGAAAATCAAATATTGAATAAAATGGAACCCTCCTCATTTTCGCAAAAATCAGGGGAAGCCAGGAATCAGTTTTACTTGGCCTTATGTAGAGCAAATCAAATTCAGTTCTTTTGAAAATACATTTCAAGTTGTCAACACAAATCTCATGATTGTGTCTATAATTCATTCACATGTCACACAACCGAATAGATTTTTTTATTGTATTTTCCTTCATCAAATAATTTTGATAACTATACAGGCAAAATTGATACTGACTAGTATAAAGCCACCAGATTCAAGTGTAAATATAATGCTCTGCAATACAGGCTTTCAAATGATATTTTTTATTTTTTACCAGAGAGTGATTAAACTAACCCAAGAAACATCATATGGTGTATAATTGGAACATTGTTCTTACATCATGCATGTGGTGCATGATCCTGACCTGAAATAATGTCATCGTGATAAATATAATTTAAAGCGTAGTGTAAGGAAGTGACTTTTGAATTTGAAATAAAGTAAACAATGGCAACAGTATATCACTGTGTCAAATGCAAAATAATGAAAAGAATATCATTCACAACAAGTCAAGCCATATTCAAATCAACAAACATTATTTTACATACCTCTTCCATCATAATACCTTCCATTGTTTTTACTTGAAAATGCCATGGTTGTTTTAATCATAGAATTCAGTCCAAATTTAGACTGCCTAGACATGTGATCCACTTTTATTTGCGTAATCATATCCCAATTTTGGCCTTCACCGTTAGCATGAATCTTATGAGGAACTAAGATTTAGATATGCACGTGACGTTTTCAACTACACGCTGATATAATACCGGCATGATTCGAATCATTACAGGCCTGATACACAAGCATATGTGTTAGGACTACAGTTTATACAGAACCGTTGTCAGTAGCCTTTGTCAGTGACTTTTATTTGGACAGTCATGATAGACCTGGTTGCTATTGACGCCTGACCTGTATAAATGAGAGCCATATCGTGAGCTAGTCATTAATAGAACGTTTTAGCTTTGAAACCAGAATGAATAAATAATGCATACCTAGACATTGCAGCTGTGCTAATGTACTTCACCAATTTACACTACGATCGATAAGTTCTGATGAAAAAGTAAATTGTACCCGCAGTGCTATAAAGTCACTCATTTTCCTTGCCAGTAGTATATGCACAGAGGACATCATATTTAATAGTTACCGTGGACTTGTCAATGCAGAGTAAATTTGAATCGTATGTCCCTTCTTCTCTAAATGAAACTAGGCCTACACCATACACACTGTACTCTTAAGAGCAACAGAAAACCACCACGACATTCATTCTGACCATCTTGTCCTCAAAATAATTCCCTAATATCAAAATCTATACAACACACACTCGTACTGTCATACCTTCAAAATCTCTCAGTTATATATAGACGGCATTCAATGCATATTTAAAGGATATAAGTCATAACAAAAAGGTTAAAAACATGCCAGTTGTATAGCCTCATAAGAAATAGAAAACACTGCTTTACTGTAAGTATTACCATTGCACTGACTCCTGTAGTGTGTGGGTATAGGCCTATACTTGTTTATAGCTCGTGATATTTTTTGTAGTTTGTTTCTCCAATGCTATTTGCTCTTCCTAAATGCAAGTATTGTAAGGTGTAGTCGTTCTGCAGTTCGCTACAGCAAGAAAAAATACGCGAGCGTGGTATGATGTAGACTTGGTTAGAAAGGAAGCTCGGGAAAACTTAAAATAGCTCCGGTGGAAAAGAAAGATAACATAAAAATTTTACATAAAGAAATTTCATTTTTCCTAAAACAATTGAACTATTTTGCACTGTCGGTCATGATTCAGGACATATTATATGCATGAGGTTTTTCGATGTCAAATCTACAATTTCTACGTACATTTGTTAGCAAGTGGCCTATTGAAATAATACTCGTGCAAGTTATATACCAAGGATTTTTCACTATTGGGGTGAACTGGGCCACATTGTCCCAGTTCAGGTACCCCGTTACCTTTTGTGTAAACATGTATCAGTGAGATGAGATTTAACCAGTCATAATCTAAAGACATATTACTAGTACATGAAAATATGTTTATTATACATCAAAAATTTGTAAGAAAACCCATATTGGTCAATTTTCTTTTTACAGATCGTTCATACGACTCCAGACAAACTTGTATGTAACAAGCAACTGTAGAGATATTGTGAAGAATTATATTTTTGCAAAAAAAGTCAAAATATAGGTTAAAACTCACAAAAATGCTCATGCATTCATCCAGTATCGCTACAATTGGCGTATGTCTGTACGTCAACTTTACTGGGAACTGTTAAATATATTATTTAAAGTGCTGTATTATCCTGAGCATCCCAAGCACTTAGTTTGAGACAACTACTAGAAAATATGGTGATTTAAATTTTTTTTTTAAGTTTTGTCCCACTTCTGCCCAACTATTTTTCATTTCATTATTTTGTACTTTGTAAATCATATTGTTTTGTATTTGGAAAAAAAATGAAATGAAATAAATCTTGCATCAATCAAAAACTATCCTACTTTACAACTTGCACTGTCCCAGTTCACCTCGGAGTGTCCCACTTTACCATGTTCAAGTACCTTTTTTAAATGATTATTTTCATAAAAACTAAAAATAAAGGTATTGTGTCCGATATCTTATTTTGTAGCCTAGTATCCATATTACTTATCACATATGAATGGTGAGGCTAAATTGAATATTTACAGAGTTACAAAGCAAAAATTACCCGTTTTGATGCCGAAGGGAGAGTGTTTTGATGCCGAATATTGTCACATCGATGATGTATCTGTAATTTAGTTTGCATAAAATATTGTTGATTACAAATTAGACCTAACATGTTTAAAGATTAAGATTAACCCAAACATGTTTGATGAATATGTTTAACATGTAAAAAAATGAAGTGTTAAATCTCTATTTATAGAGTAGTCAACACTCTTTTGTCGATGCGATTATTTGTTTTCTTTGATTCAACACAAAGGTTCCATTCATCAATTGATAGGTATGATAATAAGTCAGGAAATTTGAACATATGCAGAAAAGCAGGTTTTGGATTTGTAAATGATTAAGTTTGGACCAAAATTTAACATGTGTTCTATAGGTTCATTAAAAAATAGAAAACACAGCTTAACTCTGACGATAGTATTTTTCCTGTGGTAGTTGGTATATAGCTCGTGATAATTTTGTAGTGTATTTCTGCAATGTTGTTTGCCTTTCCTAAGATCAAATTATGTGTGGTGCATTTTCCTTATCGTTCGGTACCAACAAAAAAGGATACACGGAAGTAGTAAATGAGTTAGCACTGTGTATCAAAAGAGCTCTGGAAAAACTTTAAAAATAGCTCCGCCTTGGTGAAAAAAGATATGACATAAAAATTAACATAAAGTAATTTCACTCACCCTACAGCAATTATATTTTTACACTGTGGTACACACTTTCATCATGATCAAGGACATAATTTATATGCATGAGGTTTTTTGGTGTTGAATCTACAGCTTCGACTTACATATCATGCATGTGTTAGCAACTGGCCTATTGAGATAATAGTCATATACCTAGGACAAAAAAAAACAACAAAAAAAACCAAAAAAAAATCGGCACCTGTTTTGATGCCGAATATTGTAACATCGATGGTGTATCTGTAATTCAATTTGAATAAAATATTGCTGATTACAAATAATGAAGAAAATAATGTTTAGGGCCATTCTCAGTCACGTTTGTGACGAAAATCCTGAAAAATAGTTGATTT
Source organism: Heliocidaris tuberculata (assembly GCA_025618425.1). Classification (NCBI taxonomy): domain Eukaryota; kingdom Metazoa; phylum Echinodermata; class Echinoidea; order Camarodonta; family Echinometridae; genus Heliocidaris; species Heliocidaris tuberculata. Next base: position 24,588,934 of record CM046848.1, read on the forward strand.
AAACCTAATTTGTCAGCATTTATCCATAGCAGAAATCTCTCATTTTGAATCTTTGAATAACACTCTTACCCCCAACAGAGAGAGTGTAATTATTTTAGATAAGAGTGCATCATTTTCTTTCAGAGGTCAAATTAGGTCACGTGTGTGACCTCACACAAAAAGGGGTCTGACTTGTTGGTATTCAAACCTGCTTTTCTCTTATATCCCTCGATCGGAGTGCAAGTTTCCACTTTTCATTGTTGTCTGATTGGACTGCTCTAAACAGTTTGAAAGCAATTTCCCATAAATGAGTGTATATTCTTTTCTTGTAGAAGTGAAAATGGGTCGGTCACGTGTGTGACCACTCAAAAAGGGGCGTTTTTAAATGTCTCTGCATGGAGAAACATTATGGTTGGGAAATTATTTTTTCTTGTCAAAGAAAGGGAAATCTTTTTTATGTAATAGACTGGTGATATGAAAAAAAAATCAAATAAAATGTAATCTGATTTTCTGGCACTGAGGTCAAATAAGATGGTCACGTGTGTGACCGTTTCTTTCACTTTATAAAAAAATGGCCCTTTAACGATGAAGATTATCCCGAACATGTTTAATGAATACGTTTAACATGTAAACAAAAGTGAAGTGCTAATTTCTCTGTTTACAGATGAGTCACGACTCTTTTTTCAGTGCCCTTATTTGTTTTCTTTGATTCAACACAAAGGTTCCATTGAACAATTATTGATAGATATGATAAGTCAGAAAATTTTAACAAATACAGGAAAGCAGGTTTTGCATTTGTTGAAATGATGCAGTTTGGACCGAAATTTATCATGTATTATATAGGTTCATTAAAAATAGAAGACACAGCTTAAGCCACTGGATAGTATTTTTCCTGTGGTATGTTGTTATAGCCTGTGATAATTTTGTAGTTTGTTTCTGCATTGCTGTTTGCCTTTCCTAAAATCAATGATTTAGATCTGTAACAAAAGAGCTCTAGAAAAACCTTTAAGATACCCCCGCTTGGTGAAATTAACGTAAAGAAATTTCACCACCCCTAGAAGGAAATATTGTTTACACTGATGGTACCAATTTAATCATGATCAAGGACATAGTGCATGAGGTTTTTCAATGTTGAATCAACAGCTTCCACTTACATGTGTTAGCAACTGGCCTATTGAGATAATAGTCATACAAATTATATACCTAGGACAAAAAACAAACAAAAAAACCTCGGCGTCTGCTTTGATACAGAATATTGTAATATCGATGATGTATCTGTAATTCAGTTTGAATAAAATATTGCTGATTACAAATTAGACCAAACATGTTTAATGATTAAGATTAACCCACACGTATTTAATTAATATGTTTAACATGTAAAAAATAATGAAGTGTTAAATCTCTGTTTATAGAGGAGTTACCACTCTTTTTTCAGTGTCATTATTTGTTGTGTGTTTTTTTTTAATTCAACTCAAAGGTCCATTGAACAATTGATAGATATGATAATACGTCAGAAAATTTAAACATAAGCAGAAAAGAAGGTTTTGCATTTGTTAAAATGATTAAGTTTGCACAAAATCTGTCATGCATTATATAGGTTCATAAGACAATAGATGACACAGCTTAAGACTTACGATAGTATTTTTCATGTGGTATAGGTTGGTATTTAGCTCGTGATAATAATAATGATAATTGTGGGTTCTTGTACAGTGCATGTGTCTGTCAGACTTGACACCCCTGACGCTTCAGTAGTCTGTTTCTGCATTGCATGTTTGCCTTTCATAAAATCATATAATGTACTGTGCATTCTCCTTATCGTTCGGGACCACCAAAAAAGGAAGTGGTCAATGATTTAGCTCTGGGTAACAAAAGAACTCTGGAAAAACTTGAAAAATAGCTTCGCTTTGTGAAAAACAGATATAACATCAAAATTAACATAAAGATTTTATACTCAACCCTCAGCTGTTATTTATTTTTTTAGTTTATTTTTATTTTTATTTTTTTTACACTTTTGGTACACACTTTCATCATGATCAAGGACATGCATGAGGTTTTGCGATGTTGAATCTACAGCTTCGACTTACATGTGTTAGCAACTGGCCTATTGAGATATTAGTCATACAAATTATATACCTAGGATTTTTTTTTAAATCGGCACCTGATGTGATGCCGAATATTGTAACATCGATAATGTTTCTGTAATTCAATTTGAGTAAAGTATTGCTGGATACAAATAATCAAACATGTTTAATGAATAGGTTTAACATGTTAAAAAATGAAGTCTTAAATCTCTGTTTATAGTGGAGTCACCACTTTTTTTTTCAATGTCATTATTTGTTGTGGGGTTTTTTTTTATTCAACACAATGGTTTCATTCAACAATTGATACATTTTATTCAACACAAAGGTTTCATTCAACAATTGATAGATATGAAAATAAGTCAGAAAATTTAAACATGTGCAGAAAAGCAGGTTTTGCCTTTGTTAAAATAATTAAGTTTGGACCAAAATTTATCATATAAGTACATAAGAAAACAGAAGACACAGCTTAAGTCGTCTTACGATAGTATTTTTCCTGTGGTTGGTTGGTATGTAGCTCGTGATAATAGTTACAATAATAGTGGGTTCTTGTGTAGCACACATGTCTGTCAGACACTCCTGGCGCTCCAGTAGTTTGTTTCTGCAATGCTGTTTGCCTTTCCTAAAATCAAATAATATAAGGTGCATTCTCCTTATCGTTTGGTACCAACAACAACAACAAATGGGTACACGGAAGTGGTAAATGATTTAGCTCTGGGTAACAAAATATCTCTGGAAAATCTATAAAAATAGCTTCAATTGGTGAAAAAAAATGTAACATCAGAATCAACGTAAAGAAATTTAACTCACCTACAGCAATTGTTTTTTTTACACAATTTCATCATGATCAAGGACATAGTGCATGAGGTTTTTCACTGTTGATTCACAGCTTGGACTTACATGTGTTAGCAACTGGCCTATTGAGATAATAGTCATACAAATTATATTACTAGGACAAAAAAAATAAAATAAAAAAAATCGGCACTTGCTTTGATTCCGAATATTGTAACATCGATGATGTATCTGTAATTCAGTTTGAATCAGATATTGCTGATTACAAATTAGACCAAACATGTTTAATGATTAAGATTAACCTACACATATTTAATTAATAGGTTTAACATGTAAAAAATAATGAAGTGTTAAATCTCTGTTTAAAGAGGGTTACCACTCTTTTTTCAGTGTCATTATTTGTTGTGGGTTTTTTTTTATTCAACTCAAAGGTCAATTGAACAATTGATAGATATGATAATAAGTCAGAAAATTTAAACATAAGCAGAAAAGAAGGTTTTGCATTTGTTAAAATGATTAAGTTTGCACAAAATCTATAATGCATTATATAGGTTCATAAGACAATAGATGGCACAGCTTAAGTCTTACGATAGTATTTTTCCTGTGGTATAGGTTGGTATGTAGCTCGTGATAATGATAATGATAATTGTGGGTTCTTGTATAGTGCACATGCTGTCAGACTTGACACCCCTGCTGCTTCAGTAGTCTGTTTCTGCACTGCATGTTTGCCTTTCATAAAATCATATAATGTACTGTGCATTCTCCTTATCGTTTGGGACCACAAAAAAAAAAAGTGGTCAATGATTTAGCTCTGGGTAACAAAAGAACTCTGGAAAAACTTGAAAAATAGCTTCGCTTTGTGAAAAACAGATATAACATCAAAATTAACATAAAGATTTTATACTCAACCCTCAGCTGTTATTTATTTTTTTAGTTTATTTTTATTTTTATTTTTTTTACACTTTTGGTACACACTTTCATCATGATCAAGGACATGCATGAGGTTTTGCGATGTTGAATCTACAGCTTCGACTTACATGTGTTAGCAACTGGCCTATTGAGATATTAGTCATACAAATTATATACCTAGGATTTTTTTTTAAATCGGCACCTGATGTGATGCCGAATATTGTAACATCGATAATGTTTCTGTAATTCAATTTGAGTAAAGAATTGCTGGATACAAATAATCAAACATGTTTAATGAATAGGTTTAACATGTTAAAAAATGAAGTCTTAAATCTCTGTTTATAGTGGAGTCACCACTTTTTTTTTCAATGTCATTATTTGTTGTGGGGGTTTTTTTTATTCAACACAATGGTTTCATTCAACAATTGATACATTTTATTCAACACAAAGGTTTCATTCAACAATTGATAGATATGAAAATAAGTCAGAAAATTTAAACATGTGCAGAAAAGCAGGTTTTGCCTTTGTTAAAATAATTAAGTTTGGACCAAAATTTATCATATAAGTACATAAGAAAACAGAAGACACAGCTTAAGTCGTCTTACGATAGTATTTTTCCTGTGGTTGGTTGGTATGTAGCTCGTGATAATAATTACAATAATAGTGGGTTCTTGTGTAGCACACATGTCTGTCAGACACTCCTGGCGCTCCAGTAGTTTGTTTCTGCAATGCTGTTTGCCTTTCCTAAAATCAAATAATATAAGGTGCATTCTCCTTATCGTTTGGTACCAACAACAACAACAAATGGGTACACGGAAGTGGTAAATGATTTAGCTCTGGGTAACAAAATATCTCTGGAAAATCTATAAAAATAGCTTCAATTGGTGAAAAAAAATGTAACATCAGAATCAACGTAAAGAAATTTAACTCACCTACAGCAATTGTTTTTTTTACACAATTTCATCATGATCAAGGACATAGTGCATGAGGTTTTTCACTGTTGATTCACAGCTTGGACTTACATGTGTTAGCAACTGGCCTATTGAGATAATAGTCATACAAATTATATTACTAGGACAAAAAAAATAAAATAAAAAAAATCGGCACTTGCTTTGATTCCGAATATTGTAACATCGATGATGTATCTGTAATTCAGTTTGAATCAGATATTGCTGATTACAAATTAGACCAAACATGTTTAATGATTAAGATTAACCTACACATATTTAATTAATAGGTTTAACATGTAAAAAATAATGAAGTGTTAAATCTCTGTTTAAAGAGGGTTACCACTCTTTTTTCAGTGTCATTATTTGTTGTGGGTTTTTTTTTATTCAACTCAAAGGTCAATTGAACAATTGATAGATATGATAATAAGTCAGAAAATTTAAACATAAGCAGAAAAGAAGGTTTTGCATTTGTTAAAATGATTAAGTTTGCACAAAATCTGTCATGCATTATATAGGTTCATAAGACAATAGATGGCACAGCTTAAGTCTTACGATAGTATTTTTCCTGTGGTATAGGTTGGTATGTAGCTCGTGATAATGATAATGATAATTGTGGGTTCTTGTATAGTGCACATGCTGTCAGACTTGACACCCCTGCTGCTTCAGTAGTCTGTTTCTGCACTGCATGTTTGCCTTTCATAAAATCATATAATGTACTGTGCATTCTCCTTATCGTTTGGGACCACAAAAAAAAAAAGTGGTCAATGATTTAGCTCTGGGTAACAAAAGAACTCTGGAAAAACTTGAAAAATAGCTTCGCTTTGTGAAAAACAGATATAACATCAAAATTAACATAAAGATTTTATACTCAACCCACAGCTGTTATTTATTTTTTTAGTTTATTTTTATTTTTATTTTTTTTACACTTTTGGTACACACTTTCATCATGATCAAGGACATGCATGAGGTTTTGCGATGTTGAATCTACAGCTTCGACTTACATGTGTTAGCAACTGGCCTATTGAGATATTAGTCATACAAATTATATACCTAGGATTTTTTTTTAAATCGGCACCTGATGTGATGCCTAATATTGTAACATCGATAATGTTTCTGTAATTCAATTTGAGTAAAGTATTGCTGGATACAAATAATCAAACATGTTTAATGAATAGGTTTAACATGTTAAAAAATGAAGTCTTAAATCTCTGTTTATAGTGGAGTCACCACTTTTTTTTTCAATGTCATTATTGTGGTTTTTTTTTTTTAAATTCAACACAAAGGTTTCATTCAACAATTGATACATTTCATTCAACACAAAGGTTTCATTCAACAATTGATAGATATGAAAATAAGTCAGAAAATTTAAACATGTGCAGAAAAGCAGGTTTTGCCTTTGTTAAAATAATTAAGTTTGGACCAAAAATTTATCATATAAGTTCATAAGAAAACAGAAGACACAGCTTAAGTCGTCTTACGATAGTATTTTTCCTGTGGTTGGTTGGTATGTAGCTCGTGATAATAGTTACAATAATAGTGGGTTCTTGTGTAGCACACATGTCTGTCAGACACTCCTGGCGCTCCAGTAGTTTGTTTCTGCAATGCTGTTTGCCTTTCCTAAAATCAAATAATATAAGGTGCATTCTCCTTATCGTTTGGTACCAACAACAACAACAACAAAAGGGTACACGGAAGTGGTAAATGATTTAGCTCTGGGTAACAAAATATCTCTGGAAAATCTATAAAAATAGCTCCAATTGGTGAAAAAAAAATGTAACATCAAAATCAACGTAAAGAAATTTAACTCATCATGATCAAGGACATAGTGCATGAGGTTTTTCAATGTTGATCCACAGCTTCCACTTACATGTGTTAGCAACTGGCCTATTGAGATAATAGTCATACAAATTATATTACTAGGACAAAAAAAAAAAAAAAAAAAAAAAAATCGGCACTTGCTTTGACTCCGAATATTGTAACATCGATGATGTATCTGTAATTCAGTTTGAATAAAATATTGCTGATTACAAATTAGACCAAACATGTTTAATGATTAAGATTAACCCACACATATTTAATTAATAGGTTTAACATGTAAAAAATAATGAAGTGTTAATTCTTTGTTTATAGATGAGTCGCCACTCTTTTTTCAATGTCATTATTTGTTTTCTTTGATTCAAAACAAAGGTTCCATTCATCCAATGAAGTGTTAAATCTCTGTTTATAGAGGGTCACCACTCTTTTTTCAGTGTCATTGTTTGTTTTTATTCAACACAAAGGTTCCATTCAACGATTGATAGATATGAAAATAAGTCAGAAAATTTAAACATATGCACAAAAGCAGTTTCTGCATTTGTTAAAATGATGAAGTTTGGACCAAAATTTATCATGTATGATACAGGTTCATAAAAAGATAGAAGACATGGCTTAATTAAGTCTCGAGATAGTATTTTTCCTGTGGTATATTGTTATGTAGATCGTGATAATTTTGTTTCTGCAATACGGTTTGCCTTTCCAAAAATCAATGATTTAGCTCTGTGTAACAAAAGAGCTCTGGAAAATATTTTAAATAGCTCTGCTTGGTGAAAAAAGATGTAACATCAAAATTAACATAAAGAAATTGTAACATCGATAATGTTTCTGTAATTCAGTTTGAGTAAAATATTGCTGGATACAAATAATCAAACATGTTTAATGAATAGCTTGTATACTTGTAAAACATTTGACACTGAATGCTGAAAAACAAGGGGGGGGGGGGGGGAATTGGTCCCCCCAAAAAAGAAGAAGTGAAAATTCAACCTACATGCTATATCGCAATATAGCTGTGGATGTATTTCTGAACATTTGATAGTTAAGACCTTTTGTAGGATTTAAACTAATTGATAAAAGGTTAACGACTTCTTTTTAAAGTTAGAGGTAGTGTCCCAGTTCTCTCTCGTCCCAGTTCACCCCGCTCTTCCCTATGTGCACGAGGCTTTTCGATGTTGACTCTACATGCTTTTTCTTACATGTGTTCAGCAACAATTGAGATATTAATCATAAAAATCATATACCTATGGAAAAAATTGGCACCTGTTGTAATGCCGAATATTTTAATATCGATACAGTGCGTATCAAAATAAACGCAACATTTTTTTATATTATTTATTTATTTTTTTATTTTTTTATTTTTTTTTATTTTGGTGGAGATTATGTTAGTTTACACCAACATTACTAGTAGCACCTTGAAGCAACATATCTACTCTTTCCAATAACATGTCATTTATTCACATACGGTCATGGATTGTTCTGAATAATCTTTTTGTTGTGGGTTTTTTTTTTTTTTTACAATGGGACAAAGTGGGCATTTGAACAAATTTTAGATACTGCAAAACTCACTTAATCAGGGCATATTATGCTATTGGAAGAAATTAACTTAACAAAAACAGATTAATTAAGTTAATGATGACAACCGGCATGTAGCATGGTACTTCCTCAAATTTCGCAATATCGTGCTTCTGTCTGGAGGATCACGTATAAGGATATCTGGCTTGGAATGATTCTTGCACTATCCTTAAATTTGGGATGCGAGAGTACTCTGTCACCGCAAATACTCTCTGGTCTGTAGTCACCTGAACCATCTTGGACACTGATGGTAACTTTATGAGCAACATGCTTTTTTGTAGGCTTTTGTAGGCCTAAAACCCATGCAAAATAAATTATTGTAACCAAACATTTAATCCAGAAATTATGTCATGATTCACCTGACTGCAGGAGAACAAAGTTGGGCTATTCATTTGAAACATTTCATAGGACAAAGGGAGAATGGAATAGGACTTAAACAGACATGACTAACAAAAACTTGGTACCAAGCTGAATATGACCCATTGTGTAAAGTAAAAGCATTCATTATTCACAATCCATGACCATATATATTATGTGGATAACTGAAGTATCGTTGGGAAAAGGAGATCTGCGGCTTTAAGGTGCACATATAGTCATGTTGGTGTAAACTATTACACAGTGTCCACATACTCCATGGAAATAATTTTTTGGTGCATTTATTTTGATACGCACTGTATAATTTGAATAAAATATTGCTGATTAAAAATGGGAATAAACATGTTTAATGAATAAGTTTAACATCTTCATTTTAAAATGAAGTGTTAAATCTGTATTTATAGAAGGAAACCACTTAGAAAGGTGTCCTATAATTATTATTTATTATTATATTGTTATAAAATACCCAAAAAAAATCAAGTTTCTAATTTACTGAAAGCAATTCGTTGATAAATACAAGACACTAATTTTATACAGGTATCGGTATGAAGATCCATACTATAAAGGAACCACGCACTCTTTGCCATGCACAATGTTTTGTCTTATGAAACACTCCTAAGTGTACAATAATTTTTTTTAAATTAATTCATCTTTATTATAAAAAACAGATAAAGGTTTTACAGATAAAAGTATACGTTCCTCAGGCAGGGTAACATAGCTAGAGTACAATACATAAAAATAGAAAAAGCAAAACAAAAACAAATATAGATGTTGATTCAGTGTACATACAATACGTTTCAAATATGTCAAATGAACAATTACTTAAGCATGGCCCAGAGTTCTATACCGTTAAGAGATAAGTATGGACGTAGTTGCTGTTGTTGAAAATTATATGATACATATAACTACAAATAAAGGTAAGCCATAAATTATTTTGGGCACTGTGTCGACATCGAGTTTACAACAAAATGTCATTACGGTAGAGTGACCCCCCCCCCCCCCCCCGAACCCGTATATTGTTTATGTAGTGCTATAGCAAATTGTTGATACTCTGGTTACTTTGGTAAATATGGCATAAATGATCATTTAAACCCAAAGAAAAAATATATATAAAGTGCACAATAAAAGTTTATTCTTAGCATGAAATTGACCTGTTATTCATTCATTCCGTGAATCATCTCCCTACTTCTGAAAATTTGATGTGACTAAGAACAGAAAAATTATTCCGATCATATTTTTTTTAAACAAAAAAACTTAGATGTTGCACTAATTTGTATCGTTTCGTATATTACACTATGTTTCTCTAGATTCATTTAACAAAGCATTCATTCTGCATTCTCCTCTGTTGCCTGATGAAGAAAGGTTATGTTAAAATATATAACAGCTGTGTTGTATTTCTGTTTTGTTCAAAATGAGAATGTACTTTCACATCCCCCTTCTTTTTCTTTTTTTTTTTTCTTTTTAAAAAGTTATTTATAGTTAGCATGTTTTTTTTTGTTTGTTTGTTTGCTTTTATGGACCGTAACTATTTTTATTTTTCCAACAGGGGTCTATGACATACAAGTCATGCTTTCCTAATAGACTCATTTACTTATGTTTTCATCTAACTACAATGCTTACATTATACCAATAACTGCCTTTTTAGTGTAAATCATAACCAAGTCCATTAAATTATGATCTGTGATTTATCTATGTTTCAGATTATATAATTGTTTTGTTCCTCCTTGTAATTTTCATATGTACTGTTCAAAAAAGGAAAGTCAATAAAATTCGAAACTTTGAAATTTTGAAGTTCAAGAAAAAACAACTCTAGAGCAAAATTTATCAGTGTTATAATCATTTTTTTTAATCATCGTTTACCAAGGTTGTTGGTGAATCTCATAGACTTTATCCGGACAATTTACCCATCCCGGTCTTCAACCAGAAGCAGGAGGCAATGCATTATAGAAAGATAATGGTCTAAAGAGCTATGGATATCATCTGTTTTTCATAGCCTTTCTACTATTTTTCTTTCTCATGCAAAGATCAACGATATAACTTTTTTGACTTCTTATGCTATCCGAGAGAAATAGTAGTCATATAGTAATAATAATCATTTGTAGGGTGTTTTAAGCGCTTTGAAATCCTTTGAGATTGATATGTGTGCACTATATAATGTATTTAATATCATTAATGCTATAGTATTGATATATACTCTCTAAAAATGCTGGCTAACATTTTACCCAATGTTGGGTAAAAAGGGAAATGCATGTTTGTTGGGTAATATTTGACCCAACATTGGGTCAAATTTACCCTATATTAGGTCAGATTTTACCCAACAGTCATGGGCGCAAATCCAGGGGGACAGGGGGACATGCCCCCCACCTTTTGAAAGATAGGCGAATGTCCCCCCCCCCCACACCTTTTTGAATAACCTTTTTTTTGTGGGTGTGTGTGTGTGTGTGTGTGCTTGTCAGAGAATTTTGGAGGTGAATGTCCCCCCTCCCCCCCCCCACCTTTTTGAAAACCTTTTTTTTTTTTTTTTTTTTTTTTTTGCTTGCCAGAGAATTTTGGAGGCGAATTCCCCCCCCCCCCCCCATTTCAAAAATGGATTTGCACCACTGCCAACAGTCATGTTTCCTGTTTACCCAATATTGGGTAAACTTTTACCTAACCTAACTTGTTTTAGAGTGTAATTATAACGATAATGATGACAATGAGGAGGATGAACGTGATTATAGTAATAACGATTATTATAATAACAATGATAATACAAATAATTAATAATAATCATTATTGTAGGATATAAAGAATTTCCGAAATGCGAGGTTTCTTGTGTTTTGATTCACAGATGACTTTCATGACTTTGACTATCACGTGTCTAGTAACCGCTTTAAGATTGCTGCTCTATTTGAAAAGGCTATGACGAATTGTATATATATATATATCAGGTTCCTTTGAGTCCAAAGTTGAGTTTCTTAGAATATAGGGAGTTTTATTTTCTTGGAATTTCGAGGTCAGATATGACGCTCCATGGGTTTTTATCAATACCATCCTCAAAATAACCGTCAGTTTGAATTTGATAATAGTGCCTCTGGTGGTGTTGCATACGATTAGTGCTTCTATTTCTTGAGTCACATGACACAATTGTTTTTTTAATGTGTAACTAAGATTTTTGAAACATTATTACAGACCGCGCGGTGTTATAGATTTACTAGGCAATGTACTATTCTCATCGTCATTATTTTTGTTATTATAACAAAAATAATGAATTACATGTCTATAATCATCAAACTGAATTATGTTAATACTTTCATCCAATAGGCAATTCAGTGATTGATATTTAGCCACAACGAGTTCTAATCATAAAAAATAAATAAAAGAGTTAGTGCTACAGTGAGTTGCCAGTCAGTAGGCCTGAATTAATCTCAGAAACGATAGGCCTGAATAATATTAATCTCAGAAATAATAAATTGTATGGGATGTGGGATCTAAAATTGAAGTAAGAAAATCAAATTGCAATTTAACTGCCAATAATTGAGGTCTTGAATCATAGGAAATCTGAGCAGTAAGTTATGCATTGTGCAAATCAAGTACTGCCCCACACGGCCAAGCTTTCATTCAGTTTGTAATGTATGTTATATACTTGTTAAACGTCCTTTTGAGTTGTGGGTGTGTTCGAGTTACGGAGAGAGAGAGAAGTCAATTAAACAATAGATTTATTGTATATATCCAGATACCTCCTTGTTTACAAATGCCGCTCGATTCGATGGTGGACGTATTTTTCCATGACTCATCGATGATTCATAAATCTGAGCTATTTTTGCGCGTCCCTTGCGGTTGGAGGACTACAAAAAATGCGAGCAATTTGACTGTTTCTGTGACAGTATGTCGCATATCCCTGGACCTTCAGCAACCGAGTCCACTGTCAAATGAAATAGATATGAATAAACACCTATCGATAATAACAAACGTGATAGAATTCAGGATTTCCAGCCCAATTCATTTAACACCTGCATTGTCCTTCACAACGTGTTATAATGTAAAAATAATTATAATAATAAAACCTGTTCTCCAACATGTTCTGGACCATCTGATCTCTAGCAATTATGTAAAACTAAGAATCGTTCCCTTTTCGTCTGATCTTTAACAATGAAAAAATTAAAAATCATTCTCTTTTTTGGAACTATCTTTAAATCTTTGATTGTGTAAACTTATTCAAAAATATGTTTATGATTTGTTAAACTAAATTCAATGATAATTTTTGTATGTACTTTATAACTGTAAATGGTTTGTAAGTAATTATTGGATTCTTTGTAATCATTTCATTCTTTATAAGTAATTCTTGATTCTTTGAAAGAAATTATTTGATACTTTATTATCATTACTCCGTGTACCAAGCATGTTTTCTATCCTGATCTATCTCTTTATACATTTTCTTAAAGCGCATAGGGACTTTCTTATGTAAGTGATATGCGCTATACATAAGCAACGTTCATTGTTATTATTATTATTATTATTATTATTATTATTGCGTCCTAGAAGCAAACAAAAACGGCCTTCTTCCTTTTCTTCTTCTTCTTCTTCTTCTTCTTCTTCTTCTTCTTCTTCTTCTTCTTCTTCTTTTTTTTTTTTGGGGGGGGGGGTGTAACTAATAATTGATACAAAGCAAAAGGAAGATACTTCAACAAATCTCTCTACTATCCCACTAAACCTAACAGGTTTTTTGATTACTATCAAAGTGATATATTTGTCTGTATCAACTAACTATCAAGTTATGTAGTTCAAGTTCAAATTCAAGAAACAGATCTCTTTTTCACATAGCATACAATACTTATATTGTAAGGGCTGTCTGTAGGGGAGAGAGAGAGGGGAGGGGTTGGGGTAGTCAGGCAATAGAATACTCTCTCTAAAAAGAGTCAATTTACACTCTATTTTCCCTCCCCGTCAATCACGTCAGTGATCATTTTTTTTTTAGGGATGAATATCGATTTTTTTTTTTTTTTTTTTTTTTTTAGATCTCTGAAAAGGAATGTGAATTTTCATTCTATTTTCACTCTATTTTCACTCCCCCGGGGAGTCACGGCAGTGATTGCTCGTTTTTTGTTTTTGTTTTTGTTTTTGTTTAGAGAGTACGTGAATTATTCAGCAAAACGAAATTACTGCAGATTGATGGTACTTCTAATTTCTTTGTGCGAGTATTTTTTTTTTTTTTTTACAATACAATAGAAATATGCTTTTTATTATTGTAATAACATTTTTTAAATGCTTACCCAAAATGAACAGGATAAGCTAAATGAGATAATAGTTTGCCATATTATGCTCTTACACTGAACATACAGCACATATTAGATGTTGGACGCCCTGTCATAGAGGAGTATATAATATTGGTTGGAATTACTTTCAATTCATAACAGGAGTATATTGATTGTATTCCTTGTAAAATTATGCAGAATTTTGAAATAAACACGTAAGGAGTATGTTACTCTATGTCATGTCACGTGTAATCGATCTTTCGAATATATTTGCAGTCTTACTTATTGTGTAAAATAGATTAGATCATCTCATAATTTCATTTAGGCACGTATCTGTTCACAGAAAATAAAAATAAAGGAACAAAAATAAAAGTTCCTTTAGGTATATCAAAGACATATCTATGTTTAATCTACGCTTTGATATTTATCATTGAGATTATAATATGTTATGCTCAGTTTTCAACTTTGTCACCTCTCCTGATTCGGTTCTCAATATAGAGTTATTTTAAAAAGGGTTCTATATTTATGTAACATTATAATGTCCTTTAAAGTATTTTGCAAATTTTAATGTAATATCTACATCATCTCATAGCACATGTATAATATACTGCCAAGGCATTGTAATATATTTTTTCATGGTCGTTTTACTGTCTACATAATCGTGCCATAATTTTCTTGGAATACAGTAATATTGACATTCGTTGGATTCCTGTTGAGAGATACATATTACGAGGAAATGTCAGATGTCATCATATTATTCTACATGTTGCGCAGTGTTTTGACAGCTGGGTGTTTTAGCCTGATCATGCCATTCTTTTCCTCATCCCATGTAAATGAAACCTTCTCTTAGCTATAGATAGTTACCACTAACACGACTAATGACTATTACGTGCGTGACCCATTTTTCTGACCTGTATGGAATACGCTAAGATAAAAATAGAAATTAAAATCTCGTAGCTTAGATCACCCAATACTATTTAAAGCATTTGAAAGTGAAATTGCGAAATTTTCCCTCGGAAGGGAATTTTCACATAATATTTTCCCCAGGTCCTCTTGTTCAGTGGAATGCGAACTGTGTGGTTTATTGCGTTTTCTTCTCAAAACCAAAAATAGATCACAATCATGATCCACACTAAACTTAAATGGCCCGAATTCACAAAGGAGGTTTAGTTTAAACCATGGTTTAAACCCCCTCCTGGGGCTTTTAAGCGTACGTGCGCACGGAATCCGATCCAATCATATATTTTCTTTGAGCGCGCGCATGGGCAATGTGCGCTTATTTACGCTTATTTTAGTACGCTTACGGAGATTTAAACCTTGCCATGGTTTAAACCTCCTTTGTGAATTCGGGCCAAAGGTATTATAGAGTGATATTAAATTCTCAAATGGTGTTAAATTGAGGGGGCAATATAGTTAATAGTTTAGTCACTTGAGTGATTTCACTTCCAGGCTATTCTGGTAACAGCAACTTGATTTGTCAGCATACACGCATGGAATGAAATATTTTTAAAGTCAATATACTGATGGCAAGCATAGTGATCATGATTGTTGTAAGCATATAACAGAGGCTCCAATGTGATCTGTGCTTTGAAAAAAAAACATTTACTTGAATTTGTTGTTTTTTTAAAGAAGATAACAAATGACAGTTGTTACAATAACGTGATGCAGAAAAATATAAACTTTACATATATAGTACATAGAAATTATTTCAATATCTAATTTCTTCATTATACTGTAGCCTATAATTATGTAGCTAAGAAATAGCCCGAAATATGATATGAAGTGTATTTTGATGGAAGGGGACTTACCGATAATTTTGAATTTTGTGATTTGCCTTATAGCTGTAATCGAACGTATGGTCACACTATTTATTTTGAATATGGGTAATGTGAAAATAGATTTGTGAGCCATTTCTCGCTCTCTCTCTCTCTCTCTTTCTTTTTGTATCACCAGTATAATCTCTCGAAATGCTCTCATTATTTTTTTCAAACATAAATACTTCATCGCCACACATCGCCAGACAACGCCAGACTTTGATAAATTTTTATTTAATATTTATGTAGTCACATTATGTGGCCCAGTGGGTCACCATGTCTGTGTGCAGTGTTTTTCATTGTGATACAGAAAATTGGTGACTTTCTAAATCTCTTTTTATGGTCAGATGTTCCTTTTTCTCCAAGAAGAAAAAAGAAAAGTATATAGCTCAAACAAATTTAAAAGAAAAAAAAAACTGTGTGAAAAAGGAGGTTTCACTTTACCAAAATATTGTGTCTGTTTTCCTTTAATATGTTCAAAATTATTATTTGCCATATAAATATTTCACACCATAGGGCACATTATTGGTGTGTGTGCGTTTAAAGGTTTTCTTAATATTTTTTTAGAATGACCAAAATAACATGAAATCATTCGTGTATGATATTGTATAGTAAAGGAGCCATGTAGAAGGGTAAAAAAAAATGTCCGAAAACCTGAATGTATACACTATGCTTATTTCCTATACAAAATCCCACCTTTCAGAACAGCTTAAAACGTTTATTACAAAATTCTTCCACTGTTTATCTACCCTATACCACCTTTACTAGACTGAATATCCTTTGGCTTTTTTAAAATAAAGTTATTGGCCTGATGAGCAAAAAAGGCAAGAGTTTCAAAATTAATTTTCAAATTTAGGCCTCCATTACAAACGAGGTTAGTGATTAATGAATATGCGTGCATTGTCATTGTCGTTTGAGCACGATGGCAAATGTGATATAAGTTCTCATCATTCATAGCTTTCCAAGTAAGCCTATAGGCATATACGCTTGGGTTGAAAATGAACACTGGGGCTGCATGACTCGTTGATATTTTTGGAAATTAGGAATGTGAAAATATTGAATCGGAAAGCTGCGGTAAACATTTTCCTTTCTGTGTTAAAACTGCTGCAAGAAGTATATGCAGGAGGCTATTCCAGCGCTCTTGCCTGCCCTACTCCCGGGGCTGCTCACGGCGCGTTTAAGGCTGAAAGACTGTGAGATATTGGTTTATGGTATAACGCTCGTACGAACCATCTTTAGCAAGATTATAGTTGCTGGTCGTTGCCTACCCCTGACCTGCCCCCGATGTTCCGCTTGGAGTGTTCACAACTTGTATTCTTCCCGGCAAAGACTGCTTTTCGGCGAAGTGGGTGTATATCAAACGTTCAGGTAAGATCGCAAACATTTTATTTCCAAAATTTAGATATTTGAAGGTATTGAAAGCCTAACCTATTTCGTATGATGGATATAAAGGCTTTCTAAAACTTGTTATCAGAAAGGTAGGCCTGTTGTAAAAAAAAATAGAATTTCAGTAAAAAGTTTTATAAATCTTTCTCAGCTTTTGTTTTTAATCCTTCATCGATATTAATTTTTAATGATACAGGCCTACTGCCCTAGATATCATATTTTTGTTCTGTACACTTTGTTTTCTTTTAATTTGGTATATGGTATTTGGTATTTACCATGAAACTTCATTGACATTGTTCATCAATATTTTGTTTTACAATACAAAGCATAAGTATAAAGTTTATTAACAATCATATGAAAATATATGTAAACAATTTGTGTTGACACTGCTTTAACAATTTTCAAAATATGCTGAGACTGAATTGCTGCTCAATATCTTCATACAAGTCCAAAATATGGAAAATCGTATATACAGATGTGAACACATTTGAACACTTTTGATAAAAGAGAACCCTCAATTCCCCCCCCCCCCCCTATAAAGATGAGAGGTGCATAAGGAAGTGTTGGTGAAATGGATTTGAAAATTAAATCAAGTATAAGATATTCTTTTAGCACATGGGAGCAACTAAAGGCCACCTTAATGTATTTGATTACAGATTATACAGTGAAGTATGGAAATCATACATTTGGATGTGCATTATGAGAGACAGTTGCTGTAGTGAATTTACAATTGATTTTTTGAACGAGAAAACATTTTTACTAGGATAAAATAAGTTCAATTTAATATTAATGTTATCACTTCACGTGCATGCGTATTGCTATTGTCATATCCAGACATGTCTCAGCTTGTCTGCATATCAGGCCTATACTACTGTTATTTTGATCCATTCATGGTTCATCTGGCTCACTGCCAACATACGTCACTAATTTCTGTCTTCTCGAGCTCTGACTATCCACCGAAACAAGTTTTTGATCACGTGACTGAAATGGCGGGTTGGTGGGTTGGCGGGATAGTGATGATGCATTTCTCCTGACGAGATTTTCTGGTGCAAGTGTGACTATCAATATGGGCGTGGTTGTGGGGTATTCGGAAGGCTTAGCAAGAACGAAATATCCGTTAATCAGTCTTACGGTAAATAGCGATGAATAGATTGATTTTTCTTTCGAGAAAAAATTAAATGGGGTAAATATTTTGACGGTTTGATAATACGCTGTATGCTTCAACAGGTAAGTTGACTTTATTTTTTCTTCAAGACTCCCAAACATTTCGTTTTGAGAAAATACGACAGGGTTGGCGAAAGACCTGTCAATATAATTATGTCTGACATTTTTTACTAAGTTTTATACGGCATTGCAGTTATTCTGCTAATATCTTTACTCCACTGTGCATGGATTCAATTTCAAATATTTCAAACAATCCTTCCTAACTTTACTTTTTGAAATGGAATGAAATTCTTATAATTTTCGTGAAGCCCATTAACATTTTCTGTAATCCCTAATGATATTTTGTCGTGGATTTCTTTGATCTTTTTAATAAATAGGACGGTTAATCACAATGATTTAAAGTGTTGATTTTTTTTTTCCTGCATTGGCGTAGTGCAAGATGTAGTTGAAAGTGATTTAGGTCTTGGTAATGGTAAAATGATCGTAATCTAAATCTCCCCTTTGTTTTCTTCTATTTTTAAAACTCATTATTAATGCGCAGAGGATTTCTAGGAAAGTGTTTTTTTCGAATAATCATTGTCCAAATTCGAAGAGTATGATAAAATTATTCGGTATTCTTATTTTTACTGTATATGATATATTAGAATATTTAACGTAGGCCTTCCGGTAAGAGTTAAAAAATGCAAATAAAAACGGCAGACAACATATTTATGTAAAACCGTTGTTTTTTTTTATAAAGTAATATATTATTCTTTATACTCCATTGCAATGCCAAAGTCCATAGGTCTACTTCAGCAAAATTGAGACAACTGCATACATTTCCACCACCGCATGCAGATGTTGTAATTGTATCTAGCATTAATACGACATGTTTCACCGTCAGTGGGTTGAGTCCTTTGATATGATCAATGACATATGAGCATAGACTGACATTTCTCATATGTATTTGATCATATGTCAGGTAAACCTTGAATCAGCTTAGCATCGACTTAAACAGAGGAAAATTAATCGAAAGGGGGCCGGCATCATTCATCCTACGTTATTGATATGAACAGTATTTGGGCCCGCAGATGTGAGAAAATGCCCATGCAGTATGTTCATGTAAGCATTCCAAGGAAAACAGTGCTGATAAACTGCGAACTTATTTTAAGACTTGTTATTACTGAAAAAAAATAATTCTTGCAATAACGTTGTCACATGCCCTTTCTAATGAGGCATGA
The DNA here is from genome assembly GCA_025618425.1 of Heliocidaris tuberculata. Taxonomy (NCBI): domain Eukaryota; kingdom Metazoa; phylum Echinodermata; class Echinoidea; order Camarodonta; family Echinometridae; genus Heliocidaris; species Heliocidaris tuberculata. The sequence goes on from CM046848.1 coordinate 24,608,219, forward strand.
CTGCATGATTTAAAGCATGTTTGCCCATGTGAAGATTTTTATTTCTTCATAATGCTGTATATGTGGAGAATATTCAAAGTGCACTATTGATGAAGGCATAGGATTAACGAAAGGTGAATGTTTGACTTTTGATAATTTATAATCATCGGTCTGAGAGCATGTAGGAGGGCAGTGAAAACCTCAATGTTTCTTTTGTTCCCTTATGTTTAACCATTGTGCAGAAATGTACAGAGCAGTACAAACTTGAGAGCAAATATCAGAAGGCAGAGGAATGGAATGACACAGATAAAAGTGTTAAAATCTCGGACAAGGAATAAGAAATATAGAAATATACAAATTCTGATTATTGGATACAGAAAATCCATATCGACGAATTAATCATGTCTTGTAACAGTGTAATGTGGAACATTATTTTGTAAAATACTCTAAAGAAATGTGTCTGTATGTTACAAAACATGGCAAGACGGTGTTGAGTTATATTTTTTTTTAAAGTTGAATGGAGAGTCGCAGAACAAGCCACAATTATATAAACCGATCAACCAATTTGTGATTTTATTTGTGTTCTCTATACCGCAAGAAACGTATAGCTTTAGGAGCATTTTCTTTACCGTAACTTACAATAATGTGCTTTGGGGCACGAAACCTCTTCAAGGTTGGATCATCCTACAGAATAGACACAACTTGAAAACAAACCTTGTCACCTTTCGGATCTACGAAAAGAACCGTTCAGGACTACAGACAGACTTCAAACACCTTGAAAAATCAACCGACTGTATGAGATCGCCGGGCTATGAAATTGAAATGTTTCTTGGCAAATTGGTGATAATAACATTATTCGTTTCCATTTTTTCATGATGAAAAGCGGCCGACTATATTATTTGTATTTGTTCTGAACTTCACATGCACTGATATTATGTATAATACTTATTGTGTGATTCATGACAGCTTCACGGTTTTCTTGCCATACATTTTACGAATCATTCAGATGATTTTTGTTTATCAAGTACACATTGTTTGATTTTGATTATACAATCCCATCTCTTCTTTACCACATTTTTCTATACCAACGTTAATACTATACGGTTTCATCCTTACATGGTATATACTCGCATTTGTTTACAATCATATTTCTTTAAATATTTGTATTCGTAACATAATACTCATGATCCTTCAGTGACTCCTCTACTGAAGGAAACAGGGCATCGAAGGTAGTACTTAATAACTAATGTTCTGACTATAAAAAAGAAGTATTCAAATTATTGTGAACATCGGATGATATGTCAGGTGGCATACTCTTTGATTTTTTGATTTGATTTATTTTCCGTTTCAAAATAATTATACATGATATATATCGATTAAATGATTAAACATAAATCAATGTAATAAGTTCATTATATCAAACTAACATACAAAGATAAAGGGTACTAGGAAGAGTACAAAAAGTAATTTACACAAACGGATCATTATTGACAATGAAACGGAGGGGGCATGCTAAAAAAGCAATGATTGTATGATGCATGCCCCAAAGACTTAAATACGTAAAAGAATTAGGTCAAACAAAATTATAATAATTGGATTAATAGTGGCGAAAGTTACAGAAAAATTCACGGTATGCCAACATAGGTTTCTAGGAAAACAAAGGAAGAGTGAAAAGACGGGAAATGGAAAGGAAAAGAGGTTGGGAGCAGGAGCAAAAACAAGGTCGTTAGGCACGTGTTCACAGGAAAACATGAAAAGGATGAATGTTCAAATTTTATTTGGTATTAGGCTTGACCTTTTTGAAGGGGGTGTAGGCTGAGCAGATATTCTTAAAGTTTACTTTTAAAATTGTTAAGACTAGGGGATTCTTTCATTTCTTTATCTAAAGAGTTCCAATACATGGAACCTGGAAGTGCAAGGAGTGTTCTTGTTAGAGGTAGGTGGTAAGCATTTGCCTTGTCTCGTTATATATTTATGTATGGTGTTGTTCTTTCGAAACATATCGTTAAAAATGGCAGGGAGTTCATTTTTACCTAATTTGTACATAAATTGGCCTAGTTGGAAATGATGAATGTCCTTCACCTTGAGGATGTTATTTTCAAAAAATAAAATATCAGTATGAGATCTGTAATTTGCATGAAAAATAATTCTAAGTACTTTTTTTTTTTTTTTTGAAGAAGTATTCTGTTCAGTTGTGCTTGTACTGCACAACCCCATGCTAATATACCATAATTCATATATGGTAATATCAAAGTGTAGTACAATGTGAGTAGAGTGGGAGAAGGAAGGAAATATTTTAGTTTGTTAATAACTCCAGTGTTACGGGAGATGGTTATACATATTATGTTGTCAGTATGCGGTTTCCAGGTTAATTTATTGTCGATTAGAATTCCTAAGAATTTAGTTGTAGATACTTTAGTAGTAAATACTGACGATTATCAAACATTCTTATTTCATGTCATGATATTTTTGTAACGATAAATCTTATTAGGTTCTAGAAAGAAATGAACTCATGTCTTGGGCGCCTGATTTCATTTCGCCTAAGGAGATTTTCATTATCCACGAAAATAAATAGAATAAATAATTAATAATCAAATATACCGGCACAGTTGTCATTTTATGGCATGATATTTTGTAACGATAAATCTTGTAATTTTCTAGGAATAATAATAATAACAATAATACATGTAACTTATATAGCGCCAAATTCACTCTGTGGAGTGCTCAAGGCGCATGTAGAAATTAATTAAGAAGTCAGTGTACGGGGTGCCTGATTAAGCCTGGTGGGATTTTATTTTATCATCGATGAAAATAAATAGAATAGATTAAAAAATTAATATATGATATTTTGGTAACGATAATACTTGTAAAGTTGCAGGAAGATATGAAAACATGTCTTGGGGAAAGGGGAAAGGTTCATCCACAAAAATGGATAGAATAAATGTATTGTCAAAATATACGGTCGCAGTTTCTATTTTTTGTCGTGATATTTTTATAATGATAATTCTTGTAAAGTTGTAGGAAGATATGAAATCTTGTCTCGGGTTGCCTGATTACGAATGAGTGATTTATTTTGATCATCCACGAAAGTAAATATAATTAAATAAATAGTCAAAATATACTGTCAAAGTTTTTCCTTTAAGATTTGACATTTCGACAATGATATTTTTAGGGGTAAAGTTTTAGAAAGATAATTATCATGAAATCATTTCTCATATTTCTCAGGGCGCCTGATTTAATCCAAGGGGAAAATATCATCCACATAAATGAATTGAATGAATAAATATATGGTCAAAAATAAGATCATAGTATTAATGTCATATCATGATGTTTTGGCAACGGTAATTCTTGTTAAGTTCTAGGAAGATATGAAATTATAATGTCTCGGGGTACGGCTATGAAAAGTTTTCGATCATCCACGGAAATTTACAGTCCACCTAAGTGAAGTCTACATTAACAACTCGAGATAATGCATATGAGAGCCAAGTTCTACTCCGTTAGGTTTTATGATCGAGGAAGCAGATGTGACGTGTAAGAAACACCTGCACTCCATCATAAAAACCTGAAAGAGTATCAATCCTTCGGACGTGAACTTGAAAAACGAAGCCGAGACTACTGGCACCGGACGAGATTGTCATCACTCTGCTCCTAGATGTCAAAGGTCATTGCCGTTTTCCGACGTGCTGTCGGAAGTAACGGGTATATGTTAATCATCATTAGTTCTCATTTTCTGGTTAATGGAGTTATATGAGTCATTGAAAATATCCATCTGCCATTGTAATCATCCAAATACACTGAAAATAAATCTTTGCTTCAAAATTGAGTACAGGCAAATGTAAACAAAATATTTTGTTAGCTTTTTCATTGTTTTTGGTAAATGGAGTTATATCAGTCATGCCCTTATTTCAATATTAATTTACCACTGTAACCATTCTGATACATTTATAACTTAGAATGAATCTTTGTTTAGAGAGAAGGTTGAATACAGATAAAGGTAACAAAATGTATAAACAAGTTGTCAGCTTGTTTTTCCTTTGTTCTCATCATTCATTTGTAACAGAATATCATGATAGCAATGTAAAATTAATAACTTAAAGATTGCTTATGAAAATACCCTCTTATTCCATATATATTACTAAATTTTGATGCCACATGTGTTGTTGTCCCATATACATGTACCTGTACTTGCCCGAATTCACAAAGGAGGTTTAAACCATACATGCAAATAACCTCCTTTGTGAATTCGGGCCATTAGCTTGTGCATTGTTTTTCACTGTTTCAGGAAGACTGAGTCAATTTACTAACCCTTTGATGATTCCAAACCCTCACATTTTTAAAATCCTATTGATGATTCCGAAACCTCACAATAATATTAATAGTAATAATAGTTGTAATTATAATAATGATAATAATAATAATAATAATAATAACAATAATGACAATAATTATAATTATAATAATTATAATAATAATAATAATAATAATAATAATAATAATAATAATGATAATAAAATAATAATTATGATAATAATAATAATAATGATAATTATAATAATAATTATAAAAACAATAATATGTTTTGTTTGCAGAGGGTAGCCTCATCAGTATTATATACTCTGCTCCCTGAGGGCCCTGCAATCATTACCCCCAGCTTTAGCCGAGCGACCATGATAAGGCGCTGAAGCATTCAGGGAATTTCTTCCTACCGGGTTCCCATTTACTTCAACTGGGTGGAGTGTAGCAAATGCAGATTAATGTCTTGACAAAGGACAATACACAATTATTGTTATATACTCCATAATCAACCTTTTCAAATCACTTCTAGACAGTTTCTTCCACAGTACATTAGCGTGACCACTATTCAACTCTAATTTTTTTTTTTTTACTTTTATATTAAACACTTCAACACATTCTTATTTACGCATGGTGTAATTTTGGCATGACTTGCCAACTATATAAATGATTTCTAAACTTGATCTGGGTATTGAATGTTAATCATACCTTTCTTATTACTCTAACCAGTGGCGGACTGGACATGGGGAGTTTGGGGAGTTTTCCCCACAGGCCAGTCAATATATATGGTTAAAAGGAGCCGGTGGCTCCGAAATTACCCCACTCGAATTTAGTCCCAGTCCACCCCTGACTAGAACTACAACTAACTCCAACAATGGCAGTGCCACAAATTACGATCGCTGCGGGGCATTTTTCATAAATTATACTTAGCGAAGCTGAATACCAAAAAAAAAAAATGTATACATCCCTTTATTTGGCATATCACTTATATTTTGGTGAAGTATGAAATGATCCTCTTATAAATAAACGTTTATCATTTCACGGTGGTTTTCTTACATTGTCAATAATTCATCAATCATTTTGTTAATGGTTAGATTCTCCTCAATAGTTAACTTGAAAAGGCTAATCCCATTGAGATATTCTTGATTCAGTGCGTAGGCTCTCAAATTAAAAAAAAAATCGTGAGAACTTCAGAAGTGACTCGTTTTGTGCATGGCATGTGGCTTTGCAGGGGATGATTTTATGTGTTGTTACCATTTAAGCATGTCAGGCGCTTTGGCCCTATCGCTGCGCATCGAGTCTCTTGGAGAATTTTTTTTTTCCTGAATACACTGCAGACAAAAAATAATTCTACAGAGAGACGTTCGAGTTAATAATATATCGTTAAGTTTTGGCAAGCCAACAGAAACTCTTTGTCCTTTTCTTCTTCTTCTTTTTTTTTTGGGGGGAGGGGTAAATTTTAGTTGGTAAAAAGATTATATTCAGCTGCTAAGTTTTTTCTCCTTTCATTCTTGCAAATCTTCAACTTCAAGAACTTTAATCTCACCATTAACATAAATTAGCTGCACTGGCTTCTCAATATCAATAAGAAATCTATACTGACAGGATGGAGTACCCAAATAAATGACATCAGCTCCCTAACGATGTTATTATCCTTTTTTTTTTTGGAGCTATGTAGTTAAATTGGGCACAAATCTATCATAAACTGCTTGAAAAACATACAGTATAAATTAAATTTTCCATGTTTTGGACGAAACAATAATCGTTGAATCTGCTAACAGACATTTGTCTCAGATTGTACACAAACGCAGCTGGTGACATAGCCTAATGGCTGTCCAAATTATTTTTTTGAAGTTTTCCATCAAGCATTTGTTTTAAGTCGCTTTCTTGATATTCCCAAACTATTTTAATGCATATCACCTACATGACATGGATCCCACTTGATTACTATCCTTTTGCTAACACGCTCCTTGTACGTGTTGTAAAATACTTTCGAAAAATTCTATAATGTTAGCTCTTCCTCTGTAACATTTTGCACAGCCTATTTTATGATGTACCTTATCACTGTAGCTTAGCTAAAGCCGAAGTAAATACATTATGATTGCACGATCCTCAGGGAGAAAAGTATTTATACCGATGAAGCTTCTCTGGGAAAACAAGATATATCATTATTATTATCATTATTATTATTGTTATGCTGAAATCTATAAAAAAAAGAATACAACAAAAGGACAGTTGGAAATAAAAAAATGAGTGGATAAAAACAAAGAATAACATAAAGAGAGATAGAGACATAATGATAACAGGATAAAGATATTAAAAGTAATATAAGGAAAATAGAAGAGAATATAATTTGAATTAAAGAACATAACGAAAGGAAAGATGAAAAGTAAAATAGGATAAAAACAAAGAATGGCTTAAGGAAAGTAAATAAAGAAGGAAAGCAGAAAATTATATATATTTTTAAATAACATGAATGAAAGAGAGATAAATGATAGGATAAGAAAGGTAAAACATAATGAAGGATAGAGAGAGAATTGATAGAAGGATAAAAGATTAATGTCAGGAAGGTGGGGGAGAAAATGATAAGAGGAAACAAAGAATATCATAACGAAAGGGAAGGATGGAAAGATAATTGATAGAAGGATAAAAGCAAGGAATAACAAAACGAGAGAGAAATGATAAAAGGATGAACATAAACATGAGGAAAGGTGGAAGAGAAAATGATAAAAGGAACAAATAATAACATAACGAACTGAAGATGGAAAGCAAAAAAAAAAAAAAAAGATAGGATAAAAACAGTAACACTATAGGAAAGAGGGAAGAAAATATGATAAAAGGCATCAACAAATAACATAATGAAAGGAAAGGTGGAAAGAAAAGAAGGATAAAAAAGAATAACACTACGAAAGCCAGACTAAGGAATGACAGCTGGATGAATATAAAGAGTAAATGTTAAAGATTGAAGAATAGATAAAAAATGAATCAAAGAATGAATTTCAAAGTAAAGATGGAAATCAAAAAAAAAAAAGATAGGATAAAAAGAGTAAATATAAGGAGTAACATTAGGAAAGAGGGAAGACAAGATGATAAAAAGGATCAAAGAATAACATAAAGGAAAGGTGGAAAGAAAAAAATTATAGGATAAAAAAAGAATAACACAACGAAAGAGAGAAATGATAGAAGTATGAATATAAAGAGTAACATACCCGATTCATTCATTGGATAATTAATCAAATAATTCATACTGCCATCAGGTAACCCTTTTTCGCCTTCATATTCTTTTTTTTTACTATTCAAAAAATAAGTTACCATACATAAATTCCTGAAAAAATGTTCGAAAATTTCTACCCAGCGAGCCGCGCCGCGACCCGACTGTTTAGTTAAAGCCGCTCTGGGCAACTTGATTTTAAACTACGCAACAATTATTCTCTCATTTCCTTTCACATTTCATATATATATATAGAGAGAGAGAGAGAGAGAGAGTTGTGTTGAATTTACTTCTACCATTCGCTTTGGTCTGCGTAATATAGAACATATTTGGATGAATTATAATTATTAATTATTATCTTATTTATATTTTCATTATTATTATTATCATTTTTTTTTTAAATTGTATACATGAAGAGCTTAGTTCTAAAAGGAGTAAATCCATGATGGTGATTACGAATTCGTATATTTCTACCATGTTCCCTTAAGCTTTGTATTGAGATGTTTGCAAGTGTAGTGCAGTTACTCATTTGGATCATTAGTGCACAATTTGAATTTTTTTTTACATGTATAAATATTTTTTATAAATATTTATGAATTTAATCATTTTTGGAATGAAACTCCCCAAAATATTAATTTGAAAAAAAAATTAAGGAAGTGGAATTTTCTCTCCGGTAGCAATATCAGTGAGTTTCGTATTGAATTTGACATGATAAATTTGTCTTAAACACTCCCAAAATACGATCGACTACAGTTTCATTCCAAAAGGAACTAAATCCACGAAAATTTTAAATTTTTTAAATTCCTCAAAAATCGAAATGTATCGCTAGATCTATATAATATTAAGATGGTCTGAGGCAATAGTCTCAATATATACCCCATTAATAAAGTAATAGTGAACAAGGAAAATTGTTGAATTAACCCTTTCGAGACAATCGACCACATTTTGTGGTTTGGCTCAATAACTTTTGATTCAGAGCTCTAAAAAATATACCAGATGCTTGAATAGAAAGAGCAAAAATTTATGCACAAACTATGTCCATATTTGCTGCATGACCATATTGCGTTTGATGCCAGGAATTTTAAAAAGGAGAATAAGCTTTAAAATCCTCAAATTGGCAACACATTGAGAGGTTCAAAATCATTGTTTTTGTCAAAATTGGTAATTTTTTCAACTTTTCGACAAAGTTCCTAACCATGTATCTTGTTTTCAAAGACATTAGATTTTATTAGAACCATGTAGCATTAAAAGAAAAATATTTTTGTTGCCAATTTGAAGAATAGATTGTGATCAATTTCGCCCTTAAATAATTCCTGTCCTGAAAGGGTTAACAAACCTTGATTTATTCGAAACGCCAAAAGGTGATTAATTAAGTCCCTTTTAGAATGAAACCCTTCGTATATAGACAGAGAGTGATGATGTTGAATTTACTTTTACCATCTCTTTGGTCTCCGTAATACAAAATATAGTGGGATGAATTATTAATATATATATATATATATATATAGCGTGTAGCAAATCATTATTAAGGATGCATGTTAAAGCAGTATGAAGAATTCAATTACAATACTGTATAATTATTGTCTTTACGACTAGGGTATTCTGACGATAATATTGAGAGAATGTCAAAGACAAATACCTTCAGAAGTGTTCTTTCAGTAGTTTATTATGTGGATGGTAGTGCACTGGTTTAAACTATTTTCTGAATGGTAGTGATCTTTTTAGAGCGATAAATTTTCCATGTAGCTTGATGACGAGCAAATTACATACTCGTGAATACGTTATTATTTTTAGCACTATTATACGGAAAAATAATCCATCATTTACCCCCTTTGTTTTTCTTTCTCTCTTTTACGTTTTTTGCGCCCCCTCCAAGTGCAGCCCGGGGCACGTGACCCTCTGGTCTCCTAGATACGCCACTGAGTAGTAGTAGTAGTAGTAGTAGTAGCAGTAGTAGTAGTAGTAGTAGTAGTAGTAGTAGTAGTAGACTTTATTGGATAACGCCTGTAATTAGATCAAGTCACATTCTGGGATTCCCCCTCGAAACGTAAAGATAATGTAATTGTTGAGAAAAATTGATATAGAATCAATAATATATATTTCAACACTTTTTTTCCATATGTACATAAAGAGGGATAATTACTGGTTCAGATAAATCCCATGAGGGAGCAGGAGTTGGTCCCAGTGGGATTTTATGGGGACTTAATTAGCAGCCCATAACCACTGTAGCTCAGACCAGGTTTGTGGGTAGTCTAATTTGCAGCCACTGTAGAGAGAAAAAATAAAAACACCCCTTCATATTTTCAGGAAGTCAAGGAAATTGTATGAACTAGTCAAGACGGAAGTTTGAATGGTGCCATTGCTGGCACCTATTTTTCATGATTTTTTAATTTCTCATTTTTAACACATGAGCCTATGGGGAAATAATTACAGGTGTGCGCCCATAATCTACCCCACGTTCATTATAGCGCCATCTGTGTGTACTATATACAGTGTGTCATAATGAATAATTTTCTTGTTGAGATATACAAGTATATATTCATAATTCATGCGTGAATTGTGAATAATAAGTTGTGCATCACATGAAAGAAGAGAAGCAGGGCTTTTCATTCATGTATATCTCATCAAGGAAGTTATTCTTTGTAATAGAACATTTCTGCCTTGAAATCCGGTTTCAATTTTTCTGGGACACGCTGTATAATACGCGACCAAATGATAATATTCCGTTCTTGTATAGCACATATCATCACATTATGATATAACGTCTCCATGCGCTTCCAAATGACTTTGAATATTATTACCCTGGCTTCAGCTCCGTTAACCGTAGCGCTCAGTGAATTCAAGGAATAAATGCTACCATATACCCACTTACTACACCAGGGTTGAGTATGGAAAATGTAGATTATTGTACCGTACCTTGTTGTTCACAGTCCAGATACTTTAGGCGCGTAGCCAGGGGGGCGACCGCCCCATCGCCCCCCCCCCCCCCACGCCAACTTAAGAATTTTTAAAAAGCGAGAGTGAGAAAGCGGGGCGAGTGAGAAAAAAGGCCTAAAAAGGTGTTAGGAGCCGTTGTTTTTCTCTCAAAATTTGCTCAAACGTCAAAGTTTTCGCGCTTCGCGCAGGAAGGGGAAAACTCCCCCTCCCTGCGCCCACCCCTGGTGCATACAGTCCAGTATTGCGTCAAAATAACTGAAAAGCAGTCAGGGCATCGAACTAACTTTCCGCCCCCAAAAAAGTGCAACGAGCCTTTTTCTTTCTCTCAAATTTACTCATACGTCAGAGCTTTCGCGCTTCGCGCGGGAGGGGGGAAACTCCCCCTTCCCTGCACCCACCCCCTGGGGAGCACGCTTCGCGTGCTCACAACGGCCCCTAAAACTAAATCCTAGCTACACGGTAGAGAGACTTATCCACTAGACCACAACAAACGGGCCGTTTTTGAAAGTGGAGGGGGTGGGGGCGGGTGGGGCTGATTTGATTTCACTCATTAATAACAATTTTCGAACCTCTTTTCCAAGGTTTTATGAAACGTGTCTACTCAAAAAAGTGGGTTGGGGACTGCACCCCCCCCTCCCCCCGTGTTCCGCGGCACGACCCATGACAAATAGTACCTAAGACCATATATATATATGGTCATGTGTTAAAAACGAAATGTAAAAAATTTGTGGAAATATTGATGTTAATGATGAGATGACATCACTTTCTGCATGAACCCCTTTCTGCTTCAGCTTTGTTTGTACCAATGACTATAGGCTCCACTGGGACCAAGTCCAGGGCCCTGTTTCATAAAACTTGTCATCAATGACAAGTTGCAATAACTGTTATAAGCTACTGAATCCTTGCATCTGATTGGCTGAGATGGAACGCCCCCTGCTAAAAGGGTTCACTTGAATCGCTGATGATCCTTCATTCTGGACATATTAAAAACAGTGATCTGAAATATATATATATATATATATATATATATATATATATATATATATATATAATTTTTTTTAATCCAAACATTACATCATCTTCTGTACGGATCGAGGGAGATTTACCGTTTGTCAGGACCTTCCGAACGCCTTGGGAGAGGACAATCATGGAACACATGACGGACTGCATAGCGCCATCTAGTACTCGACTTTACACATTGTGACATTCGCCGATTCTATCTTTATTGTTTACAAATGCTCCGTTTATTTGTTCAAAATGCGATTGTGCATATCATTCCAGCAAAAAGAATCCTGCTTTAATACCAATGTCAAAAACAGCATTCCTTTGTCATCACAAGAGTCACACATTATTTGCATATTTTTCAGACAAGCCTTTTTATTTCAACCATAAGAAGTCTATTACTTTAAAAAGCATTCGTTCACGCTATAGGTTAGCGGTTTCCAGAGAAAAATTCCTTTCATTATGTAGTTCGTGACTATCTTTTCTGAATGCTTTTTTTTTTACTGAAATTCAGTGAGCAGACAAACAGATGATGTAGTTCTTCTTGCATGTATGGTAAAAGCATAAGAGCGGGGGTGTTGTTTTAAGTTTTAGTGTACTGGTATTGGCCTACTTTCAAAAGAGAATGTTGAGTTCGGGTAAAGGTGACACATAATTCGTGAGCTTTTTCGCCAGTTTAGAGGAATATCATAGAAGGAATGACCACTGAAAAGGTTTGCTCTTCAGGTGTCCTCATTATTTGAGTATGACGAAAAATAACTGAAAACGTTTCTTTCTGTGTGCAGTACATGTTACTTTCAGCAAGTTTTAATCAATTTCTTATCATTTTTGATGATTCCAAAACCTCTCAGTATACACCATGCCATTCATTATGTACTGTACTTCCTAACCTTTTCCAATCGCTCCCAAACAGTTTCTTTCACAATTTATTCCCTTGACTAGAACTCAACTTTATGTTTGATATAGGAAGTTGATACCATATCGTGAACATTGCTGACTAATGCTCTAATAGAAAGGAGATTTGTCGGATGGCCAAAGTATTGGAAATTTCGGTGTTATTTATTTGATTTTTTTTTTTAATTTGATTTATTTATTTATCTTTATGATCCCTTTTTTCTTCAAACATATCAATACAATACAAATATTAATAGATTATCAAATAGAGTAATTGCATTGTATAATTAACGTAAATGAATCATAAAGAAGGATTGTCACATAAGCAAAGCTTGATGGAGTGACAATCCTATACAAAAAAATTGGAAATACTAAAGGAAGGGGATATTAAAAAAAAAAAGGAAAAGATAAAAAAAAAAAAAAAAGACTTTTCGTTGTATTCAAAGTAATAGAAGTCAATGAAGGATGGGGATGAGATGAGATGTATGGAGGAAGAAAACATAAATAGAAGAGGATGGTAAGTAGAAAAGTGGACTGTGTTGAAGAGATATTAGAGAGAGAGAGAGAGAAAAGGAGAAGGGAAGGATGAAGAAAGAAAGAGGGAGAAAGAGAGAAAAGAAGATGTATTATGTCATTTACGCCCAGAGTCATCATACTGTTTGACGAGGTACTTTTTGGCGGCTGCCTTGAAAGAATAGAGAGTAGTGTGTGACTTGACTGCATCTGGTAGTGAATTCCATATATCGGGATTTAGGTGTTAGAGAGAGGAGTGTTTCGATACAGAATGGGAAAATGTTTGTTTCAGAAATGCATTCATATGAGATCGACCATATCTTTTAAAGAACTATCAACATGATCAATGTTGCGTGTTTGTATGAAATTGACGAGTTAGACTTGATAACAACCATTTTGTAGTAGAAGTATAATACCACTGCCCTTCAGTGTAACTTTCTGCTCGTGTTGAATATAATTTTGTATTAAATTATGACACTAACCCTTGGTTAACCCCCCGATTCGTTTGGTTTAATCAGAGACATACCAAGTTATTTGACCCGGAGAATTTGATAAAAGAAAACGCCTCAACTTTACTTACGCTCATTCTTATTTTGTGAAATGACCCGTTACTCCTTTTGTATTTTAAGTACAGCATTGAAAACAAGCGAATATCTGCTCTACATTAAATTTGCAGATGAACATATCATCCGCCTCCTCCCAGTTTTATATAATGGTGATCATTGCATCTTTTCTTCATATTAATATAGCTATCTCTTTTGTAAGACATTGCGCGGCTTTTGCTTTGAAAAAAAAGAAAACAAATAAATTATCAACAAATAATTTGAGCCATTATAGACATAAGAGTCCATGAATGTGACATCGGACGGATGATCATCAAATGCTTTCTCATAGGATTCAAATAATTTCCTTCTAAAAATACCTTTTAAATATAACTAAAAAAGTTAAAAGGCTGTTTCAGATGTCAAACAGAACATCAAATTGTATAACTCTTTTCATGTATCCTATTAATAAGGGTTGGAGTGTGTAAGATCAATTATCAGTAACTCTTCTGCAACTTTTTGATGATGTCATCACTTCGTAATTTCCTTTGGTAAGTTTTTGTTTGTTATTGCCTTTACTATTTTTTTATTAGACATTTTAAATTTAATTCTTCGAAATGAAAGTGGTGAATAAATTCACTTAAAAAGTAAGTTAAGTGCAGTTAGTAGCATATGTATTACTGAAAATCGTAAGTGCATGACCAATAATGAACTTTAACTAACTGATACATAACTTTAAATCCGATTCCACTTTGCAAATGGCAGAAAAAATGAGATTCCCAAAGCTATACAGGTGCCTCAAAGACAAGCCTAAAGCAAACATGACGCATGCAGATATTGTTTTCTAAAGAGAGAAGAGTACAAAAGATCCTTTGTATAAACTTTGTAGGCATACATAGGGTGCAAAACAAAGACCCATCGCAAACAGAAAGGATAAAAGACCTGATTATCATATGTCCATGTCATCGACGGATTATGGCTGATGGAAGGGGGTGGAGGGGCTCTATGGAATCGCTCAATCCTAGTATGGTAGTAAGTGAAAGGCTTTTCTCACTGTAAATGATGTAAGATACTTTGCTCATTCCAAACTTTGCAACCCTTGACCGATTTAAAAAAAATACCGCATCATCATGAAATCAGTAGTAGTAGTAGTAGTAGTAGTAGTAGTAGTAGTAGTAGCAGCAGTAGTAGTAGCAGCAGCAGCAGCAGCAGCAGCAGCAGTAGTAGTAGTAGTAGTAGTAGTAGTAGAAGACTTATTGTTTAGTACATGAATATTGAATAATCAGCCACATCATAACATTTAAAAATACATATAACTTGATCTTTAATCCTGATCTACAGGATATTGCATAAATGATTTAACAAAAAAGTGATCATTTATATCATTATTTATTCAAGTATTATCTCGTGTACAGTCATGTACATACAGGGTAGATACATTCAGTCCGAGAACTGCTTTTAAAGGGAAATCCAACCTTAATAGCAAGTTGCTTTGAAAGAAAGGGGAAAAATCAGAGAAGCAGATTGGTGAAAGTTTGAACGAAATCGGACAAGCAATAAGAAAGTTATGAATTTTTGAAAGTTGTAATCACTATACATATGGGAATTTCAAATTGGCCGAATAGGTAATGTCACTGTGATGTAGCTGTGGACAACTCCCCCATTCGCTCCAACACACAAAATGACTAAAATGTCACATTTTTCAAAATTTATTACTCAGTAGGATCTTTTTATTTCATGAGGACCTATAACAATATTCTATCTTCACTATATTTTGAGTACTGCCGTGAGGGTAAAAGCGCCTCGAAGAAAACCGCAAATTGACGATATTTTTGTGTACGACAAATGGGAGAGTTGTCCACAAAAATGTCACAGTCGAATCACCAAATTGCCAATTTGAGATTCGCATAGATGTAGTGATCTCATTTTCAAAACATCCATAACTTTCTTATTCCTTGTCCGATTTCTTTCAAACTTTCACCATCCTGTTTTCCTTATTTTTCTGCTTTCACACAAATCATCTCATTACCAAGGTTGGATTGCCCTTACGCCCTGTGATATTATTATTGACCTGTTTAGCCTCGTCTTCTTCAGATTACTTAAAGGGAAAGTCCGCCCTGATATTAACTTGGTTTTAACAGAAGCAGAAAATTAAAGAAACTGACTGATCAATGAAAGTTTTAGCAAAATCAGATAAGAAACAAGAAAGTTATGAGTTTTTGAAGTTGTAATCAATTAAACACAACTGACAACTCCGTGACGTATCTGGCGAGCTCCACCCATTTGCTCCGTACACAACAATTCATACATTTTCATTTTCTTTGTTTTTGATGAGGGAATAGATTTGTATCATTCAGGTTTTGTGTAAAAGCATATATGAAATGATTATATCTATAGGGTGCATGCAGCACAGGGCAAATGGGAGATGAGCTCGCAAGATACGTTACGGAGTTGCCAATTTGTGTTTGATTGATTACAACTTCAAAATTCATAACTTTCTTATTTCTTATCGGACTTTGCTCAAACTTTCACGATCTGTTTCTTTAATTTTCCACTTCTTTTAAAACCAAGCTGATATCAGGGTGGACTTTCCCTTTAAGCAAGTAACAAAATGGGAAAATTTTCATCTTATCAAAAGCCATTGAATCTGCTAGAGACAATACTTAAGTATAGTTAGGTTTACTATTTCATACCTCACATGATATGAACCCAATCAGTCTATAGGGAATGCAAGATGGTGGACAAAACAAATGCTGAAAGAAACCTTTTTAAAAGATTCCACTAATTGTTTTCCATCTGGATAATTATTCGCGACAGTGAATGCAAGAATAAGCCCCCTAAACATTGTGTTTGAGACTCATGCAAGAATGGGAAATGTTCCTCTTTTAATCCATCAGTTTTGTTTCCCCAGTATTCTGACTCAAAAAGGTCCATTAACTATAATCAAACTGCAAACGAAAATCTGAAATTGAAAGTGCTAAATAGTACCCTAGCACAGATATCTTTAAATTTGAGCACCGTCATGAAATATGAAACTTTGGAAGAACAGAAACAAAGTACACAACTTTTTTTCACCACTACCGATTACTCATGAAAAGTAACTTTCCGATTGGTAAATAACTATAACTCATGATCTGCTAATCACAAACAACAAACATCCTTCCCCTGGCCTCTGTCATAGCATACATTTTTTGTCCAATGTTCAAGTTCAATGGCCAATAATTCGTAGATATTTGCATATTTTCTGACATGCCACGCCGACCTACATGTAATTCTTATTCAAAATACACCTGTTTGTTAGAATCCCCGTTTGTTAAAGGGCGTATTGGCGTCCACGGTACCAAAAAGCTTGGGGACAATACGAATACCAATTATCTGTCGGCCATACAGCATTGTGTATAGCTATGTGTGTGTGTGACTGTGTGTGCTGTAACAACTCCTTGGTGTGACTGTGTGTGTGTGCGCGTATAACGTGGGTGACTACGGCCGGCCGCGCCCATTCGCAAAAGTAAGTAAAGTTCCCCAAGCTATTTGTTACAAAGCGTGTGTTGTTAGCGAAAGGGCGCACAGTTGCCGTTGATACTTTGCGTCGGCTGCCCATTTTGATTTTGAAGAAACTTCTTGTATATTTGTTTTGAAATTCTGCAAGTGGAACACGGACTAAATATGGGGAAACTCGAGGATGAAGTAAGTTGATGTTTTTCAAATATTTCGTTTGTATTTTTTTTTTTGTGTGAGTGGTTTCGAATACATTTTCTGAAAAGTCGCGTCACATCGATTGATTTTTCGGTTCTACTTTTAACAGTCAGTCTAAGCCAAGCTAAGCCTAAGGTAAAGAAATTAAATCAGTTCCAACAAGATGAATTCGATTTTAGACTACGTAAATGGTATTCGTGCACAAATAATATATTTTTAATGGAAAATCTTTACTACCTTTCAAGATGATGAAATCTTAATTTAACTTAATTTACTTCGAGCTCATTTTCTGTATCTGTATGGTTGGGTCAGCAAAATGTCTGTTCCAGACACATCCACGCTAACTTGACGAGAAGCGCACTGCGTGTGGAATGACTTATTGAAATTGTTTCAGTTTGGATTTAAAAGATTCCAAGGAAGGGCTATTGACGATTAGGGAAGGAAGATTATTCCAGTCCCTTACAGTTATAACAAAGAACGAGTCCTGGAAAAACCCTGGCCTTGTGGCGGAGTTGGAGGAACTTCTGGTCGTTCCTCCTTGTGGTTCTCGAATTCCGTTGAATAAAATCATTTAAATTGATGTCTACTAGTCCATTATTCATTTTGTACAGCATACAGAGTCTTTGATTCCTCCTTCTTGTCTGAAGGGATTCCCAGCCGAGGTCGTTAAGGGCCTTAGTAACAGAGCCCTCTTCCCTACGGTAATTGCCGGTGCAAAATCTGGCAGCCTGACGTTGGACTCTTTCCAATGATTGAATATTTATTTTGGTGGATGGATCCCAAGCTGTTGCTGCATATTCGAGCAGTGGTCTCACCAGCGACAGATAAGCAGTAGCTTTGGTGGTCTTGTCACAACTCCACAGATTCCTCCGAACGACATTCAGGGTTCTCTGTGCTTTAAAAACAACTTCCTGAATATGTGTATTCCAACTAAGCGTATTAGAGATGTGCACACCTAAGTATGGGTGGGATGTCACACAGTCACAGTCCAATTTGTTGTTGATTAGTGTTTTATGGCAATCAGTCAATTTTGACTTGTGTGTGTAATTGGGTTTTTACAGACGTGTATCAATCAGATATGATTATTTACGTCTGGGGACCGACCTTTAACGTCACCATCCGAAAGACGTGACTCAGCTTCGAACCTGGGTCCGCTGAATCAGTTTATAACTTCCACTGTTAGCTGGATTACAGGCGCACTATTATTACTATTATCACCAACTATATATATATATATTTTTTTTTAAACAAAATTTAATCCTTTGAATAATATAATTGACTTCTCTCTTCTTTTTTTGTATTTTTTAAAAAGTTATTATATTATATATATTTATATATATATATATTTTTTTTTTCTTTAAAGATAAAATAGTATCATGCCAGGTTACCGAGTCCTGTCGGTTCTAAATTGGCACCGTCCTGACAAACCTGCTCGTGTTTTGTACGAAGGTTTCTCGGAAACAAGTTTCCTATGTCTCTCGGGTGCAGACAGGGGGCTCCCTTTGGGATACCTCAATATCTTGAAACTCGAAAGGAAAAGAATAAACAAAATCAAGGAAATCAAAGAAGGTTCTTTTCCGAGAAAATTGGTTTCGCGCAATCTCGCATTTCTATCAAAAGGAATTTAATAACAAACATTTATAACAAGTGCACTGATCTTTACTTTTACATAATTTACTGAAAAAAAAACATAAGCAAACAAAATATGGGCTTTTAATGAACTTGGTGCTGTTAATCTTAATAAGATACTGATAGAAATAAAAACTACTCAACAAACCAAAATGTTTTCAAGACAAGCCTGAAACATGGAAAAGACTTATTTTCCATAATTATGATATGCCTGTCATAGGTAACAGACTTATAATACACATACCCTGTACGCGTAAAATACTCCTGATCCTTTTAAAAGAAAAGGGTCTATTAATATATGGAATTCTATATCTGTAATGTCCCCTTCAGTGGGATATTACTGTCAATACTTGAAAAGGAAATCAAGTTAAAAAGGGTTTGCAATTGTTTTCTATATTCCTCATAGATGACCGTTTTGGGGTCAAAAATTTCTTGTGATGAGACAAAACATGAAATACCCTTATCCATAATGTATATATATATATATATATATATATATATATATATACATATTACATACATATATTTGTTTAACCTTTGTGGTTATTCAGTTATTTTCAACTGCTAAAAAAAAAAAGAAGACAAAACAACAACACTCGGATGTGTATTCTGCATCTCGTTAAGGATGCTCATTTTTGGTCAAAACGTTTCGTTCTTTGAACGAAACGAACAACTGCATTTTGTATTTTTGAATCTGTTGATTTTAAAAGTCCTTGAATCTCTTCAGGGTTAATACAATTTGTTTCAGAAAGGAGCATAGCTCTTTCTATAATATATCTCGGGCACTTTGCCATATAGTGTTCAACAGTTTCTATCACGGGGCATGAACTACAATGTCCCGTTGGGTGTAATCTCATTCTGGCTAGATCTTCATTAAGACCTACACATCCAAGTCGTAGTCGACGGATAATCTTTTCTTTTGCTCGCCCTAATTTACAATTATAGGTCGGTGAAACCGAGCTTTGAATCTTTTTGTAATGCGTGGTTGAAGAATTGTTCTGCCATCTTAATTGCCATTGGTCATTAAAATATTTCACTAATATTCCGTTCACTTCTGATAGTGTGAGGTAGTTTATTATTTCTATATGTTTACTGAGAGCGGCCTTGGCGAGAAAGTCCGCACATTCGTTTCCTGTTGTTCCGCAATGGGAGGGAATCCATTCAAAGAAAACTTCAATATTTTTGTATTTAAGGTGTGTTAAACTAATAAGTATTTCTGAAATGAAATTTTCTTCTTTTTTGTTCTTTATAGCTACTAACGCGCTTAAAGAATCACTAAATATAACTGCTCCTACATAGATGTCTAATTGTTCCAACCAGTTTAGAGCGAGCATAATAGCCGCCAATTCTGCTCTATAAGAAGATGTACCGTTTGACAATCTCTTGGATTGTTGATATGAAAAAGAAGGTACACAAAAAGCTGCCGAACAGCGTCCTTCTTGGGGGAGCTTTGAACCATCTGTGAATATGTGGAGTTGGTAAAGCCATTTTGTGTTTATCAGCTCTAGGCTTTTCTGTTGTAAAAATAATGGATTATCAGTTTTGTTAACCTGGTGACTCAAATCAGTTGACACAATTGGTTCTGTAAACAACCATGGGGGAAAGTTGGGGCTTTTGAATTTTTCTATCGATAGTTGGTGGTTTGAGTTCTCTGTTCTATAACCAAAAGGCTTATTACACTTTTTCCCTTTCATGTACTGATACTGCCAGCAAGGTTGTATATTTGGCAACACTGGATGTTTAGGTTGCATTTCTATGCTATGCTTATATTTGAAGGCTAACCGTTGTCTCCTCAGATCGAGAGGGATTTCTCCCATTTCAATCTGAAGAGAAGCCAGAGATGTTAAGGGTAGAGCACCTGCACAAATCCTTAAACACTGGTATTGAATAGAGTCTAGTATTTTCTTTACGTTTTCTGAAGCACTGTCATAGGCCTCACATCCATAGTCTATGAGCGGTCTTATGTAGGCTTTATATACCATCATTAGAGATTTAGACGAACTTCCCCATGAGGTGCCTGTTAAGCATCTTAAAATATTCATTTTGCTTTTGCATCTGGTGGCTATATTCTCTATATGCTGTATCCAAGTGAGTTTTTTATCAAATATTATACCTAAAAAGCGATGGGTATTTTCACATTTTAAAGGTACTTTGTTTAGGGTTAGGTTTACCTCATGTGCTTTTGTACTTTTAGTGAAAAGCACAGGAACAGTCTTTTTTTGAGAGAGTTGGAAGCCCCAGGTGGTGAACCAACTTTGTAGAACATCTATATACATTTGCATTTTTTTTGTAATATGAGAAATATTGCTGCCAGAGATCCATAAGGCACAGTCGTCTGCATACAAAGATATTTTTACTGACGAGTCTGTTGGAATATCTCTCAACATGATGTTAAAAAGTGTTGGGCTTAAAATACTACCCTGGGGGAGACCTCTGTTCATCTTGAATTCAGATGATAATTCATTACCAACCCGTACCTGATAAGTACGATCTCTCAACAGGTTGTCAAGAAAAACGAGCATGTTTCCTTGTATACCTATATCTTCTAATTTGTGTATTAAACCGCCTGTCCATACCGTGTCGTATGCTTTATCTATATCTCGACCACAAAACTTATATGGATGTTTCGGTGGGTTCCTTTTCCCAATAGTCATTGTATAACACTTATTGGGATTGTAAAGTCGGAACGATTTTAACTTTTGCCTTCTCACAACAGAAAAAGAATTCTGAGTGTAGAAAAATACTTGTTTAGAAAGTGATTAAACTACTTGCAGTTATCATTGTAATGGATTTTTTTGTAATAATACATGTAGATCTAAACATTAATTACATGAAACAAAAAGAAGGCTAAAAAGGCCCCCCCCCCCCCCCCCACTCATAGCGACATTACTATACTTCGTGTGTAGACTCTAGGCAGTCATCCACCTCGACACTTTCAAAACACCACTGCACAAAAGTCACCAACATTCACTCATAATCGGCATTTAATTTACAAGAAACGACACCAACATATTCATGAAATACAATAAATTCAACTCACCGATGTTGGAAAAGATAATTCCGAAAATGAAATCTGTAATTTACTGTCACTTCTGGCGAAACGGGGTATCGCAAGTCATGATGTGCATTTCCTGATCGCCGCGAGCGCTGACATCTAAAAAATTCGGTCGTTAAAAGTTCGGTTCCTATCGCGCACACGTTAGTCCCGATTTTCCGTGTGTGCGATCGTAGAGATCGATGTGCACGCGATACCGAGTTTTGTTGTGGACAAAATTTTATTGGCCGATTTAGTCTAAAAACATCGGCACCATGAAAACAACATGCGATCGCAAAAAAAATTGGCGGGGATTTCTTAGGTTTTGGACATGATTTTGACTTTGGATTTTGCTGGAAATATCAGAAGTGGTGTGGTGTGCCCCCCCCCCCCCGAAAAATATTTCAGTACTATTAGATTATCTCATATTGAACTATTTCATTCACCTGCTTTTGACACACATGTTCCAAAGTATTTTTGTGGTTTCATCGGCATGGGCGCCTGTTATGTAAAATGGCGTCTGGCTGGAATGCACCAAAGGGAGTGGAGAATGTGCACACAATGTGTGCGGGCGAACATGGATCTGATGACAGGGGTACATTGTTAAGCGCTGTATAAATCCAGATCATTAGCATTCATAATAATTTGATACAATATGTAACATATTGGACAAAATACCACGACCTTGCCCACTTATACATGAACAAGCTTATCTGGTCCAGCCTAAATCAACTATACATGAGAGGAAAATAATTATTCAACTCTGAAACCCCAAATGTGTAGCATAGTAAGAGTTGAAGAGTCCCCGAATCAGGCACGGGACCATCACTATATGGGGCTGTGTCAATTTCGGCCTGTCACGACCTCTAAGTTGAAGAGGTAAAAGCACCAATATACGGCAAAATTTTGAGAAAATACTTCCTTCTACATTTTAGAATGATAGAATATCTAATTTCATGCCAGATTCTTCAATAGGATCTTTATCATCTTGATCAAGTGAAATTTGCAGACTGTTTTTGTCGGTGATCTTGCTCCCCTCCTGCACACATATGGACAAGATATCACACACTTGCCTATGGGAGGCAATTGCTCACGGTATGAAGGTACAGAATGCGAGGTTTTCTCCGATAACCTCGCATAAGTGTGAGTGTGAATCAGGTAATCTAGCCAATTTAAATAAATTAAATCTTGCTTAGGGTGGTTTTGTTGTCTATTTTTACACTAGTGCAGCAATGAATTGGTGACAATGTCCCTACATAGGTTTGGTCCCATGAGTGGGACTTCCCAGTTCTTTAGACCAAATTGTCTCTCCTGATTTTTTTTTCTTATTATGTACATCTCTGCAAGAATCTTCAACCCTGAAGGAGGCAGATATATCCTGAATAAGAAGAAAAGAAGAACTGCTACTAGGTGTAAAAAAAAGAGAACATTTGACACTTTTGTTCGTTAACAACTCAAGTTATATCTCCTATCGGACTTAGGTTTTCACATTGTAAAGTTGAAGGATGTCACATTTATTTGGAATAAGTTTTATGACATCTCTTTGAATATTATTCTTCAGACAGAATATTTGATTAGATTTTTGCTTTTTGAAAAATTAAGGCCACAAAATCTGTGTGTATCAGTAATTAAATCAGAGCACAACAATCGCCATTATGCATTGCAGCTTAAATTCCAGAGCACCTCTTTTAACCCAAAGTCATGAATCATTAATGACACTGGATAGCAAAAGATTGGCAGAAACGACAGGTGCTATGCACAATGGTGATTGTGTTGGGGTTTTTTGCGATCTCAAATTTTCAAAAAGTGAAAATCTTGTTAAATATTGAGAGCACTATTTTAAGAATATTAATGAAGGAAATTTCACAAAACTTATACTAAATGAATTTGACATCCTTCAATTTTACGTTTTGAAAACCTCAGTCTGATACGAGTTTTCACTATAGAGTTATAACGATCAACAGTGTCAAATGTTGTTTTTTACACCTAGTATAAAGAATATCATTACTATTAGTATTAGTTCTCCAAAAATATAATAAAACTAAAAGTGCTGTGTAATAAGACCTACAAACAAAATTCCCGTCACCGTCTAAATCACAAGCCTTTTATTGTTTGTTTTTTGTCAAATCCCTTTTTTAGTTCTTGGTTCTTAGTAGCGTTGCTTGTCGTCTGATATGTTATTTTCACACTTCGATTAGCCCATTGAACACAGAAAACGTCACAAAACTCACAATAGTTTACTTGTGTGGTTATTGTGAAATTCTGACACACTCAGAGCCCAGCAGGTTTCCTTTATTCCGAAATCCTTTACAAAGAATGAAAGAAATCTGAAAGCCTCATTTCAATAGACGTTAACAAAAGAACAAGCATTCCCAAACTTGGTTGATAAATTCCTATCCTTGAAATCCTCAGTCTAAACGGACACTTAACCGTGCATGGCTTAATAAAGTTATGTTATAATAATGTCATTTGTAATAATTATGTTCATGAATAGTCTTGTCATGGTCATGTGACTCAGAAACAAATTCTATAGGCAAATCATATTATGGTCCCAAACAATAGATCTGACGAATACATTTTGGCAGTTTCCCAAATCACACCTTGTGTTTTTTGGAGCAGAACTTCACAAACACCAAAACTGCCATAATTTATACCTGTAATTTCAATCCAACGTCGTTATTCTGAATGTTCATGTAAGATGGAGAAATTAAGGATTTAAGACGCGACTATAGTTTATTCGTTTATTCAACTGTCATGTTGATTGATCAATCTTCGTCTGCCCATGTCATTCTGCATGGTTAATACGTAATCCGACTGTCAAACTTTGCAACATAACACTGCACTTACTAAACATATAATTTGGACAGGTACTTAATATATTATGAAGAATGTTATTCGTAGTAAAACATATTCAAGTTTGAGCCTAAAGGGTCTTGATGCAAACACCTAAAAAAAAATATTTGGCTTAACTTTACGTCATCAAATCCGGCAATATAAAAAAAAAATCATTCTAAAGTCATTCAGAAAATTTCCAATCATTCTGGGATCATGAACCTCATTTCGTGATTAAAATAGATGATAGTCCAGGACATGTCCATGGTCATGTTTTCCCGTTTATATCATGCTTATCCCCGTATGCCTTTAAGTTAATCAGCTAGAATAGTCACATTACGATCCTGTATCTTTTATGTTTTTGGTTGGGTTTAAAAAAATTATTTTTATGTGTGTGTATATTTGCAGTGCAAATTTATACTTCTGAATATGCCAATATTTGCATCCTCCTCTGTTCGGAGTGGCGAAATAAGGTATTAGCCCGTCGGGCACGTCAAAGTTTGCTCTAACTTTCTAGGTAATTTTCCACTCGGTATTCTATAGCCTCTCCGCATGCATATAACTTATAGTTTCTTGGTAACAGAATCAACACCTCTCCCAGAATTTCGGAAGCTGCCAAGAATAAGGACAGACTTGTGTTTTATATGCCTTCTTATCTGTCTAGCAATTTAATTCTCGACATCGGTCTGGCAAAAACAATGATCTCAAATTACCTAGACATAGACTGTCTTATCTCAAAATCTACAGAGAAACAAGGTGATTAAGTTCTTTCAAAGAAAAGTTATATATATTTAATCGAATAGTTAGTTGAAATCGACTCGCATTAAATTTGACATTCATGTAACAAAATAAATTTGGATGCGAGTTCAATCATCAACTCAGTAATGCCATTAATACCCTCTTTTGAGATGACCATTGATTATAAACTTCAAGTCATGTCAGGGTGCTTTTGTTGGAAACGAGAATTCATTAGAAAGTACAAGAGACCAAAATATGTAATTTAGCTCTTTGTAAATCAGAACGGACAAATAAGTACTGTTCTGGGGATTTATTTATTTATTTATTTATTTTATAGTATTCGATGATTTCGATCGGTGCATAATGATATGCAAATTAATATGACATGGGAAGTATATATAAGTCATTATATCAGCAGAAGTAAATTGCACATTTACTAGATATTCTGCTTCGAATGCCAAACAAAGTATTTATAATCGAGATTCCTCCTTGTATAGTCATACGATGCGTTGCTAAGTAGTGTTCCAATTTCGTTAATAACATTAATAACATCATCCTTATATAAGTTTAGTCGCGATTGCACTTTTCTGCTTCTTCTTCTTCTTCTTCTTGTATTTTATTTTTTTAATTTATATTTTTCATGTTTGTGGTGGTAAGGGGTTTCCAAAAATGAACGGAGGGTCTTTATACCTTATCTTACTAAAAATTCTTATAAAAGCGCTACCATAAAACGAGAAGCAAACAAGATTACCTTTATGAGAGGCAATAAAAAGCACAATGTCTGTCAATGGAATAAATCTTAGCGATAGACCGCATAGCCCTTCGAAGATTACTTGAAGAAGAAGAAGAAGAAGAAGAAGAAGAAGAAGAAGAAGAAGGAGAAGAAGAAGAAGAAGAAGAAGAAGAAGAAGAAGAAGAAGAAGAAGAAGAAGAAGGAGAAGAAGAAGAAGAAGAAAGAGGAGGAGGAGGAGGAGGAGGAGGAGGAGGATCGCAGGTCTTGAATGGAAAGAAAAAAGACGTATTAATTATGGATGGTTATATTCATCAGCCTTTCTTCCCACTGATAGTCGACATTGTTACAGAATTATTGGAGTCTCTCTTTATTATGTCTTATCGCAGAGCAAAGATTAGTTTATGAGAGATCACCCAGAATAGAAATAGGTGACAGTACACACTGGTAAGAAAAGGATATCATTAGTGAAAATTGTAAACTGTAGTGAGGTTTACACATGGGAGAAATGCTTACATATTCGGATTTAAGTGAGATCTAGTCTCGCTTGAAAGTTTTCAAAACTTTTACTAATGAAACGTCTCCTTTGTGTCATTTCGGAGATTATATTTGCTGAAGGCCAAGCCAATATGTACGCGATCCCATCCGTTACGTAATGATCTATTGACTCCCCTCGGTCATGAAAGAACGTCCTGTTGTTTCTAGAGCACGATTGGGGGCGAGGGGAACCAGGTCGAGTTATAAAAGCGTAAGTTTTGAAAGGGTTTCAATAGAATAACCTGTCCCAGGGAACTATTCTCTGTATTTTCTATCGAACAGTGGGCACCTAATGACAAAGACAGTGTATAATCCCACTTGGGTCATCTCAATAGGAACAATTGGTCCCGAGAATGTGAGCGAGCTATGACTGTTTCGCTTTTCGTGACCCCGCCCAATTTCTTTTGTCATGCAAACGAGAAAAGCCATTTACACTCTGTGGTTATGCTATGCGTGGTACCATCTCCGCGAGTTCCTGGAAGTGACGACATCTCCCTCTTGATATTGTCGTCGCTAAGGGGAGTGGTAAGGGATTTGACATCTCTCTCCCTCTGATATCCTACACAGTTTGGTTGATGTCATAAGCGCGTTTATATCTCGAATATGCCATGCAGTTTTAGTTTATAATGCCCCATTTGAAAAAAAAAGATACCAAGTTATTCGGAGTCCATATTAAAATTCGTTTCAAAGAGGATGCAGTTCACAAACAATTCGCTGAGATGAAAGCTCAGCCAATGTCTGATTCACTTCCAAAAGGTGTTTAAACCGTGTTATTGCTTTAGGTGATCACGTACTCCGCTCATGTCGCATGACTAGCACTATAAAAAAACATTGAAACACTTTACCCTCTCTCTGACATTTACCAATGATACTGTCATTACAATCATTAACCCATAATACTTACAGGAAAAAGTTCGATTTTGATGTGGGCAAAGGGTGATTTTTTTAAAATAAATTGACATTTAAGTTTTATATTTAAAGAACAAGAAGGAATGGCTTATTCGTATTTTTACATTCTACATCCACATTTGGATAAATAACACGTGGTGGTAATAATTGGTTATATAAACGAATGGTTTTAAAGCCATAGTGATATCCTATTTCTGATGAATTAAAAAAAAAATCTCCTCGCAAAATAAACTGATGGATGACAAACAAAACTCAAGCGCCACAAGAAACGCGCAATACCATAATGCAAGCTTGATTCAAGACAACGACTTTGGTTCTTGCCATACAATTCCCAACCGATTATTCTTGAGATCTGGAGAAAAGCTGATGACTTCGCAGGAAAGCACAATCAAACTGCACCCTTATAAGCACCAACCGCAAATTTGTTACTATTATATCAAATTAGGGTGTCTGGCCGCTTATATGTTTCTCACGTTAATGCGACTGTTCGAAACAGTGAGGGATATTGTAATCCCCCCCCCCCCCTTTGTATTCAGGGGAAGAGACGCTTTTAGAATGAAGGCCAGACTGCTGAGGTTGAGTTTTTCAAGATTCTAAAGTGCTACCTTAGGTACAATCGAGATTTTAAAAAAGCACGACATGAGATCTCAGTGTGCAGATAGCTTATGTAACATTGCTTATTAAAATAGTGTAAATCTTCAACTGATATTCGTTCGTTAATTGCTAAGTGATCAAAAGTCAAATTATGACTTCGATTTCTATTTTTCTATGATTGGGCCAGAAACATCCACAGGAACAAGAAAAAAAATGAATACAATGTTACGCAAAAAATATCAATGAACAGTGTCATGGATATTCTTGGGAGAAATTTACCACCAGCAGCAAAGAAGAGGGTTAAAGAAATACTGTTGACTGGTTAAAGGGAAACAAAAAATACATGTATGGTCTTTATAGAGAGGTGGCCTTTTCTATATACATTAAAATTTGGTCGATAAAGCAGGTTTGGACTTGCTCATGGAATCTGATATAGATATGTGGGTAAAATGTAGAACCTCAAGCCTTAAATCGGAATCGTTGTAAAAGAACATCATTTTGTAAAAGATTATCTCTGATTGAATTGACTTTGATTTGATTTGATTTGTTTTCTTCTAGGGAGCTGTGGAGGTGAAGGAGTTTGAAGGAGATGAGAATCCCGAGAGGGGTAACTGGGGTAACAAGTTGGACTTCATCCTCTCCTGTGTGGGATACGCCGTGGGTCTGGGGAATGTCTGGAGGTTTCCCTACCTGGCCTACGAGAATGGAGGAGGTAAGTTTGATGATGATGATGATGATAATGATAGTAGTGAATAATGATAACAGCAGAAGCAACAACAATGCATCACCAGCAACGGCAATGATGATAATGATGGTAATAATAATAATAATGATAATAATAATAATAATAATAATAATAATAATAATAACAGTAATAATAATAATGATAACTCCTATTCCAGCGTTAGGGGGAATCCTTTTATCTCAGCCTATTATCATTCGCCTTAACCCACGGTCGCTTTCGCCGGAACGACGAATTTCTATTGTGACGGAATAAACCGCATTGATCATGTTGATAGGATCCCCTCTCACATAGGAAATAATGTAATAATAACAATAATAACAACAACAATAATAATATCAATAATAATGATAGAAATTATGATAATAATAACAGCAGCAACAACTATAACAAGTTATGTAACACAAGAAACCCAGTGCGCTTCACAATCATTTCAAATTTAACGTAATTTTCAGAATCATCCAATCCAAGCAAACAAACGCTATCTTTTTTTATTTTCTCATCATCAGATCATAATCATACAGGAATCCTGAAAACTAAATAAGCAAAATAAATTAGCGAAATAAAGAAACGAATTGGGTTGCCCTTTTCATGAATTAGCAATGAATTTATTTTAGAAAATAACCCTCATCTCTGTGATCCATTAAATTCTTTTATAATCATTTTCTCAGGCAAGCATTTTTCGGTCAACTTGGATTGGGTTACTTGCGTGCGGTGGACCTGGAGATATGTATATATAAGCTTTGATAACAGACGGTCTTTGAACATATTTTATTGCAAATGTTTCTCTACTTATCGGAGACGGCGTTAACATTTCCTAAAGATATAGGAAATAGAAATAAGTATAACACAACAATAGCAAAGTGATACAAACGTTTGATCTCTGCTTCGTTTTATTGCTCATCATAAAAGCAACATTATCAGAGATCATTGTCATATTTGCAAATAGAACTTGGGAATAACATATGTGCTTAATTACGTTTTACGATTACAAACCTTTTTATACAAATTGTATGTCGGATATTTCACTATTACTCTGAGTGAATAAGAAAGCAATTTGATTTAAATGTTTCCCTATATTATTGTTAAAGTGATAATGGAAGGTTTTCGACCTAGTTTTGAATGTCATATTGATTAATAATCATCCCTGGGTTCATGTTCCTCCATTTATCAATGAACTGTGTTCTCTTTTTATAAACCCCCAAATACAGTGGATAAAGTTTGCACCGATCCCTACAGTTAGTCAAACATTACAGAAATATATGCAGATCGTTAACACTTGAACGAAAAACGAAAACACTTTCTTGTGTGTAACAATCGTGTTTACGAATGAAATGTCGAAACTATGTACCAATTTAATGACAACTCTGGTCAACTTATACAGATCTACAGACTGTGTTCAAAATAAGGCCAGTGTTAATCAAATTATCGATGTCCGCAAAGAATGACAGATACAGAGGGAGAGAGAGAGATAGATAGAAAAAGTAATAATAATAAAAATGATAATAGTAGTAGTAGTAATAATAATAATTCTAATAAGAAGAAGAATAATGAAAGTAATAGTGATAATAATAATAATAATATTGATACGAATAGTAGTAATAATAATAATAGTAATAATAGTAATAATAATAATAATAATAATAATAATAATATTAATAATAATAACAATAATAATGATTTTCAACATCTACCTCTTCTCGTTACCAAGGTGCTTTCCTCATCCCCTACGTGGTGATGTTGGTGTTTGCTGGTCTACCCCTCTTCTTCATGGAGGTGTCCTTTGGTCAGTACTGCAGCCAGGGGCCTATCACGTGCTGGAGGGCCATCCCAATGTTCAGAGGTAAGATCTGGAAATGATGTTAGTAACCTTCTGGTAATGACATTGCATTTCACGAGATATGCAGTAGTGAATCTATACTTGGGCCCAAAAGACAAAGAGGAATGAAAACCAGAAAATGTGATGATAATCACATTCGCTGTGCTAAACTGGTGAAGGCTCTTGACTCTAATACGAGAGGTCCTTGGTTCGATCCTCGCTCGGTGCTTACATCATTGGACAAGGTGACATGGTAACATTGGGAGACGTGAAATGGATTATTTCGGTAGTACATGCTATTGTCATGCATATGAATATTTTAATAGGAATTGTGATGTCAGATGATTCAGTACGATCATATTTTAGTGAGATACAATTGTTTATTAGTTCCCGTTGCTATGATACAAATGTGCCTAATAACCGATGATATGTGTTGAGAAATACAAAGGCTAACTGTCCAATAATATATGAGGAAACCTGGTTTTAAGTGATAATCACGATTCACACTCCAACACACGTATATACTAGATTATAGGGTACAGAACTTGCATCCCTACATGTCCATGCCTTCCCTTCCCCCTTTCTGTTTTTAAAACGAGACAAATAGGTACAAAATAATATTCATAAAGTACTTTGGATAATGGTAAAAAAATCAATGAGCCTTGACAAATCATTAAAATCTCATGGTTACTGGAAAAATATCTGCCAATGCCTTACCCTTCTTCCAACCCCCACCCCCTTCCCCTCTACAATTTAACTTAAAACAATACCTACAAGTATTATTGGTACAAGGAAGCAATTGAGGCCATCAGTGAAATAACATGGACCTGTATTCACGTGATAGACAAGATTTACACTCTAAAACATGTAGATACTTGGTGGTGGGGTTCAAAACTTGCGCTCGCACCCCCTCCCCCTCCCCCCCCCCCCCCCCCCCCCCCCTCAGTTGTACAAGGAGGACATATTGGTACCAAACAGTTTTTACCATCCATCCAAGTCTGGTTGACCGCCAAATTGGGTCCCCTGTAACATTTCCAAGCACTTTCAGTATTAAAACGAGCATAGTCTTATGAGGTGGGGAGGGGTGGGGGCTAGGGGCTGAAAGTAAAGTTTACATTCGGGCAAGAGGCGTCAGCCCCCCCCCCCCCCCCCCCCACGGCTCAGTTGTAGATAAAGTTCATCGGTTGGTCTCAATCAGCGCATTTCACGCCTCTCTAAATTTTGACTTTCTTCATTTCAGCATTGCAAAAATCTTTTGCCACGAAAGATCCTTCTAAACTTAGGTGACGTTTTGAGTAAAAAGTGATTTAACACAATATTTCTTGCTACTACTGTTTAATCTTATTTTTTAAAGATTGTCTAACTTAAGCTTTACTATTTACCTTAAATAGAACTGAAAGCAAAAAAAATGTGACCTTTCGAGATTTTTTCTCTGTTTTTGTACAAAGTGGTTAAAACGCAATATTTCTTATTCTATTTGTATATCTTTATTTCTCCTTATTTATGTTATTAAGCTTTTACTATTTACCTTAAAAAGCAGAACTGAAGGTAAATAAAGTTTTAAAAAACAAACAATATGACATGTAGGAAATGAGCATTTTAAAGGTTGTGAGCTGTCTGTGCTGTAATGGCGTGATCCTACATGTATACAATTGTAATAGATCAGCCTAATTGGAGTACCCTAAAACGTCTTTGGGCCAAGTAAAGTATGTAATAAATAATTGTACTGTAAAATACAATTATTTAGTTTGCACATGCTGGTCGACATATTAGAACAGGAAGTCTGTCTTTAGTTTCATACAGTATAATTGAGTATTAGGTTACAATAATACAGATAAAGAACTGCACTTGGTATTTATTTCAAGGGGTAGTTATCCGGGGGAGGGGGGGGGGGGGACTGACCAGTGATGATAGTCGATGGGAAAGTTCGTAGACTGAAAAACAAAAGTCGTTAAAAGTGACTTTATTCATTTGCATTCAATTGTTTTTCAACCATATATCTTGCTTTATAGGTCTGTTATTAGAGGGTCTTTTTTTTGAATCAATATTCAGATAGAAAAGGGATAATAAAAGAAGAAGAAATTACCAATGATCTACAAAGAAATAAAATCAAATTGCTGTTTTTCATTAAAATTGTATAAAAATATCAATTCTTGCCTGAAGAGAAGAAAATTAGAAAACAAAATATAGCATGACTGTATAATTTTTCTAAACTTGGTGTCAAAATATGTGCAAGACTTCAAGGACGAAAGCCAAAACGTGGCATAGTTTCAGTTTACAAACGCAATGAAATTTGTCTGAGGGCTCCTAGCGCCCCAAATGCTTAAAGTGAAGGAGGAATCAAGATTATAAGTATAAGATAAGTATAAGATAGTATTAGAATATTCCAATATGTTTCTAGGCTGCCTTGAAGCAGAGATAGGGCAATATAATATTTCATGGCGGCCAATTTGAAAATCCAAAATGGCCGCCATATGCGATGAAGCGTATGAACTTTTTTTTTAGATAAGCAGTGAACTTGTAATTTTTATATGATATTGACCCTATATATGGTTGATTTTCTGGAAAGTTGGAAGTCATTAGTGAAATGGACTTTTGAAATATGGAGAAATATGTATTTTGAAGCAATTCATATTTTTGAAAAAAGAAATGATAAAAATCACATTTTCTGCCCAAAATTGTTAAAAAAATCATCACGAAACCTATCGAATGTGGTGTCATGTTGTAGAGAATTTAATGCCCTTTAATATGCTACCACAAAAATGATAGAATGGGGTTCTGTTACAAAAATATCTTCAAAAGTGTTCAATACTAGTTACATATGGCGGCCATTTTGAAAATCCAAAATGGCTGCTCGGTCAGGGTCTTGTGCAAATGCCAACATCAATTTTCGGATTCCCCATGTTCTACCAATTCCAAAAACGTATAGTTTTGCTAATCTCCAAAACTTTTGAACAAAAATACATATAGAACCCAACTAATAGATATACACTTGAAGTCAAGTACATAATAATTTTTCGGATGTAATATGGAGACAAGCAATGGTTTTGAACAACAATAGACCTGTTTACTAATGTATTTCAATTTACACATATTTCTCTCCAGAATCCTTAGTTAC
Source organism: Heliocidaris tuberculata (assembly GCA_025618425.1). NCBI lineage: Eukaryota > Metazoa > Echinodermata > Echinoidea > Camarodonta > Echinometridae > Heliocidaris > Heliocidaris tuberculata. Next base: position 24,641,968 of record CM046848.1, read on the forward strand.
CAACTATTTAGTGCACCTGCTATACATAATGGCATCGCTATGGATGGAATCCATTTTGCATATATTAGTGGTTGCTATGTTGGGAAATCCTCTGGCAAGCTTTTGAGTCGTCAAGAGAAACCTTTGTTCAAGAAGTATGCGTAAAATTAGTAAACAGGTCTATTGAAAAAGGCAATGCAATCACAGGGAGGGGAAAAGTATGACAACTTCACAGAATAGAACGGTTCGGTAATGTATTCAAAGTTTATACATACCTTTCAAACAAAGGTTGTTCTTGACAACCTGAAAGCTTGCCCGAGGCTTACCGGACATAGCAAAAAGTAATGTATGCAAACTGGACTCCAAGCACTGAGGCTCGTTCGTAAAAAGCAGGTTAATGGAATAGCTCGTCACTGGGTGCTCAGAGAAGAAATGTGCATACTGAATTCGAATACATTACAGAACCGGTCTATTAGACCTGTTTTATACATATACTTATTGATCAAAAGTATTTCTTGACGACTCAAAAAGCACCTAATGCTGAAAAAATACCATTTTTATCCGTTTTCGTGTACGCGGATGATGTACAGGTGGGGGGCTTGGCATGACTGATTATTCATGCAGCACGCTTTTTTCGATTTAATAATTGACCTCTTGCTTTGAAAAGTTTTTGTTGGTTGAAATACGGAAATTAAAAGGATTACCTCTGAAAAGTGCTTAGAAACACTGAAGAAAAAAGCACAGACTACCATACTTTCAAAACACTGCACCCAAAATTTCTGACCTCTTTCATACCTTTTCTTTATTATGCGAGAGAAGTTGGATAAGTAAATCACAACAAAATGCCAATGGCGCCGTATTCTTTCCTTGTACAAAAAAAAATGAAGAAAAAAAATAAATAGAGGCAACTTTCAGAAAGACCTACAGATCATCCTAAAAAGAACAACATGTACAAACGTGACGTAGATCGAGTTGTGTTGTATGAGAACAGAGATTGGTCTGCAACCGTTGTTTACTGCCTTTCCGATTATGTCAAGCGTGGAAGGAGGCCATACGTTTTTGTTCAACTATTTCACTGAGCATCTATAGAACTTTGTATATCATCTTCACAATAACTTTTGAAATGTGGTTTGTATCGCATGACTTCATCGCTTGTAACTCCTACAAGGGAAAAGAGAGAACAGAACCAATGTCGAATCCATCCTGCAAAAAACAAATTTAAAACGCGTAGTGATCAACTTTTGTCATTAATTATTACTGTCATCATTACCCTTAAATTCATTTTGAAATATGTTGAATATGGGTTTCAGAGGGGAGGGGCAAAACATTATTTTCATATTGTAGGCTTAATTATTTACATGTATATCAGCTGATGTTAGATTTCCTTTCAAATCATGTCGTCTGTATGAAAAGAAAAAAGACTGTGTATACAATACGAACACAAAGGAGACAATACATCCTCCGTGAAGAGAAAAAAAAGTTTTCAGAACTGAATGTATAGGATTGAACTATGCTATCGAAATAAACGCAGTTACATGCAACAACATGAAGTTGGCGACATGGCCGCATTTGGCGTGAACCCCCGTCATCAATAGCAGGCTATTATGTGCTAAAACTTGGTTTCTTGTGATGTCGCCAAGGACAATCGTCGATTGTTCATTCATAATCATGGTAGACAGTGCGTCGTCTGTATCAACATGGGAAGTTTCTTCAAGCCAGTTGTATAGTACAACTATCACATATGTCGTATAATGTCGTGTATGGACGTATAATAGTTTGTGATATACAATCCGTGTTTGTTGATGAAATTACACGCATCAGTGTTCAATATGCCTAATTATCACTTGTCACAAAGAGGCCCAAAATATCCAGAGAAGATCTAAACATGGAGGGTCATACACTGTGCATTTTAGACCAAAAAATCCACTCCCAAAGTGATGGAGGTATTCTAAGAATACTCATTGTTCATATTTTGCGGCCATGATATAATACACGAATGAATTGAAATGGAAAGTTATACATACTTGGCTATAATGAATTTAATTTGTGAAGTTTATCTTACATGTACAAATGAAAACATATGTAGAGACCCCTTAAATAATGCAGAGACAGAACTGCAGATAGCAATCGATTTAGAACATGAAAGGTTATTTTGTTTGTTTTAAGATTCTTTCATTATTCCTTCATTTTCAAAATAACATCTTCACAGTAATCAAGGTAAGATGACTTAACAATAAACAAGTATATATTCACTTGAATCATTTGTGCAAATACTCCTTACATTTTTTGGTACAATAAATGACGGGGGAACAGTTAAAAATAGACGGAGAACCCGGGGGGGGGGGGAGGGATAAACAAAATGATTCAACCGTGAATCAAGGACCAGCCATGTTATCTATTATGCAAGATGGTATTCTTCTGCATGTGCTTTCTTTTAATTTTAAGTGAGAGCTAGCTATTGTGTGGCTTTGACGTGTATGCAGATCTTTCATTTTGTGAGAGTGAGTGCCGTATTTGCGTACAGTCATGCATGTATATATGCGACCAATGCAGCATTAGTTGCTTGAATACTAAGTTACTGGACATGCGAAGGTTATGCATGGGTTTGAGCCCTGACGAGGCAATCTTTATGAGAAAAGGTTCCAAAATAAAATGGGAGGTGGGGGGGGGGGGGGGAAAACGAAAAGGAAAGAAGGAAATGAATGAGAGAAAAGGGGATAATGAGTCGCTTCATTTCATCGCCTTTTTGCCCCTGCTGTATTCTTTGCTTATATTCTTCTTCATATTTGTATTTAGGCAAGAAAAGGGCGTTAACAAGTATTGTGAAATAGTATCACTGAATAATCACTGAATAATTGTGAACATAAATTTGACGTAAAGTTATCATTTCACTTCATATTTTGTCTGATCCAAGCTCTAGGAGGGCTATCAGCTTTATACAGTCGTCATAATATACTAAAAACTTAGATGTGGTCGGTAATGTATATAGGACAAAATAACTTGGACTTGCCCATTTAGCCAGTTTCTTAATTTCATAAGATTACTACGCCTTTTCCGCCAGGTCGTTGACTATATAAACGTTATCCTTTCTTTTGAATATCTATAGAGGAACCGCAACAGGCCTTTACCTTCAATTTGAGGCTTTTTGTTATTCGTTTTACACACTGACTGTACGTGGGTTGTATAAAATGTTTCAAAGTCCGGTCATATCGACAAAGAATAGTCGAGCTGATCCTGTGACGTACTATACACTCCATGGATGAACAGTGTAATGCAATTGAAAAGAATATAGTGCCTTTAAAAGGCCGTGCTTTCATATGGAGGAATTTATGACTAAAATGGAATTTTAAAACTTACTGTTAGTGTTTGCATGGGGCAAAGAAACGAGCGAATAAGACTCAATCTTTTATGGACTTGATAACAACGCGGTTTCACCAATTGGCCACGTACGTTCGCTCACTACACAATAAACATAGATGGACATTTCCTGCGCGCGGACATTTTGAATAGTTTACCCAGATATTTTGAATAATTTGCCCATTGATATGAAAATAAAGATAAGCACCCACACTTTTATAGCCAACCTGATCAACCAAGTACCTCCTATACTCAACTGAGGCTTTATTCACTTGATTTCATATTTTTGTTTGCAGCAAATCAAGCATATAGAGTCTCTGGAAAGACTGTAAATTCTGTGGATGAAAGTATAATAACTATTCATTTACAGAGGAACGGCCCACTTTTGGGAACTCAGGTAATGTGTAAATGTGTACTGGAAAACACGCAGTAATTGACTCAGCTTTGAAGTTCGGCACGGAATATTTGTACAGTTTTGCATGGACTCCTGTATAAATGGTTTTAAGTTTCTTTTTTTTTCTTCTTTTTTTCTTTTTTTTTCTTTTTTGTAAGAAGAAATATCTATAAAAAAAATAGTTGCATTCTTACTGTAAAGTGCAGCATATATACCAACTTTTACGAGATGAAAGCAAGACCAGTAGTATATATTATAATACATTAAATAAACTGTATATAACAAAATATGAGTTAAATCAGATCATGTATATCAGATAAATGTGATCATGAAGACGGCAATAAAACATATGTGTAGATATTTATTTCTACATTTTTGTCACAGCAAAACAAAGTATAAACACAATTCCCTACAAGTCAAGGATAAACTGACTGTGGGGAAAATCTTTCAAAGCATCCTCAATCACTTTGAGAGATAGTGATTATAACAATTTAATTCTGTACTTGGATTTTTGTATACTGGATTCTTGATACAAGTATATGCGTCGTCAATTTTTTTTAATAAAGAAAATCACTTTGGCAATGGCTGTGAGGATGGTTTGGTGTATTTGCAAGCCATGTCTGCTATTAGTAAAAAAAAAAAAAAAAGTAAGATTATGACAATAATTTTGTTTGTTTGGATGACTGACAGACTGTGACTTGGAGAAGAAGGAAAAAAATTACAGCGTGAAAGAGAAATGAGAGTACTCAAGGTAAAGGATATATATTGTAAGATATTGGCTAAAACGCGACATGACGGGCCGTCTAGGTTGGATCAGGGAAATGTAACTAAGATTCCCTGGTTGAATAAATTAAAGAATGAACTTAACAGGTTAAGATTCAGGAAGTAGCTGAATATACGACGGGTTTTATTCACGCCAAGCTTTTTGCATTATCGCCTTCTTCGAGGGCTGTACAACGAAAAACAACGGAAATGGAACAAAATAATAGTACTGCTACTTGCGTAAATAAAAAGTAATAAGCAATTTCTTATATATTAAAGGAGAATGAAACCCCCATAGTAAATGCATTGTAATAGAAACAGAAAAATAAAAGAAGCATATCAGTGAAAGGTTGAGGAAAACGGACAACTCAGAATAAAAAAGTTATGAATATTTGAAACCCTAAAATCTCTATAAATGAATGGAGATCTGAAATTGGCAATGTCCTCATTATGCTAATAAGATGCTGTGATGTAAATGTGCTATACTTTCCAATTGCCTTATACAAATAATGTTGTAAAAATCCACTTTCCTTGAATATATCTTAGAAAATTTGATTTCTGTAATATAGGTGGTGTTCATAAATTCCTCACTATATATTTCAAGCACAATGTTTGTAACTCAATTTTCTTTGTTTAAAAGCTGAAATCTGATAATTTTCTTATTTATTACCTACAAAGAGAGAGAGCACAAAAACGTCATAGCATCTCATTGCATAATGAGTAAGTTGACAATTTCATTTAGCGATTTTAGGTTTTTAAAATCTTCATAACTTTTTAATACTTTATCCGTTTTTCCTCAAACTTTCAGTGATATGCTTCTAAGATTTTTCTGCTTCTATTAAAGTGCATACAAGTTTGGGGTTTCATTCTTCTTTAATGTATACGTATATACATAATTTATATATATATATATATATATGTATATATATTTACACACACACACACACACACACAGATTTAAAGAAGAGAGATGTAGAAAGTAAAGTAATGATGTTGCAAAGTGAGAATGGGAGTATGGAAAAAGAAAAAAAAGGAGCGTGAGAGAAAGAGAGGAAATAAAGAGAGAGAGATGGGGGTGGATAGAAAAGGAGAGGTCAAACTGAGCAGTCAAACTCTTCTATAAAGGGCAAGTATTAAAAACGATAACTGTGACGTTTAGTGTGTTTTTATGTGTGATTTTGTTTTTCGTCTCCTGAAGTTTATTCCAAAGAAGGGCATTTTTACACTGCATTCACCTTACGTTGGCTCCAAATCTATACATGCTTGCGCTATAGCTTTAGAGCCTGCATCTACCTTCTACAGAAGGTTGCCTTCCAAAACAGTGATTTTGCAGGACCATTTCAAGGCTATCTTGACAATCAACTTTATAAAAAGCAGTCATCTGCAGCAATTCATATATAAAAAGTGAATTAGAATGAATCTGATTAACCACAGGTGAATAGAGCAAGGCTCAGTAAACTTCCTTCATAATCGACCAACCATACCACACAAGGACAGGCTTCCAAATACTGTATCCGTGTATGCCCCCACTGCATATATAAATCTAAATAAACATGGATTGAATATGTTTTTGTCCTCATGCGAAATTCATTCCAAAATATGTTCTGAGGACTCACAGAAGGGATTGGGGGTCACCAATGTGCTAGCTCAGACTGTCGCAAGTAATTCAGTGCAAACAACGAAAAATAATCGACATTCCGACTTAAAGTATTTTAGAAAGTACATTTTGATGTAAGAATGCCGGGGGAATGCGTGATGGTAGGTTTGGGCCGGGGGTCTAACAGCATGATATCTACAATATTACTGTTATTAGTATAAGTATAGTTCGAAGCCAGTAGCGCAGACGACACATTTTACACGATACTGTGACTGTAAACATTGCATCATCGATTGCTTTTTTAAAAATCCATTTAAACTTTTTCATAGTCCAGACCCAGTCGCAAAAAATTGTAAAGCTTACGAACTGCGTCTCAGGATAGTTTCCTAGTTCTAGTGCGGTCTTTAAATGCTGTACCGGTATTTATCAACTATTCAATGTGTTCTCTGCGTGGGTACGGTGCAGAGAATGTGCTAGGGTGCGTGTATGTGTGGCGATGTGCTTGTATACGCGATACATCCCATGCACCGGTCCTTTCATGTTAGGCCTGCCCAGAGTCAATACTGTCCAGAGGAATATCTTAAGATTTTTTGTAACATTTTAGGATAAAGAAGCAAAATGCCTGTAATACATTACAACTTTCAATGTAAAATAATTTTTCGAGGGAAATGAACAAAAACAAAACTTCCCCTAACGAAGCAAAATGCCTGTAATACATTACAACTTTCAATGTAAAAAAAAATTTTTCGAGGGAAATGAACAAATACAAAACTTAAAATGGTCTTTATAGGGAGGTGGTAACTATAAAGGAGGTTTGACGTGTATAATAATTCTCTTTTATCCTTTGTTCTCTTCGAGCGTTGGATACAGTATATGCGATCGTCTCTGCTTACGTAGGGACCTACTTCAATGTTATCATCAACATATTTATTTCTCATTTCTCCTTATTTCTCATTTCTCCTTTCTTCTCTTCAGGTGTTGGCTACGGTATGGTGATCGCCTCTGCTTACGTGGGGATCTACTACAATGTAATCATCATGTACACCATCTACTACATGTTTGCTTCTTTCACAAGTGACCTTCCCTGGACCAAATGTTACGAATCGTGGAATACAGTTAACTGCAGTACCCGTTTCACGGACTGTGTAAATGTTACTGATCCATACCCAGATATGGTAAGTTATTAATTTTGTCTTGTCGACAGTACATTATCTGAGACAGAATATTATCTAAGACAGTAAATAAGTTATTTGTCTTGCCAATAGGACATTCTCTGGGACGGTAATTTTCTCTATCGTCTGTCCTTTTCATTTTCCATGTTAATTGTCCTTTATTTGCTGTAGTTTATCGAATCCATTTTCACTGTATTTTAGTGGACGTTTTTACTTTTTATAAATTCAGTTTGTTTCAGCTTTGTTTATGAGTATTTTGAATGTGTTTTTTTTTTAATCAAGAAACGAGATGAATTCATTTCAGTTATTTTCAATTTAGCCTACACATTACAAAAGTACAGTGCATCAAAAGAAAAGTTAACAGTTGGAAAAAGTCTCCCAAAATAAATCACAGTATTTTCAATAAATTTCCATTCTTGTAGATAGCTTAGGGTCTCTTCTATGCAATATCACCAAAACATCTGACCAGTAATTAGGCTTGAGTAATTAAGGCCACTTTTTTGAAAGGGTGCAAAATTCAGACTTGACAAGAATTGGTATTTGTTCTGGCTAGTATCAAAAAAGTTGAGAACCGTTTTAGAATTGACAGTTTAAAAAAGTCTCCCCAATTAAGTATTTCAAAATATTTTCAGGAAATTTTCGTACCTGTGGATTGCTTAGAGTCTCTTCTATCAAATGGCACCAAAATATCTCACAATATCTTACGCTTGAGTGAGCAAAAAGGCTACTTTTGTGAAAGGGTGCAAAATCCATACTTGTTATGAATGTTAGTTGTCCATGCTGGCTGGTATCAGCAAAGTTGACAGTCATGGAAAGGCTTAGAAATTGTCATATTCTGATCAATAAAAGACAGTTTATGAAAGAACAGATTTTGTTCACTGTATGTCCTGATATATCCCATCAAAACTTTATGGTTGAGTGAGTAAGCAGGCGAAATTAAAAGACTCACCAAAATTAACATTTTGAACCACTCAACAAAGTTGTTAATTGCTCACTCAAGCATAATATGTTGATGGAATGGTAAGGATATACAGAGAACAAAGCTTGTTATCTCATAAATTGTCTTTTATTGATCAGAAAATGGAAAGTTCTAAGCCTTTTCATGACTCTCAGCCTGGCTGATACCGGCCAGAGCCAATATAAATTCTTGTCAAGTCTGGATTTTGCACCCTTTCACAAAATTGGTTTTTTTTCGCTCAAGCGTAGAATATTGTTAGATATTTTGGTGTCATTAATGATAAAAGAGACCCTATGTTGTCAACAGGTCAACAGGTATGAAAATCTCCTTAAAATATTTTGAAACATTTATTTGGGGAGACCTTTTCAAACTTAACTTTTTTCTGGCACGCAATGTAGAAATAAGTTGGCTTAAATGACGATGATGATGATGATGAAGATGATAGCGCCGGTATCCGATTCTGCTGGGCGATCATGACGCTTTCTCTCAAATTCCTCATAAAACCCAAAGTTCTCAGTCTGTGCATGAGTCAATAATTATAAAGAAAATTCTTTCTCATTAAAAAAAAAAGGTCGCTTAAGTGCGGGGGAGGAGGGGGGTTATCAGATGTTTTCCTCTATAATTCTCTGACAAGCAAAAAAACAAGGGGAAAAAAGGGGAAGTGGCGGGTTTTCCCCAACAATATGACTTTGTTCGAATTCATGTGCTCCGAGCTTTAATTCGTAAAAATTATATCGTTAGAGTTAGGGTTACAATTGACTTTTAAGTTAGTTTAGGGCAGTGTGGTAGCTGATATTTCAAGGTCCGAGATCGAGACCGACATTTTTCCTTCCAGGACCGAGAGCACCTCTTCGGAGACCTAGATCTCCGGAGACCGAGACCGAGACCGAGACCTTATTAGGTTTAAAATAAAAAGAAGCCCAACAAATTTTAGCTGATAGCCAATCAATAATTGTGAGTCAGTTAAAATATCTTGAAAGTATTCCTTGATTGCTTAGCAAGGAAAACAATCTCTCCAAACTTTGCAGAGTGTTATAGTCGGGTCTCGAGAGGTCTCGAGCGGTTTTCTCGAGACCTTGAGGTCCGAGACCGAGACCGAGACCGAGACCGAGACTTCTAGGTCCGACGGACCGAGACGCTATAAAAACGGATCTCGAAACGGTCTCGAGACCTAGGAAGGTTTGGTGTTAGTATATATGGTAATAGTGTTTGATTCAGGGGTGAAGTTTAACATTCGGTTTGTGTACGATAATGACTAGGGATAAATTTTCATTATAGCATGATGTGGCGTATAATCAGTTGTGTTGCTTTTCCTCAAGAATAGTTGAAGCTAAAATCTTTCGCGGAAATAAATTTAATTAAAAGAAAGTAAAAACTTAACCAATGTTTCTGTGTACAAGATAACTAAAATTAAAACTTTTTTTCTCTTAAACTTACATGCACTAACCTTCAGATCATCATCAGCAACGGTTCATGCGTGAACATCACTGACCTATCAGATGATGAGATGGATAAATACAACATTACAGGGTCTGATCCAAACTTCAACATCTCTGGCTACACAGATCCTTTAGAAGAAGGTCGAACCCGTCCCAGTGAAGAGTACTGGGAGTAAGTAAAATACATTCTACACTATTAAAGGGGAAGTCCACCCAGATATATAGTTTGTTTTAATATAAGCAACAAAAAATAAATAAAAATGAGAGAATCAGATGCGTGTCAGTTTGAGCAAAATCTGATTAAACATAGAAAGTTATTAATTTGTGAAGTTTTTATCAATCAAATACAAAGTGGCAACTCTGTGACGTGTCTTTCAAAATCATTTTCCTTATGCTCTGTATATACTGAATATGTAATAATTTCCATTTCCTTATAGTTACTGATGCAAGAATAGATTTGTTTCAGCAGGGGTTGTGTAAAAGCATACACATGCATGGCCATATATATCTAGGGTGCATGATCAAATATTTTGAGAAATTAAAAATTGTTAATTGTTATTTTTTAGTACAGAGCAAATGGGAAAGGACCTCGCAGGTTACAATTTTTGTGTGACCGATGACAATTAAAAAATTAATGTCTTTTTTTTTTTTTTGGATTTTGCTCAAACATTCACTGATCTGTTTCTCTCCCTTTTCTACTTCCAAATTAATATTAGGGTGGACTTCACCTTACATAACATTAACACTTAATACGTTGAAAATGTGACAAATGTCAACCTTCACTATATTTCAGTGTATATAAGTTTTATATCTCACTTCCTGTTAATCATAGTTTTGGACTTTTCAAATAAATCTTTTGTACATGTTTACATTAAATACCCTTGAAAGTCAGTCGTTTATTTCATTCTTTATGACATAAGCCAAAATACAAGCAAGTTCAGGTGGAAAGGATGAAGAATCACAGATAGTCATATATTACTTTGATTTCCATTGGGGATGTATTGTGTGTGTTTACACCCCCTACCTGGGGGGGGGGGGGGCATGTCTTATTGAGACCTGTACATCATCCGTGTAAATCACTGTCTAAAAACCACACTATGCAGTAAGAGTAGTTTTGATACCCTAAATAGGGAAACCCGTCTAACATCTGTGATTTTTATAGCCTTAACGGCAATTTAATATCTTTCGTGATATTTTACATCCTATTTGAGGATTGCATTATCATCGTAGACCTTTTTTAGCCAAAAAGGAACCGTGAAAGAAATTTATCCTAATTTGGAACACATTACCGAATTATATCCCCCGCCCCCACCCCCCCCCCCCTTCCGTGGATCTTCTTCTTATCACCTCTGAATTTGATACCTTATGCAGAAACTTTGAATTTGATTTCATCTTAAATTCGCTTTTATGTTTGATGTAACTGTTATTGTATTATCCATTTGTTTTTATTAATTAGTTTTGTATTTTGTATATGGATCATATATAAGTTTTTCATAACTTCTTGATGATCCAACCACTTCATAGTTTCCTTAAGTCTGTTTTTAAAATAATGTTATTGTCTTTACTTTTTTTTTTAATGTATGTTTTATTCTTTGACTTTGCATGTTTTTGTTTTTTGTTTTTTTTTTGTTTTTTGTTTTTGAAAGTGGTGAATAAATTCAATTCAATTCAATTTTTTCGATTTAATAATTGACCTCTTGCTTTGAAAAAGTTCATGTTGCTTGAAATACGGAAATTAAAAAGATTACCTTTGAAAAATGCTTAGAAACACACAAGTCCCACACAGGGGCGCACGTACTGCTATGGTTAGTTTGGTGAGTTTTCCCCCACCGATATTTTGGCTTGAGGGCCGGTTGATATAGGTTTAATTGGCCGGTCATATCAAACTTACCCCCAACCGAATACCAGTCCCAGTCTGCCTCTGATCCCACACAAATGAAAAATTAAGGTTATTGATGTTAACTGTTATTTCGATGTGACTTGCAGGCAACGTGTGCTCCGTCAGTCCGACACCATGAATGATACCGGAACCGTGAGCTGGGAGCTGGCCCTCTGTCTCCTTCTCGCGTGGATCATTGTCTACCTGTGCCTCGTCAAGGGAGTCAAGTCATCTGGAAAGGTATCACCATATTACATCTTACAGATTTACCAAGCAGTAAAATCAAAATTTAAAAAAAAAAGCATTACCCCAAATTAATATGAGCCATCGTTATGTAGCTTATGACAGAATACAATTTCATGTGAATATAAGAATGACACTAGATGATCTGCTAGTGTTGTCATGTGCGGGTTCCCCTTGGGGAAAAATATTTGTCATTAATTATTCTTGCTTCTTTAATCAAGGTATGAAATAACGATTAAAACTTACATTAGTAAGCAACCATACTCCTATTACGGAAGCAGTGATATAGTCATTGCAGTTAAATTCGTTCCGACCACAAATTTATAATATCTATAAAAAAGATTATGAAATAGTTAAATGACGAGTATGTCTTCTTTTCTTCCAGGTGGTGTACTTCACTGCAACCTTTCCGTATGTTGTCCTGGTCATCCTATTGGTCCGTGGTGTCACTCTGCCAGGTTACTATGAGGGTATCTTGTTCTTCATCGTGCCCGAATGGGAAACTCTGAGTAACCCTCAGGTAAATAGTAAATGTTATACACTTCCCGAAAGAAGCATGCCTCCATGATATAGCCCATTATGGTATGGCCTTTCGTTGTGTAACACAGGAAATAAAAACCCAGAGGAAGATGGTATTGGGTCTTTCCACTTTTATTCCTCCCGTCGTAACGGAGCATAAAATGGCAATAAAGAAGAACAAGAAGAAGAACCTGTATGAAAATACAACAAAATAACAAATACATGTCACTGGTGTACATGCTGTAACAAACAGTTGTAGAAATATATACATACATTATCATCACGTTTCAATGGCAATTATACTTTAAACCAAACGATTGACTCGTTAAGATGCTAGACTGAGCTGCTTCAAATATCAAATAGATGTAATACTAAGAACAATAGACGAGATGCCTAACCCGATTCATTAGTGAAAACTTTAAAGCATTTCATAAATAGTAAATCAATATATGATTTAAAAGTAAATACCACAGAATCTAGTACATGTATAGCAAAGAGAAAGTTTCACAATAAGAAACAACACCATAATGTATATCAGAGTAGGCCCTACTTTGCTAATTCAGTCTTAATGAGCAATGAAACAAATTATCTTCCTGGAGCTTCACTGCACTTCATTAAAACAAAGTTCTTTATCATGCACAAATTACAATGATCCAACCCGTTACAATCCATACACTCACCCCGACTACTTCATACCCACAAAGCAAATGCACGTAACAAGATCAGCCTTCATCTTTGAACTCTGACACCGATGACTGTATCTAAAAAAAACATGACAGATAACTCTCGACCGAACTTCCTCATAGAGTAATTCAACTTTATAAGCATATGACAAAAAATACATTGTTGAGATATCGATAGCTTCGAAATATCCAGAAAAGCAAAAAGTGACGTCATAATATTTTTATATCGAAAAATATACGGAGGTCTGATGTCACGCGATATTCATTTTTTTCTTCATAGTGAAAGTATTTTATGTCACGTGAGACATTCCTGACCAATCCTTGCGTGAGAATTTTATGATGTAGGATATAATGTGTATTAGGCCTGCATGGTCCTTAATTATCTATACATTTACTATACAGGCCTAACTGCTATAAGCCATAATATATACACACACACACACACACACGATACACACTGTAACTTTCTATGCAAATAGCATGTTACATCTAAATCCCAATTCTGCTAGTGTGTGAAGTTTTCTAACATCTACCAAAGATATGCAATTCATGAATCAAGTATTTGATCAAATGGGCCTATCATGAAATATTAGAACAAGTTTACAATTCCTAACAACTTGATGAATACAATACAATCACATACAATTAATTTGGAATGAACTATCATGCAGTCTCCCCATGTCAAAAGGAGTAATAAAGCTCAGCATCCACATGAAAGGCTGAGATTGATGCATTAATGACTGAATCATACATCTTAATCACTAAAACTTTTCCGAAGATGAGCTGTAAGACATACAACATTCTTACACTCTAATACAGATATGAAATCAATAAACATACCTCTTGAAAGGAGGGAACTTTCTTAAGAGACTTTGTGGCCGGTAAGCTGAGTGCGGTGCTTTTATTTTGTTTTTTGTTTGTTTTGTTTCAAAGAGAAGTACACAAAATGCAAAAGAGATCCCCCCCCCCCCACTGAAGGGGGGGGGGGGGAGGAAGAGGGCTATTTACAAGGAGGGACAATTTATGTAATACTTGTTTTGCTCTGTCACAGTTTGTTGAGCCATTGAGGGGGCAATGGTACCACGGAGGAATTCCAATGAACTAGGTAACCCATTGTGAGAGGCATCTTCTTCTTGTTTCCAGTTTCCTCATTTTCTCTTTTATTTAACCATTTCAGTTAGGGGCAACTGGGGCGTATGGGGAGGGGGCAGATTGGGAGCGGGATAAGTTCCCCCCCCCCCCAATACTTTGTATGAAAATGTGTGCATTGGTCTATGCTTGATTTTTCTTTTTTGGTAGTGTTTTGTAAAAGGTTGGCCAAGACCATCAAAAAGTATTCACAGCGATTAAATGATAACTAAGTTTAACTCATTATCAGCCCCCTGCGTGATGATAAGATGATGATTTGAAGTGGACATAATTATTTATCTTAAAGGGAGTGTTGCACGGCAAATACTGGTTAACACCATCTACATTTTTTTTTCTTTGACAACTGCACGTAAACGAATGGACCTCAACTAACGGTAGTCAGCGACTAATCTCTACATGGTCAAGTTACCCGGTACCTTACACTTTGGTTTTGCAGATGTTGCACGTGCGTACGTGAGGGAATAGCATGCCTGTCCCGGAAGAGTTGCGGATAAACCCGAATGGCCCCGAGTCAGGCCACGGGAAAGACACAGTATTTGCCGTGCAACACTCCCTTTAAACTTTGACTGAATACAATCATACTACCAATTAAAAAAGAGCATTGTGACAAATCCTTGTGGACAGAAAAAAATGGCAACGGCAACTGATGTCAGAAATCACTGAAGACAGATCTACATATATGTTCTCTTATGTTTGTTTTGCTGTACTATTCCTTGTCCATTCCAAACAGCAAGCCAGGGGCTTCTTGTGTCAAATAACACCTTGACTTTTAGCAAATCAGAATCGAGTCTATACTAGCGTTTGATCTTAAAGTTGCGTTCAACTGCCACTGTGGATGAAATATGACGCCAAATGCACATGTCGTGCACACTGTTTCGTAATGTTTTTCTCCTGCTATTCGATGTTGTAGGTTTGGCTTGATGCCGCTGTGCAGATCTTCTTCTCCCTCAGTGCCGCCTGGGGAGGTCTCATCACACTCTCTTCCTACAACAAGTTCCACAACAACTGCTACTTGTAAGTACCCCGCAAGAATCTTCAAGATGATGATGATGATAGTGATGATGATAATAGTGATGATGATAATAGTGATGACGACGATGATGATAATAATAATGGCAATGATGATGATGATGATGGTGATAATGATGATGATGACGACGTTAATGATTATGATGATTGTGATATATAGTCACAGTAAGCATGGTATATTGTATTCAAATTTAACTTCCCAGAACATCTTCTGAAGAAATATTTGATTTATCCAAAGGTATATAAAAGCTTCTCTTAATGGATGTGAATGCAGTAATTGTTGCTATGCCGAATACACTTCGTATAAGCTTTTACATCTTCAAGAGCAACTGTTGATTTAGAAGTATGCATAATTTGTGTGATTTAGTAAACTGGTATATTTTTACTGTGTCGGTCAATTTAGCCACATATGGGAATCAAATCACTACCAGATGTCTTCATCTATTAAACTTATTTTGATATAAAGATTCCCATAGATAAAAGAAATCTCGACCATGGCAAGAGTTTTATTGAAGCTTATAAAGAGCGTCAATGACTTTTGTCCCTCAGATATAAATATATACATGTATATGAAAATGGCCGGTATCATGTATGCTAAAATCTACACCCCACCCTGGGTCAAAAGTCGATATTTAACAAAGGAAGATAGGTCGAGGTCTAAGTTTTCCCTTTGTTAAGACTGAGCGTGTTTCAATTATTCATGCACTGAAGATAATATCCATAACTGCAGAGCGACAGAAAACACTGGGTCAAATAAATACACGATGCATCTTACCCGATGGCCTAGTCATGATAAAGCATGTATTTACCATGGTTACCTGTTAGAATGATTTAGCCTGATTTACTTTCAAATATCAACCATAAAGATTTTAGTTATAAAATTATATCTTTGTGACGGGATACAACAAAATGAATTTTTGTCATCCTTGGAAAATATCTTGGACTTGCCTTTAAAAGTTCATTATTATTATTATCACCATCATTATCATCATCATCATTTTTGTCACTATCATTATTATTATTATTATTGTCATAAATTATTTATTATTATTATCATTATCATTATTATTATTATAAATTATTTATTATTATTGATTATTGATATTGTTATCATTATCATCATTTTGATGAGCATTGAATAAAACCTTTTTTGTTGTTGTTGTTACTTTTGTGTCCTTTAGTGATGCTGTGTTGGTAGCCACCCTGAACTGCTTGACAAGTATCTTTGCTGGTTTTGTGATCTTCTCTATCGTGGGATTCATGGCCGATGCTCAAGGAAAAGAAGTGGCCGATGTTATCGACTCGGGTAAGGCAGTGGCGGATTTGGGGGGGGGGGGGGGGTGGGGCAATTCCGGCCCGTGCCGCCCCCCTCCCTTTGAAAGAAAAGTGTACATTATGTCCCCCCCCCCCTGTTTTTTTAATTGTGTTGTGCCACCCCCCCCCCTTTTTTTTTAGAATTGATAACCTTTTTTTCTTGGGGGGGGGGGGGGGGCTTGTCAGAGAATTCTGGAGAAAAAATGGAGCAAAAAAATCTGATAACCTTTTTTAAAAAAATTTTTGTCAGAAAATTTTCGGAGATTTGTGTGCCTCCCCCCCCCCCCCCCTTTTATTTTTTTTTTACAAAATCCTGAATCCGCCCCTGGGTAAGGGGCGGATCATCACTTAATATCATTAAGTGATGACTTTCATTCGCCGTGTTATATCATCTTTGATATGTAAGGTTGCCACTAATTTGTAAAATCTGTAATACCCCGGTGGTATATCGCTTCATATTGGTTGTGTACTCGTGATAGTCTGCAATTTTGCGTAAAAGGATGTCTTTTTCGGGGATGATTTAGGATTTGAAAAAAAACGGGAATTTGAAGAAAAGAAGTCATATTTCTACAATGTTCAAAAACATGTGAATGCGTGTTTTCGCGATCGATTGACTTAAATATCAAATGCAACACTTTATACAACGAGGCCCCGGTTGTTTAAACTCGGGGATTATATTGCGTCTGATTTGATTGGATATTGCTTCTCGGCACTTACAAAGATTATTTGTGATATAGGAACTTGGAAAAGTAAAGATGAGTCCCTTCTCATGGATCCCCAAATTTTCATGTTTAACGCATAGCCAATCTCTGGCATACTGTAACCCCTCGTAAAAGTCTCTCCATTAACACAAGGATGTCAGCATCCTGCAGATCTAAGCAACTGCATCGTTTATCAAGATACCTGCAACTCAGAACCAGGATGTCCTACGCCTTCCTACATCCAAAACCAAGTGTTCTGTAAGGCATTTGTCAACAAAGTCTCTGAGAAACGGTGCTTAAAGGGAGGAAGTTCCCTGGTTGCTTTCAAATAGGTCGAAGCAGATGCTTGCTTATAACCAGTCATCTATATTATGGAAGTCAACAACAAATACAAGTGCTTTAGGATGTGTTTTAGCAACATTTGTAGAGGTAGACCTATTTCTAACATTTTGAGTTGGAATGAAAGTGGTTGAATGGTGCTTAAATTCATCTTAAACCTCTTGAAAAAGCATATTAAAAGGCATGGATATCATTTCATGTGGTGAACAAGTAAACAAGAAAAAACTGTCAACATTACCAACATTTTTTAAAGAAAAAGAAATACAAATGTACCGGGAGAATGTTTCTACGAATTAGCTTAATATCCCATATATTTTGAATGGCTAGTCTTCAAATCATGAGCATCCCTTGAGATGGATATGTGCTTGTTATAAATTTAGCCATTGTGCATTTTAGTCTCCATATGACGCATTATCATAGTATTCTGTTTATTTAACCTTTCATTTGACCGTTCATTTGACCTTTCATTTGACCCTTCATTTGACCCTCCTCAGGATTTGGTCTGGCTTTCATCGCCTACCCCGAGGCAGTCTCACTCCTGCCTGTGTCACCACTGTGGGCTATCCTCTTCTTCTTCATGTTGCTCACCCTCGGTCTCGACTCCCAGTTCACCATCATGGAGACTGTGGTCACTGCCATCGTCGACGAGTTCCCCGATACCCTCCGTAAGAAGAAACCCCTCGTCATGTTGATCGCCTGTTCTGTCATGTACCTTCTGGGTATCACATGTATCACTGAGGTAAATATGCAGTCTTCGAAAGAAAAAAAAAATTCCACTGAAAAGATCCTTTCACAGATGAATTCAAAAGTTATGGATGTTTATAATCCAAGGGCCTAGATACCAACCAATGTAATTATCTCTGAATATGTATATCGTATTCCAGTAGTCAAGATAAGGTTTCATCTCCCGTTTGTTGCTTTGTCGGGCAAGCCTCTGGCAACCTTTTTACCTTTGTGTTGTGACTAGCAACCTTTGTAGTACTTTTGTTGTAGTTTTAAGAATAAATCAAGTGCGTAGGTGAACACGAAGGCACGTAACATTCAGAGTGGTTGACTAATTGGTAACCAAGGGGATAAAACTATGGGCCTGGTAAGATATTCAAAGTAAATTGGCTCATGATCTTGGATCACATGTGGTGAAAATTACTTGAGGAATTCCCCAAGAAATATGAAATAATGCATGAGAGCATCTGATACTTTCCTCTGCTCCCATCTTGTTTTAAGACTTGTGTTTTGTACATTGTGACTGATGACGCAGACAGCGTTTCTTCAGCGAAATTGATCCTGTCTCAAAAATCGCCAGGGATCAGTTGTCACGTCAGCTTGAAATGAGTGAGCACCAAGTCTTGCAAAGAAATCTATATACCAGTCTTATTGAGTGAAGTATTATCGTAGTAAGATCATTCATCTCATTATATGCTCTTTACTAAACTCTAGGCTGGACCATACTGGGTCAGTTTGATGGACTCTTATGGAGCTGGGTTCGCCCTCATCATGTTCGGTCTTTGTGAGACCATCGGCCTCTCATGGTTCTATGGTACCAAGCGTTTCTGCAATGATATCCGCACCATGATTGGTAACGGTATCGTTGATAACTTCATGTTCTACTGGTGGCCTCTTATGTGGTGTGCTGTCACTCCTGGACTTCTGCTGGTAAGTTCATCTAGAAGAAGGGCAGATCCAGTTTTTTTGAGGAGGGGGGGGGGGGGGTCGCTTCCCCAAAATTCTAACAAGCAAACAAAAGCAGAAGAATTTTCAGGTGCCTTTGGGGTTGAAAGATGAAATTTGGATCAAAAATTTGTAAGGGGGGGGCACACTTTTTCTTTTGTGTACCTATGTTTGCAGTTTGGTCTTAAAAGGGGCACGAGCTGGTTGTGCCCTGAACATGCAGCTGTCTAGAGGAGTAGTAGTTGAAGTTTTATCACTCAACTTGGGATGTGAAGGTCATTGATTCAAGCTCCGGTACTGAACTATAGCAAGATATTAAGCTACATTTGCCACTCCTTACCCAGCTAGAATAATGAGGGAAATTCTTGAGGGAGATTACAAAAAATGCACCTGCTCTTTCTTTGTCTCAGTTTGCGTTCAAGAGGTACTAATGTCCTTTGGCAAGACATTAATTTTCATTTGCCACTCTCCACACAGGTGTTAGATAGGTACTGAGTAGGAAGGAATTCCTTGAATGTTGTGAGCACCAAAATAGATAGCCTAGCTACAGCCAGCAGGGTAATATTGAAGAACCTTGGGCACCTTGCAAGGTGGATATGAGCGCTATAGAAGAATCCAATATTATTATTTCATTGAATTCCCATTTTTTCCTCTATAAAATATTAACATTAATTTTATACCTTTCTCGTTAAGTTTGTGTTGATCTTCAACTGGATGAACTGGTCTGAGCCAGAGTACAACGGACCCTACCCAACCTGGGCTCGTATCATCGGATGGCTGATGATCACATCCTCCATCATCTGGATCCCATTTGTCATGATCTTTGAGTTCCTCCGAGCTGAAGGAAACCTTGCTGACGTAAGTCTTTAGATTAGCAATGGGGCCTCATAATATTTTCATTGGGGGGTGACTAGCAGTTAAAAAAAATGGTCTCGGGTCTATAAATGTGTCTAAAATGGTGCTCAAAATCCTCAATTTTTAAAATAATTTTTTTCAAGCAGTGTGCTTGTCATTCGTTCTGCATTTATATATATTCATTTTCAAGTCATTTATAGACAACACCTGCATGATATAGGTAAAGTGTACATGCTACATCATCAGGCTCTTCCTGTAGATATCTTCGGGAAGCTTCAAAAGATTGTATATGGATAACTGGACAGCTTTAAGGCCAATAATTTTAATTTCTCGTCCCCTCCTTGTTCCTTTTTTGTGTTGCCTCAAATTTTTGTTATTTGATATTTTTGTTCTAAAATGAAATATACATGTATAAGAATATAAGGCCATATAGACAATGAATTGACAAAAATCATCCACATAATGGAATTTTCCTTTGTTTTAACCCTCTGGGGTGTATGTACAAATGAAATTAGATAATTACACTTATTGTATTTCTTTATTTCCAGCGTTGGAGGGCCATGTCTAACCCCCGTGAGACCTGGGGTCCTGCTCTCAAGAAGCATCGAATCGAGGCCTCTGAAGTCCATCAAAACCACGGCACTAGCTTGGGCGGTTCTCTCAAGTATGGCCAGCAGACGGAGCCCACAGTGGCTTATGCTGCGGGTAACAATGCCTATGAACACCCCCTGTAAGACCTCAAAGCAACCCATTCCCACTGCTTTACCCCTCTGTAGGAATACCTTAATGATGACACATACCAATGATACAAAACTTCATTAATCCATCGCCTACTAGAACTGAGTGGTTCCTGTGTTAAGACTATGGGAATGATGCAATTCAATAGTTAATGGGTTAAGCAGTTGCACATGAGGTCGGCTTCATTATTGATTTCATAATCAATTTCATAAGCAGTGACTTAAATTTGTGTATACAATTTATGCTTTGAATTCAATAAGTAAGTTAAACGAGCATACTTATTGCTGATTTTTTTTTTTTTGACAAGGACTATATGTACGAGGAGGGTGTATGTGTTATATATGAAGTTATCATTTGTGCAGTATACT
The DNA here is from genome assembly GCA_025618425.1 of Heliocidaris tuberculata. Classification (NCBI taxonomy): domain Eukaryota; kingdom Metazoa; phylum Echinodermata; class Echinoidea; order Camarodonta; family Echinometridae; genus Heliocidaris; species Heliocidaris tuberculata. The sequence continues at coordinate 24,663,111 of CM046848.1, forward strand.
GAAGAGTAAAGCAGTTTGGATAATAAGCTTTTAGTCAACATTGGGTTCAAGTTCAGAAAAGACACAAGTCCTAGTATGATGCACAAAGGAGTCTATAATATGCAAGATACATTTGGCTTTTTCCTTCGACCTAAAGTCATATTTTTCAAAACATAAAATTTTTGTCTTAAGTATTTTTTAATCGTTGTACATTTAATTAAATTTTACTTCCTGATCACAGAATTAAGATAAAAATGTATGTGTATATATAAGCACCCTTGTATGCAAGTTTTGATAAAATAGGTCACTATTTGAGCACAAATTAATTGTATGAATGGAAAAATAGTAATGAGTATCCTCTTCCACTTCCCGACTCTTTCTAGATAATTTTGTGTCAAACCGTGTATATTTTTTTATTGCTAAATGTTCATCCTCTCAACTCTTTAACATTTCCAATGTAGTTCCAGTGCCAATTGAGTATGTTACAATAATTGTAGAAGTTATAGAAGTAATTTTTTTGTTTTTGATTTTTGTTTTTGTCCTTGAAACCCTATTCATCATTTAGCAGGTAAGGCTTAAAGTAGGTGCAGACATCATGCTTCCAGCAAATGTCATTCACTTGAGCATTCTCAAATTACATATCCTTAGTTTGATAAGACTCTACGTGGTACATGTTTCCGTCAAACCTATTTTTTCAGACGGTTTTCTTGAAATTCTTGCAAGGGGAGGATTATTGTTGACTAACAGTATATCGTCACTGCTTGGAAGATAGTAAGAAAATCTACTTCCTCTGTAGATGCTTTCAACTTATTTTGTCATAATATTCATTGAGCTGACTTAATCGAGGTTGCTGATTTGTTTTTGTTTGTGTATATATATATATATATTATATATGTCATAGACACGCTTTATCACATGTACACATTTTTCATATTACTCGAGAGCTTTTTATTTGAGTTATACACGACTAATTTTCACCACGTAGAAACAAATTTGATTAACAAACACCTTTTAAGCTCTCTTGTTGTTTAAACTAATATTGATTGCTTTGATATCATGGCACTTTGTGTTTATCTTGCAACTTTATGATTCAGTGGGAAACACCTTCCTGATAGTAACTGAAATTTATCACACCACCATGTACATAAACTGTATCCCTGAAAAAAAAAGTGATTGATGTATAGGTCGTTTATTTTTCAATACATTTCTTTTGTGTGTTTTTTTTTTAATTTTCATTGACATGTCTTTGTTCTTCACTTTATGAATAGTGTGGGAAATGGTTACAAGGTGATTTGTTGAAGACAATGATAGGCATTGTACAAAGGGAGAAAATGAGGAAAAAGGAAAAAATTGACTGATCAAATGAATTCAGAATTGAAACCATGTCATGTAAAGTTCTAACAGCTGTGGAAAAATGATAACACATGCTTTTTACAAAAGTTGTCTTTCAAACAAATGTATAGAGAGAATTGTCAAGAGTTTTATCGAATTCTATATTTTATGAATTCAAGAGTCGAACTGTTTTTTATGAATGAATCTATAAGAATTTTAAACAAGTACATCTAGGGTATAAAGGAATTATATTGTGTGTATATATAGCTGAGTGAATTTGACAATATTTTTACTGATTTGTATACATTATACAAATCTCAAGACAGTAACTACAGTACTTACACAATCATAAGCATAACTTCTACAAAAATAGTGCATTTTCAGGAACATAAATCACTTTACGAGTATATGTATGTGATTTCAAAGGAATTATTCAAACTAGTTTCAATATTTTGCTCAAGCTCATAAATCAATTTTTTTTTTTCACTATAGAAGTAAATTAAACTTTTTCATGACAAATATCAGTACTTGAGAAGCGTGTGTGACTACTGTTGTGTGAGAAAAGGAAACTATTTGGATGGATTGTTAGAATTTACAAAAAACTATTTCACTTCTTCACTGTAAATCTTGAAAATCTGTGGATATATACTTATTTCTCATTAAGAAAGATTAAAAAATGATGATGAATTAGTTTAGTTGAATGTTTTTTAGTGAATTTTTAGGACAGAAGGGGTGTAGTAGTGATTTTTAAATAAGAAATGTCAATGCCAACTTCACTCTCTTAATAAAATGTCTGTTTTACCATCTTAATGAATAATAAATGAGGTTGATTGGGTATAAAATGTCTGTTTTCCTGTTTGTCTTTGACACTCTGTAAGCAGGTTTTGTGGTATGATTGTCATTGATGTATCTACTGCCTTTCCATATAGAACAGTTAAAGATAATGAACTAAAGGAGATTGGGGTATTTTAAAGAAGAAAATTGGAAATGTTTCTCCGGTTTCAGAGATACATGTAGCATGCTCAATCTGGATATGATTTCATTGTTGTGTATTTGCAGATGGAAAGTGTTATCTCTCAACTGGGAGTCGATATTTTTTTCCTTCCCTCATTTTGTTCTGTTTTTTTAACATTCATGGAACCTTTCCAATTACAAGAACCCTGTATTGTAACCGAAAACCTCCGAGAGCTGTAGCACAGTGGTTTATACTCTTGCATAGAATCGAAAGGCTCTGGTTCAAATTTCAGTGATTACTGTGTTAACCCTTTCAGGACAGGAATTATTTCAGGGCTAAATTGATCGCATTTCGTTCTTCAAATTGGCAACAACAATGTTTCTCTTTCAGTGCTACATGGTTCTAATAAGGTGTAATGTCTTTAAAAACAATATGCATGGTTAGGAATTTTGTTGAAAGTTGAAAAAAATTGCCAATTTTGATGAAAAACAATGATTTTGAACCTCTCAATGTGTTGCCAATTTAAGGATTTTAAAGTTTATTCTCATTTTCAAAATTCCTGGCATCAAACGCATTATGGTCATACAACAAAATGGACATATTGTGTGCAGAAGAAATTTTTGCTCTTTCTACTCATGCATCTGGTATATTTTTTACAGCTCTGAATCAAAAGTTATTGAGCCAATCCACAAAATGTGGTCAATTGTCTCGAAAGGGTTAAAATGTAGTGTTGCCTGATGGGTATGGAGATGCTAGTCATTAAAGTAACCATTTTTTTTTTTCTCTCTTAGAAGATGTCAATATACCTGTACATGTATTTCCTATCTATCTATCTCGATTTCTTTTCCCCATTCTCTCATTCTTCCAGCTTCCTCTGCTTTTCAAACACATCTCTTTTACTCTCCTCTCCTTCCCTTCTCTCATTTAATTTTCATCTTTGTTTCTCTCTCTTTCCCTCCGTATGATATCTTTGACATCTGTCAATATGCCTCCTATCTACCTAACTATGTATCTCTAACTCCCCCCCCCCCCCTCTCTCTCTCTTTCCCTATCTATCTTTGTTTCTTGCTCTCCTCATTCTCTCCTTCTCATCTTTTATCACCTTCTCTGCTTTTCAAAAATCTACCAGTACACATCCCTTTGCCCTGTCACTTTACATGACCATTTTAGGAACTTAACAGAGGAAGATCTTACGTAAGTATATTTCATATCCTATGATACTGCATTTTCATCTAACATCAGAACATTGTGCAGCAGCTGCCTCTCTTACCTTCACATTACACTGTCTTTATCAAAGCTGCTCAAAGATATCTTGTCAAAAATAAAATGTGTCACCACATGAATGCAGCCTTTATACTTTATTACACATTCTCAACTTGCCTGCTATACACAAACTGACAAGTCATATGATCTCTAATAAGGTTATAAGATCTTCTGTGCATTAGCACATCATTGTCTTGGATCATTCTTGATCTCAAAAAAGGAAATTACATATTGGAAATAAATAAATATGCATACATGTACAATAATTTAAAAAAAGAATAGCAGCCTCGATATTTCATACTAGATTTTTGTAAAATTATAAAAACCTGTCCTAAACACCTAAATAATACTCACTGGTATCATCCAATATTCACCCCTCTCCTTTTGAAAGAGGTTATTCAACAATTTTCACCCTGTAGTTACAATGTAGATACATTTATTGTATAATGTAGGAAAACACACTGGGAGAACAACATGTATAAGTGTATTGGAAGAATAAAAAAAACAAAAATGAAGGAAATTTATCATATTTTGGGGGAAAATATTGCACTCTGCACTCTTTTTCCTACTCGGCTTATTGCCTACATGTATAATACTATTAAATTGCGAAAATTCATCACAACCTTCTTCATTTTTTTTTTACTTGTTCGAAAATTTAATTGTTTTTTTACATAAAAACTTGAATATCTGAGGACCCTTTGGGGGGGGGGGGGGAGGAGCTGAAGGACCATCAGAAGAAAAACAGATAATCACCACAACAATAAACTAACTTATAATTCGAGGTCATTTTCCATAAAAAGCAAAGTCTAGCCATGTACATGTAAGACAACCAAACAACATAGTCTTTTGACCTATAAGTATTCCAGACACTGAATTCATGATTTGAAAGTTAAAAAAAATTACAATTACATATCCTACCAAATGGTATTTTCACATGCCGCCAGATGTGCTCTGCTTAATAGTCCTTGCAGATGGCAAAGAGACATTCAACGATGCTTGCCCTGTTGAGTTCAAGAGATGAAGAGCCTCTGGAGACAAGAGTGTCTCCACGGAAACCCCTCCAACAAGAGGAATGGTAGATGGGATGCTCTCCTCACCACCTGGCATCATGCGTGAGGCATCTTCCACCTCCGCCACAACAAGATCTCCCATGTTGCCCGGCGACGTCTGCTGGTTGCTACAAAGGCTCTCAATGCTTATGGTTGTGGTGGGCCGGGATGCACCAGAGTCTGATGAATGGCTGGCAAGTTGACCAAGGTTTGGTAGATGTTGTTGCATGGTTCCTTGCAGGATGGTGGGAAGCTGCTGCTGGCGTGGTAGGACCATGTTGCATGCCTCAGGGTCTTGGGTAGAGAGAGGCATGACAACTTCTTGGAGTTGTACGTTGACTTCCTCAACATTGACCGCTTCCTCACCAGTGTTGTGGTTGCCAGGAGGATGAAGAGTGATTGGGACCATGACATGTGAGCTATCTGTTGCTTTGAGGCGAGCCATTGACCCGCTAGTTGAAGTATTGACATATTGTGGTACATTAGTGCTACCAGGCATGCCTTGTCCATTGCCACTCAACAGCAAATTAGACTGCAGGCTTGGAACAGTTTGTATGATGATCTGTGTCTGCTGTGAACCATCTTTTGGTGTCTTTTGTTGTTGCTGTTGTTGCTGTGCCTGCATCACCTGGGAGTGGTTTGTGGCTGCAACAGCGGTGCTGTAGCTCGGGGGTTGACTGCTCCCACTCTGGCTGCCTTGCTGCATCCCACAGTTCATCAGCTGCTGCTGTAACTGCTGGGTCACCATCTGGTTCTGCAGTTCTGCAAGGATCTGCTGTAAGTTCTGCTGCAGCAGCTTTGCATCAATCCCCTCTAGTCCTGCCACTGTGGCTGTCAGAGACTGCTGCTGCGGTTGCTGCTGTTGATGCTGCTGTTGCGATGGCTGTGTTACCTGGGGCAATGTCTGCTGCTGCTGCACTGGCATCTGTTGCTGCTCTATGTTCACGCCCACAAGTGTAGGCACTTGCAGATTGGTTTGCTGAGGCTGTGTCACTGTAGATCTTGCTTGTTGATTGGTGGATACAGGTGGCTGTACATAGACACGGCCCTGCTGGTTCGCTGTGACACTCTGCATGGTTACAGTAGACTGATTTGCTGCTCTGTTTGTTGACATGTTCTGTAAATCAAACAACATTTTTTACAATCAAGTGCTTGCATAAGAAACATTGCAATAAATGCAATATTATGTGAAGTTGTCAATACAAAGTGCTCATTAAACCTTCTCATTCCTGTCTTCAGCCTAACCTCTAATCGCAGTGATCATTTCCCATGAAGCTGCCTACTTAAAAAAAAAAACCACAACACAACAAAACAAAAAACAAAAAACAGGATTTGCTTTTACCTGTGAAGTGGGAAGGGCAGAACCAGTATTGCTTGTACTTGATTTGGAGCTTCCAGCTCGTCTCTGACTTGAGACCTTCCTTTGTGCTTCTGCCAACGCAGCCTAGAAAGGCAAAACAAACAAGCATACAGACGGCTCAAGCAAAACAAAAAACAAAAACAAACAGAAAAAATATTGAAAGGCAGCTGGGTTCCACAGTACAATTATTCCTTAACAGTTAGATTAACATAAAGCAGATACTATACTGTAAATTTCACTTACTAAAAGTTTGTAAAAATACATATCATCCATCATCCTCCTCATCATAATTCTTCACTCATCATTTCTTCTCCATCACAAAGTTGGTAATCTTTTTGATACTCTATCTCTGCTCATGGCACTCTGGATCACTTATGGGGGTCATCTTAAAAAATTTGGCTGGTGTTCATGAAAGAATAGGAACTGTAGACCAAGTTACGTGGGTAGATTTAGTCCAATGATTTACAGAGTGCAAAGTGTCGACCTTCTCATCCTGCACACATTACCATAATTCTGTAACTACATGAAAAAATAAAATCATGTCAACATGCACTATATATTTCTCATTTTCATTTCAAGACTGGATTCATTTTATCCATCCATTTCCTTACACATTAACAGTTAGTTGTACAGTATAGAATAAAATTTTTAAAAGATAATCGACACTTGACGCTCCATAAACTAGAGTGCATGGGCTAAGTTAAAAACAGGTTTAACTATAATAGTCCACGTTGAGCCTTCAAGTTTAAAAAACTTTTCGAAAACTTAATTGCTGTACTAACCAACCTGTTGTTTCAGTTGTCTGCTTTGTCTGAGCTGATGTTGTACCAGTTGTTGCTCTACAAGTCTCTGCTGTTGTCTGACCTGTTGCTGCTGTTCTTCTAGTTGTTGCTGCAGTCTTTTCAACTGATCCTGTTGCTCAATAAGTTGTGCCTGCCATACAGATTCAGAAATATATTATCGCAATGTATCAAAGCATTGCTTACTACAAGAAACATAGATTGCAAACTGATAAACTCCTTGTTCATTAACTCTTTACTGGCTTTGGTCCACCAATGGAACAAACAGGGAGCATTTCATCAAGTGTTTTGTCAGTGATTTTTACTGACAGATTTGCTCTCCGGCAATCAGATGCAAGATTTCAGTAGCTTGTAACAGTTGTCGGTAAAAACACTTGATGAAACGCTCCCCAGGCCTGCCACAGTCGACTTTTGGCACACACACAGTGTATAATATACTTCAAATATGGCAGTCCTGGGTTTCGATCCATGGCAAATAAAGAGTTAATCTAGGTGTACCTGAAAAACATAAAATAGTCAACTATCGTATGATATTCATAATTAACACAAATACTAGTGCACAAAGAATCATGCATTTATACCTTTATATGGACTTGCCGATCTAGTCATAAATCCATTTCAATGCACTTTACATTTTCTGTTCTAATATCAATAGCTATTTAAACATTCAGAAAATATAATTTGCCAGAAAAAATCATAACTAAATCTGACTAAAAAGCTTCTTAGAAAAGAGAAGCTTAGCTAAAGAAAGTCTTGTCTATATTCACATTTTCATTTTTTTATTCCTACAATACCTTGTCATGTCCAAGAGTGAGGCCTGCAAACAAAACATTTTATGTAAAAACAAATGGAAAGATTGCCTACATTCATATCTTTCCTTTTCCATTCCTATAAGATACCTTACCCAGGGCTTGACACTAACAGGGACCCAGGATATATGGATGCCCAAAATCTAGGTCCTGACACATTAACCCTTTCAGGACAGGAATTATTTAAGGGCTAAATTGATCACGTCTTTTTCTTCAAATTGGCAACAATAATATTTTTCTGTTAGTGCTACATGGTTCTAATAAAAAGTAATGTCTTTGAAAACATCATACATGGTTAGAAACTTTGTCGAAAAGTTGGAAAAATGACCAATTTTGATAAAAAACAATGATTTTGAATCTCTCAATGTGTTGCCAATTTAAGGGTTTTAAAGCTTAACAATATGGTCATGTAACAAAAATGGACACAGTGAGTGCAGAAATTTTTGCTCTTTCTACTCATGCATCTGGTATAATTTTTAGAGCTCTTAATCAAAAGTTATTAAGCCAAACCACAAAATGTGGTCAATTGTCTTGAAAGGGTTAACATAGGGGTTATGCATACAGACCTTAAATTTTAACCTGGACCCCCTACAAAAAATGCTTTCATGTGGAGTCCTGCCTTACCACAGTCATGAGGGATCCCTGGGCTCCAGCCTGCCCAGCTTCACCATCTGATGACCCCGCCCTGGACCCCCGAACCCTGCCGTCCTCCTCCAGCAGGCTGGTCTTACTCTTGGGGTGGTTCTTCCAGTACTTCTTCAGGCCGTGCTGAGGGGGTTCCCTGTCCCCGCCCGTCTTCCACATCTGCTCCTTCACCCTGGCGATGGTGGTGATGCTGCTGCCCGTTACCATGGCGATGAAACGGGCGCAGTTGGAGCCCTGACCTATAAATGGATGAAAAGATACATTAATGTATACTAAAAAGTTTGACTCTTGATGTTCCATTTATTATCATTATTAGCAAAGGTAAATCTAACCTTAATAGCAAGTTCGTTCCTCTAAAGGAAAGCAGAAAAATCAGAGAAGCAGACTGGTGAAAGTTTTTTAAAAATCTGGTAAGCAATGAGAAAGTTACAAATTTTTTAAAGTTGTAATCACTAACTTACAGGAATTTCAAACTGGCAAGTCGGCAATGTCACTAATGTCACTGTGACATATTTTGATCCAACACTCAAAATGATTAAACTATAATTTTTCAAACAAGGTAGAAGCTTTTGTTTTTCGGAGGACCTATAACAATATGCTACATTTTGAGTCCAGCCCCATGGGAAAAGGTGAGATATGAAAATTTATGATATTCTATTTAGAGTTGTCATCCAAATACAAGTATGTCACATTTGAATAAGTAATTTACCATTTTGAGATTCCCCCATTTTTTGTAACTATTAACAAACTTTACTAGTAGCATAGAGAAGCTTAGAGGAGTTGAAATCTTTCAAAACATACATACCAGATGGGGTGAGCATCTCAGCCAGTACCTTCCTAGCTTCTAACTGCCCAGAGATGGCTCTCTCCCTCCATTGCTTCAGTAGGAGACTGTGTGTTTGGGCCAACTATAAGTAATTGTTGAGAATTACAGAATTAAGAACAGAATCAGCATTACAGTAGATGTAAATACATTGGTCTAATGACTGCAAGAGAAGGTAAAGTCCAAGTAAAAGTGAAAAAATAATTTGTGAGCTTTCATATTCTTTTTATTTGTATGTGGAAAAATATTGCAATAGCAATGTCACACAAAAAGGATTGCTCAAAAGAAAACAGCTATGGTCAAAACACACACAGCCTATGCTATACCGTTTCTATCCCAAAGGATGAATTTTAAGATTTGTTTATATCTGGTTGCATGTCCGTACTATGATTCTATGACCTTCATAATGTGTTTGGAAAAGAAACTTCCTCTTGACCTCCAAATAATGCATGTTGTTTACAGTAATGCTGACAGCATATTCTGGGTTCTGTGTCCGACCTCAAGACAGATGCCATTAGGTGTGAGGCTTTACCTCAATTGCATATCCCACTGTTTATATCTTGTCTACATATAGATACTTGTCAAGGCTATGTATTAAAGTAGAGCATGTTAATAAATGGACACTTATTCCCCTGACCAGCAAAGATAGCAGTCATATGCCTGTTGCTAGTGTCCAAGTAAAGTAGAATAATAAGAGATGTATACACAAAATTTCAAGAAGGAAATTTGTTCTAGAACACTGTGTCTAAGAAGTTAGATCACATACCAGCACACACTTCTCCGTGCAGCATGTCAATTCAGGTAGCTTTGTAATGTCCTCAAGCTTCCCCAGTGCAGCCTGCCCCTTGGTTCGCTGCAGCCTCTGAGTGCGATTCTGCGGATCCGTTTTCAAGCGCTTGTGCAGGAAGTTGTTGGAGTAGAGCAGGATACGCTGTGTTGCACGCTCGCACATCCGTAAGTCACCACGTAGCATCTTTCTGTTTGACAGCACAAAGTCCTCATATTCCTTTGCCTTCCGATGACCATTGCCAAGGCCTACCTTCCTTTGTCTAAAGAAAGAAATCAATGATTATTTGAAAATCACAGATAAAGCCTTGTTCTAACATGATACTGTAATAAACCTAAAAAAACATGCCTTGCAATACTGCATCTTAAAGGGATCAGCAACTGAGCTGACATGTGTGTTTGCATCGGACTAATGCTATAAAATGTGACAATTTGTGTGAAGTGACCGTGGGCGTGTCTACAACCACGGTACATACCAATCAGAGGTGAGGAATAGCTGAACTCTATCTGACCTCCAGCTCTACATACATCCCGGTGTATGTTGATTGCATGCTGTGTATTGGTCAGTGGTCAGTGGCAGTGCCATGGTGTGTACTGCGTGTAAGACACACACAGTGACCTTATGTCAGAGGTGTCACTCAGAAATGTCAGCAGCCAAAGTACATATCCTTTCCAGCCGTTGGGTATAACTGAAAATAACATGAAACACACTTCTAACAGTTTATTATGATAAGACAACTTGCAAAGTGCCTATAGGGATTGGAATGGGGAGGGAAGTGCCGTTTTTGCTCGCAGATCTAGCCACCAGCCGTTTTTAATCAGTTCAGTAAGTGTACTGTACATGCGCAGGCTTGTATCATGATTCTGAGACTTGTGCAGAGTCTATGAACGTGGTATAAGGGGGGAGGTCACTTCACCTTCGTCAGTTTGGTCAACTTCGTGTGATCTAATTTTATGTCATTCAGTCCGATGCAAACACTCATGGGATCCCAGTTGCTCCTCCCTTTAAAACCCACTGATAAGAAGGTAAAGTCAGGGGCCTTTGATTTGTGCAGCTCCTTTTTCACTCTCACTGACCATTCATTTACACATATAAAGAAAAAAGAAAATTTTTGTGACAAGAATTATTTAAGGGCTTAATTGATGACATTTTATTCTTCATATTGGCAACAGCAATAGTTTTCTTTTATTGCTACACATTTCTAATAAGATGTAATATCTTTAAAAACAATATACATGGTTAGCTTTGTCGAAAAGTTGAAAAAATGGTCATTTTCGACCAAAAAAACAATGATTTTTACCTTTTCAGTGTGTTGCCAATTCAAGGATTTTAAAGCTTATTCTCATTTTTTTAAATGCCTGGCATCAAACGCAATATGTTCATGCAACAAGAATGGACACAGTGTGTGCAAAAATATTTGCTCTTTCTACTCATGCATCTGGTATATTTTTTAGAGCTTTGAATCAAAAGTTATTGAGCCAAACCAGAAAATGTGGAGTGATGTAGCAAAGGGTTAAATGTTGGCCATCAGGGGAGCGTTTCATCAAGCGCTTTGTCAGTGATTTTTACTGACAAATTGGCTCTCAGCCAATCAGATGCAAGGATTTCAGTAGCTTATAACAGTTGTCGGTAAAAATCACTGACAAAACGCTTGATGAAACGCTCCCCTGGTAGGATAATACATGTCATTCATTTGGAATGAAATAAAATAAGTCCATTCCAAAAAGCTACATTATCCCTTTCATGACAGGAATTATTTAAGGGGTAAATTGATCACATTTTGCTCTTCAAATTGGCAACACTAATATTTTTCTTTTAGTGCTACATGGTTCTAACAAAATGTAATGTCTTTGAAAACAATATACATCATTAGAAACTTAGTCGAAAGTTGAAAAAAATGCCAATTTTGATAAAAAAACAGTGATTTTGAACCTCTCAATGTGTTGCCAATTTAAGGATTTTGAAGCTTATTCTCCTTTATATAATTCCTGGCATCAAACACAATATGGTCATGCAACAAAAATGGAATCAATGTGTGTAGAAATTTTTGCTCTTTCTACTCATGCATCTGGTATATTTTTTAGAGCTCTGAATCAAAAGTTATTGAGCCAAACCACAAAATGTGGTCAATTGTCTTGAAAGGGTTATGAGAACATAATGCTTTAGCGAAGAGGACTTTAAATCACCACAGGAATGATCATACCCTTTTCCTTTGCTTAAGACCTCTTCTCTATTGTAGAACTTCTTCTCCCTGAGACGCTTGGCATCCTTGAGGATACCGAGTAGCTGGAGAGCTCTCTTCTTCGATTGTTCCCTGTCACCTGATTAAATATAACAAAGAAATATTGAGAATTTATACATTTTTTAATCAGTCCATACGAATAAAAAGGGATTTCTATGTATCTTACAGCCCATGCAGTGTACAGATACGGAAAGTGAGCTACAAATAGACCTGACTCACGTGCACAGCATGCTGTATGCTATATGCAAAGTGGAGATGTGCTTTTCAGTGGATGAGATTTCCAGTATATTTTTGTTGGTCTTTAAATATTTTGTTGCTACAAAAAAACCAATCAACTGCATGATATACAATTTGAAATAACAGTTAGCCAGCCTCTCTTGAAATGTTTTAATGTACATGGCCCCATGACTTGACTCTCCATCAAAAGAAATACGGTTCGAATCCCTGCCCGGTGCGTAAGTAGACAAGGTATTTTATCTGCAGTTGTCTCTCCCTACCCAGGTGTTAAATGGGTAGCAGGTTCTATTCCTTGAAATGCATTGTGCGCTGATATTGGCTGCTGGAGCTACAGTTGGGGTAACAATATTCAAAACCCTTCAGGATCACATAGGGACATCATAATAATGTGCTAAGAGCTACACAAGGATTTTTCGTTTTTTTTTTTTTTTAATTATTATTGTTATCACTGACATCCTGCAAGATGGATTCCTTCTGCTAGATGGGTTTTTCCACAAAGAAGGGTCCCAATTTGTGACATTCTTGGTGTCCCGCTTACATAAGGCACACACTGGTTATTTGTGGCTCTGGGTAGAGACAAATAGTGGAGTAAGATTGAGTACTATTCTAACAGTGAAGATGCAATAAGTTATGTTCAGAATCACTTTGCAGTCTTACTCCATGATTGGCATCTTACCCTCAGAGCCATAAAAACCGGTGTGTTCCTTATGTAAGCGGGACACCAAGAATGTCCCCTTATTTGTGGTAATACCCAGATACATACCTTCCCCAATGATAAACTTTTGAATACAACCACAAGGCTTGGTGTTGTAGACAGGACATGTCAGCTTCTCAGCTGCGATCAAACAAGAAATGAGTTGGGAGAGATAAATAATGTGTATTGGCATGCTTATGATAACATGTACCTGCTATTCTTCAATTTCAGCAATTTTCAGAAATTTAGGCCAATGAGTGCCTTTTTCATAATTTCATAACAAACTAGAATTGAACAAGTACAACTGTACAGGTGGGCTGTGGAACAGTCTTGAAAGGCGATAGAGCACTAATAATAAAGTATGAAGTAGGCATGTTCCTACATGTAGATAAATGTCTTGACACGTACACAGTGCAGTGTCTTAAAATTTCGAAATGATGTGAAATCCACTTTAAAATCAATTATACACCAATGCAATAAAAGCATTCTTTAAATGTTTGCTGCATGCGTGTAATGTGTGTAATGGCAGAGATATAGCATGTGTCAGAATTTTACAAAATGGCGCCTAGATGACGTCACAATGCATTGACTATGTTGAACAAAATTCTGTGCTAAGACAACAACCATATCAAACATTGTACCAAATTGGAGTACATTTGAACAAGCCATTTTGGAGATATTGTACAAACAAAAAAGTGGGTAGAAATAAATAGAGGTAAATTTTTTTTATTTTTATTAATCCCTCACACTTGGTATTTGCACCACATGTGATATACACTAGCGAGAACCCTTTACATACCATCTGGTTCCCCAAGTCCTTCTACCAATGAAGCTGCAAAGTGTTCTGCACTCTCATAGTAACGCTTCTTGTCCTCGGCGGAAGGGGGCGGGTCACGAGGGGCCGCCTTGCTCTTTCTCTCCATTTTAAGTCCTAAACAAGCAAAGGAAAATGTGCGACATGAAAAAGATATATTATGATGATGATAAAGATGATTCATAGCTATTATATGGCACTATATTGTTGTTAAAAATATTCAAAGGCACAGGCTTCCCCTATAAAGTCGGTACTTACACATCACCTAAAATAGGCAAGTTTTGAGGCATGATTTGAAAAACTTTCTAAGTTTCCACATATACTTTGACTGTATTGCTCCGTTTCACCCATTGCTATAGAAAAAAGTCATACTAATAAGACTTTTATCATCAAAGTGTAGTATTCAATACTTTAATCATTAAAAACAATAACAAAATGAATTGAGAATCAACAATGTCCTTACCACAAGCATTGCACAGTGTCAGGAGTTTCTGGCTTTCTGGATCTACTACATAACGAGGTGTTGCCTTGCCCTTAGATTTCTGGCTAGGTTTTCGTCGCAGTGGATTCACAACAAATCGCGAACTGCAGTTATCACAACAAAAGGGTTTACCTACATGGAAAAGGAAAATAGAAACCCTGTTATTGTAAAGATATTAACAGATCATTCAAACCTAGAACTAGAAATGCAACTAAATTCATTCTTCAATGATTATGGTAAAATGACAAATCAATTCAATCAATTCAGTAAGATAATTATGACCTACAGAAAACAATGGTAGGCCAACCAGTTCCTGGTATCTCTGTTTCAGTATGCTGAATTTTCTAAAGCCCACATCATGTTACTTTGTAAATCCAAACTTCTCGATATAGGTAAGACCAAGCAAACATGGTTCCCAGTTCATACCAAAATCTTTTAAAGTGACCACGATGGGGGGGGGGGGGGGGGGGGCAGGGATTCTGTGTAATTTCAGATTTTTTTCCAAGATACATGTAGCTGCCACATATACAAAAGCCATGGGGTCAGTTTCAACATAGTTTTTTAAAACATTACTACAAAGGTACAAACTTGCTTCTAACTTAATCATTTTTGTTAGTTTATTGTCTTGATTCTCTTTGTCTGTTTATTCAATTTTGAAACAAAAGAATTGAATACAAAGAGGAAAGAGATTCTTGAAACACTATACATAGTAGATCAAATGACACTGATTGACAGATAATATTGATATGTACTGCTATTGACTACCCACCAAAATAACAATCATGAAGATTTGGCAGTTTTCAAATATCGAAGAATGGTACATGTAGGTTTGATACTTTGAACATTATGTAGTAGCAACACTGCACGATGTGATAATTGCTGGTCTCTTTCTTAAATCTGGATTTACCTGTAGTATTTTTCATCTTTTTTATCTTTGGCTTTGGAGAGGAATCTGTTTCTCTATCTGCACGAGCCACTGTCTTTCTCTTCCTGGTGCTCTTTCTCCCAACCTATGAGAGAAAAACAGAGACAATGAATGAAATGTGCTAGAGTTTGATTTTTTTTTTCACATGGGCCCATAATGGCTGGTTCTGGTCACTCACGGAACCATCACTATGTGTGGCTGAGTCAAATTCGGCGGCGGTCACGACCTCTAAGTTGAAGAGGTAAAAACACCAATATAATCAGCAAAGTTTTGAGAAAATTCTTCCTTCTACATTTTAGGATGATAGAATATCTGATTTCATGCCAGATTCTTCAATGGAATCTTTATCATCTTGATCAAGTGAGATTTTCAGGCTGTTTTAGGCCGACCATCTTGCTCCTTTCCAGCACACATATGTGCTAGAGATCACACACTTGCTATGGGAGGCAATTCCTCGCATAAGAGTGAGTGGGTTCTGGTTGAGGTTGTTTGGGTGACTGAGAACTGCAAACAGTCATGTGGCACAACTACTCAGTCCCAAATATTAGTAGATCTATGAAGATTCTGTAGCTTGTTCAATTTCTATTTTGGGTTTGCGTCTTGCAATATACACATGCGAGATGGCATCTCTACATGTACATGTAAAAGTCCCAATTTTTTGTGTACATGATGCACAGAACTTCTAAAGGCAATCTTAAGGAGTTCTGTGGCACGATCGTAGAGATCGATGTGTGCAAATGATACCAAGTTTTTTTTTTGTAGAGTGTAGGGAAAACATCAATGGAATAAAAACAACATGCGATGGCGAAAAAAAATCGTTTAAGGATTTTCTCGGTTTTGGACATGATTTTGAAATTGGATTTTGTGGGAAGTATCAGAAGTTCTTCCTAAGGTCCATTCAGGGTAAAAAATTTATTTTTTTCTCCCCCGTTAAAAATATTTATCTTATTCTCCCCCCCCCCCCCCCCCCCCCCCAATTCATTTGGTACATGCCATAGAAAATATGTAGGGTTGTGGCATTGCTTTTTCCTAGTGGTCAATAAACATCTTAAGATAATTTTGTATGTTGTACAAGTGATTCTGTCCACAAACTGTTGTTAGATGTAACGTTACTTACATGTACTGTAACAGTTGATTTTTGCATTATGTATTTTACTTGGCTGTTTTACATTTTGCTTTCCCCATACTCCAATGTTTACATTTGCCTGTTTATTTACTTTCCAACTCATGACCTTCATTTCCTCTCTCCACCTTGACATGTCACTGCCATAGCCACACCTGGTTTCTCCCATTCCATTCCATCTCACATACTTCCTTATACATTCCACCTCCACTCCATATGTTTCTATTGTTACATTCTCATTCATATTCAGAACATCTCATGACCATTCTTTCCATGCTGATTATTGGTTCTTACTTCTTTCTGGGTTAGTCCATTTCGTTGACAATTCCATTTTTCTTATTACTGATTGGTTGTTTAATTGATGATGTAATTTATGTGGATATCTGTTCAAGTTGAATTTCTGTTAGTAAAGTCAGTGCAACTCAGGATCTCGTCTAGTGAAGACCATTTTATTTTATCTTCCTTTCTTCAGTTAGACTGCAGCGTGTTTTTACTTTAGGAGAGCAAGAGTTTAATTTGATCTGTATGAGTAGAAGTATAGAGCAGTGCAGAGAAAGAGATAGAAAGTTGGTCAGCTTTCACTTACCATATTAGATCTGTAGTACAACCGACATGACAAACGTCATGAACGTTAAGGGACTTCCTACAATTTGGCCACTCACACATATATGCGAGGTTATTGAAAATAACCTTGCAATTCCGTATCTTCGTATCGCAAAGAATTGCCTCCCACAGCAAGTGTGTGATTTCTTGCACGTATATTTGTGCTGGAAAGGAGCAAGATCGCCGACCAAAATCAGCCTGAAATTTTAAATTGGTCAACATGGTCAAGATCATAAAGATCCTATTGAAGAATCTGGCATGAAATCAGATATCCTACTCATAGGACCTTGCCTACGTGGGACTGTGCCCAACATTCACTGTTGCAGTAGTCAAAAACAGACAACAAAATTGCTCTAAGCAAGATTTAATTTTCTTAAATTTGCTAGATTACCTGATTCAGGGACTCTTCAAATCTAAATCTAGGTATATGCTACAAATTTGAGGTTTCAGAGTTGAAAGTGAAATTTTATATAATTATTTTCCTCTCATGTATGAATGATCTACACATGAAGAATGACTATAGCCCACAAATACATGCAAAACCTATTGAACCCTATTCACCTGTAAAAGATATTATGGAGTACAAGCTTATCAGAAGATAAGCTTGTACATGTAGATTATAAGTGATATCATCCTAAAATGTAGAAGGAAGTATTTTCTCAAAATTTTGCTGATTATGTTTTGGCAAACCCGGAGAATAGGGGACCAGACGCGCGTGTTGTATTCATTTGTGTGCAAGCAAATGTAGCCCGGCGGCGGCAGCAGCAGCAGCAGGGACGATGTGCACAAGATTCAGTGGTGAATCATTTGTGATTTTGACGACATTTCTGGCCAAAATCAAAATTATTCTTATCAAATAATCGGGAATCAGGAATCTGAGAGCTGAAAGGAAAATGTGATATGTAAGAAACAAAAACATATTTGAAAGTCATTTTGAACTCGATTATGGCCTTGTCCCATACCTCGGGTTTTAGCTGTCTATGCACTGTATAAATTCCCCCCGCACGTTTTACCTCTTCAACTTAGACTTCAACAACTTAGACTTAGTCTAGACTCCAATAACCTCGCATAAGTGTGAGTGGTCTAGACTCTTAAGTTAGGCACTAAGTTAGTCTGCTCTTTAGAGTTAACATTAGAGGTCATCATGCATGGTCCTGACTGCCGCCCAAAATTGAAACAGCCCCAAACATGCCAAATGGTGATGATTCGAGCCATAAGGGCTTGATGTTTTTGTTTATGAAATATAGTCAAGGATTGTATTTCCGAACAGATTGTATTACCGAAAGTGTACAGTTAAGCGCCTAAAATGGGTTTTCATATGTGTGGGATTACGCGTATGAAAACCACACTATTGAAACAAAGGTTGTGTCTTTTTCCCATAGGTTTCACACCTTCGGAAATACAGTACCTTTTTCAAGGGACCAAAACGCCGCGTCGTTGGGAAGGGGTTCACTCAGAAGGGAATATCGTATTAAATCTACGTTGTCTTTTTTAAATTCCATCAACTTCTTTTTCTGTAGGACTTTGAGCATTCATGGATGCGGGCTAACTCGGCACTAGGGCGAACTCGGCCTTGGCGGAAAATCGCCACGGAGTGAGCCCTGAGAGTTAAAGTGATCGCAAACACTTGTGTTGAATTTCGCATTTAATTACACATTTCAAAACACTTAAATTCAAATTATTTGATATCAATGAGTAAAATGATTAGCAAAGAAGTAATGTTGACAATTTCAAGAAGTAAAATTATGCAAAACATGAAATTTAAGGCTAAAAAAGTATGGTGGTTGATCCAGTGTCCGAACACTTTTCAGAAAATCAACGATAGCAAATAAAATATGAAATGAATATTTGTCAAACTATACATAATGAATGCTCAAAGTCCTACAAAAAAAGAAGTTGATGGAATTTTAAAAAGACAAGGTAGATTTAATACGATATTCCCTTCCGAGTGAACCCCTTCCCAACGACGCGGCATTTTGGTCCCTTGAAAAAGGTACTGTATTTCCGAACGTGTGAAACCTATGGGAAAAAGACACAACCTTTGTTTCAATAGTGTGGTTTTCATATGCGTAATCCCAAGCGTATGAAAACCCATTTTAGGCGCTTAACTGTACACGTTCGGTAATACAATCTGTTCGGAATTACAATCCTTGACTATACGGTGCGTAGCGTGGACTTCAACTCTTGAAACATAGTCACCGCGCAGTGCCGAGTTCGCCCTAGTGCCGAGTTCGCCCTAGTGCCGAGTTAGCCCGAGGATTCATTATGTAAGTTTGACAGATATTCGTTTCATATTTTATTTCATTTGCTATCGATGATTTTCTGAAAAGTGTTCGGACACTGGATCCACCACCATATGAGTATTTATGACTTTGAACATCATCAAGCCATCCACGGGAGGCAATCTCCTCTACGGTTCCGTGAGTGCAATTTGGCATTTCTATTTTTTTCAACGGCAAGCAGTATGTAGCCTCACAGTCCACAGTGTGTCAGTGTCAGATCACCATTGCACTGTCACGACTGTGCAAAATCAAACCAACGGCTCGCACCATAAATATACCGGTACATCACTGGCGCTGTGCTGGGGCGGTGCGCGGTGGCCACCAGTCAAGCGGTCGAGGAGAAGAAGTAGTGGAAGCAGCTAGCGGGCGAAGACTCGAGACGAAGAGCATTGACAGAACACAATATGATTTATTTAGTATTTACCACAGTTTCTTTGGCAGTTGATGAACATCCTCCTGCTTCTTGTGGGGTTTCCATTTCAACAGTTTCTCCAAAAATATTGTCTAAATCTCCGAAAGGTCGAGCTCACTCAAGAATCAACAAGTATTATTATCCGATCTAATTCGGAAACTGGAACAGCGCTGATATATATCGGATCTCATTTTTCGTTATACAATGCGCGTTCGACCAACTTGAACGGTGGACACTTGAAACCATAGACAAATTAACTCAAAAACCATACCTCGACTCAGACTCAGGAGCCTGGGAACGATTTTGTTACTGGGGATGCTGTGAGCAAAAAAAAAAAAAAAAAAAAAAAAAAACGGGTCCTCAGCGTTTTGGGGTCTCTTTTTAACTCCAAAAATCTCTGACAAGCAAAAAAAAAAAAAAAAAAAGGGGGGTCCTCAGCTTTTTGGGGTCTCTTTTAAACTACTTTTCAGCACCCCCTACAGCACCCCCAGCATCCTCAGCCTTGGATGCTGCACACCCCCTCAAAAAAGTCTGGGGGTGCTGCAAGCACCTCCGGCTTCCAGGGGCGCGGCCTGCTCAGACTGAGGTTTTTTTTATTGAAGGATTTACAATTTATTGGGAGCAATTTTTATAACATTTTCTCTGAATATTTTTCTTTAAACGTTGCTATGAATATTTAATGAGATAATTCACTTTTTTTTTCTTTTTTTTTTTGGAGTGTTGAGCCGTATAGTTCAAGATCGAAAATCTGTGTGCAGTGGCGGATTTGGGGGGGGCAATCCCGGCCCGACCCCCCCCCCCCCACTTTTAGAACAGAACACCTTTTTCTTTTTCTTTTTTTTTTTTTCTTTTTTCTTTTTTGCTTGTCAGAGAATTATGGAGGGAAACTGGACCCCCATAATCCCCCCTTTCCATTCAGCGACTTTTGGAGGGCTGGCGAAATTTTATTTTGTTGCCACCCTTGCCGGACATAGCAACAAGTAATGTATGCAAACTGGATTTCAATCATTGAGGTTCATTTATAACAAGCAGGTTAATGGAATAACTCGTCACCAGGTGCTCAGAGAAAAAAAAAAATATGCATAGATTTGAATACCTACAGAACCGGTCTATTGTGTGTTACACCCCGGGGTTGCACCTCTGCTGAAATTCCAGAACAGCTTTTTAACCCAGAGTCATGAATCATTAATGACAGTGGACAGCAAAAGGTTGGCAGAAATGACAGCTGCAGCACACAATGACAATTGTTGTGTTCTGAATTAATTACTGATACACACCGGATTTGTGGTCTTGATGTTTCAAAAAGTGAAAAATGTAATAAATATTCAGAGCAATATTTAAAGAAAAGTATTCAGAGAAACGTAATAAAACTTTCTCCCAATAAATTTTACATCCTTCAACTTTACAATGTATAACCTCACTGATTTTTTGAGTTATTAACGATCAAAAGAGTCAAAAAAATTTTTTAACACCCAGTAGTTTCAAGTTTCAGCTTTTCAAGTTTATTTTATTAGACTTTCTACAAACAATATATCAGTAACAATCTGAAACAATATTAAAGACCTCAAACTGTTCCAAGCTAAACTGCTACAGCATTATCAATAGTATTATTTTATCAATTTTGGGCATACCCACCCGACTCGCTTTACTCCGGAAGAGTGTTGAGCCGTATTAGTTCAGATTCAGATTCAGTTCTAACGGTAACAGTATCACTTAACTATATAATGTAATAATGATATACTGTATACATGCAGGGGCGGCGCCAGGGTATTTTGATAGGAGGGGCAAGACGACCTAAAGATGACGTCATATTTTTTCTCCATTAAATAACAGGGGTAATATAGAGTTATATGTTTAAGACCTCTCTTTTTAATACTCCGCTTTCTTCTTTCTTCCCTTTTCTTCCCTTTTCTTCCTCCTTTTCTTCTTTTTTCTTCTTTTTTTTTCTTTTTTCACTACTTGAAAAATCATAGGGGGCGGTCGCCCCCTCTGCCCCCCCCCTGTAGCGCCGCCCCTGTGTATATGACTGTGTAATACAGAAGGCAACCGTGGCAACAATATTTTGAAGAAATTAGACAAACGAGGAAACATGTTTGTGGATACTGAATAGTTGGTAATTTCTCCAGCTATTCACCGAGTTGTGTGTTTTACATTCGGTAGGCCTTATATTATAGTCCGATTCCGCGGCCCATTTTTAATGTGTTCAGTGTTCTAAATTACATATTTCCGTCTTTTCCACTCATATGCCAATTCAATCAGGCTACTTTAGAGTCAGAGCCATCCATACAATTGATTTATTTCGAGTGATCGAAGAGCGCCACCTGTAATGTATAGAACTGACAGGGGAATTGCTATAGGGAGGGTGTGGGGGTGTCACCCCTCCCCCCCCCCCCCCCCAAACACACACACACTCAAAAGTGATGTCGGCAAATGAGCCACCTCTGTCTGCAAAAAAAGGAGGGGGGAAATGGAGAAGGAAGAGGAAAGAGAAAGGAGAATGAAAAAGAAGAAAAGAGAAAGGAAAAGGCCTAATGATGAGAGAGAGAGAGAGAGAGAGAGAGAGAGAGAAGGGGAGAGGGTGGGATATGGTCGAATGTCGAAAAAATGCTTGAGACTTCTTCCTCTTCCTGTTTTCAGAGATCGAGAGGCCAATAATGTCTCTATTTCCTCTGTGCATGGCACCCCTGATCTGTACTGTCTAATGGCCTGCCTGTCTGTCTTTCTGACTCTCCCCCCTCTCTCTCTCTCCCCCCCCCCCCCCGTTCCCCCTCTCCCTCTCTCTCTCTCTCTCTCTCCCTCTTCTCTCTCTCTTCTCTCTCTCTCTCTCCCCTTCTCTCTCTCTCTCTCTCTCTCTCTCTCTCTCTCTCTCTCTCCCTTTTCTTTCTCTCCGTTTGTCTTTCTCTCTTTCTTCTAATCTAAGGTAGATATATCCGGATGTATTTTCGTTTCAAAATAATGAAACAGAGTTGCAAAACCCTGAAAAGCAACTGAAATGGGTAGATACGAAGATACACCAACAGCAGGGTGGCCTGTACATACTTCAAGTTCAACAGAAGAAGAAAGATTTTGTTGCCCGAATTATGAGTCAGCCCCAATATTGTTCGTAGATGACTAGAAAGTAAGTGGAAATGAGTATGAAGAGCGGATAAGACTGCCTTCGACCCGCAGAAATGGGGATTGCGTTCGAAGCTATATATATAGGTCCAGTTCTATTACAAAGTTAATGTATTTATTATATGCATGTATTTTGCTCTTCACGTCTTCACAGGGAATAGGGTTGCGTTTTAGGAAATAATTCATTCACGTTTGAGGGACGAATTATATGGGGAACAATATGAAGTAGCGAAAAGTCTCCTCCGACCATCTGGTCACACACAACCAGAAAGTTATAAGCTTCATAAAATTAGGTAAAGGGCGGAATTAAAATTGTCGGGGGCCGGGGGGGGGGGATTAATGTTTGAAAGCCACGAAAGTACACGATACCTGAGTAGCATAAAATAGTTTTGGTTCCAAATGGAGGGGGCGTGGAGCGGATTTTCTCCTTATGTGGATCGCGTAACTATATGCATTAGTTTTTATTTAAGAAATTCAAAATTCGTAGAGTATGAAATGATTTATCTATACCGGATCCGTCTTGTGAACAAAAATTTGATAAAGTCACTATTTCATAGTGACTCTCCGTGGGAACACATGCAATGTTTATATTTATTTAGACATTTTGTCTAGTAGGCCTATGTAAAAACACATCGAATCAGGGGTAAACTTATCGAGCAAACAAGACAAGTCATGGGTTCCGAGAAAAAATGGCCAAATAACGTTGACGTAATTGTATTTCGCACTACTAGCGGAATGCGGATACTGTTAATAAATCGTCTCTGCCTCTTACAACAGAAAAGTCATGCATTCATCATCGAAAAAATCATTGATCCGTGCATCAAGCATGTCAAGAAGTTATCACAGAACTGTTATAACTCCTATCGGTCGCATGCATGGCCTAGTCAGAATAATTGCGTTTCGTTTTCTAAGCGAGAAGGTATTGTGTTTGTGTTATAGTGATACAGATGTTTAAAAAAAGTAAACACATTGTAGTTTTGTACCCCGTATCTTATTAGTCAGACCATGGACCTACTAGTAGGTCCATGGTCAGACTGAGGTTTTTCACGTTGTAAGTTGAAGGATGTAAAATATAGGCCTACATGGGAGCAAGTTTTATTACATTTCTCTTAATATATTTCTTAAAATAGGCTCTGAATATTTAATCACAGACTTCACTTTTTGAAAAATCAAGGCCAAAAATCTATTTTAAAAATCTAATTAAATATTCAGAGCAATATAGTTGGAAAAATGTCATGAAACTTGCCGCTCCCAATAAATTTACATCCTCCAACTTTACACAATGTAAAACCCCCAGTCTGCATGATACCATGTATATTTTGAGCTATAAATTAACGATCAAAAGTGTCCACTGTTTTTTTAACACCTACTTATCGAGTGGTAGGATGGTTGGAATTATGGCTGCTCAACCGGGCGGGGGCACCAGTCTGGCACCCGGGAGTGCGAAGTTAGTGAAAGTGAGATAGAGGGGGAGGGAGGGAGAGAGAGAGAGAGAGCGAGAGAAAGAGGGGGAGGGAGGGAGGGAGGGAGGGAGAGAGAGAGAGAGAGAGAGAGAGAGAGAGAGAAGGGGAAGGGGGGGGGGGGGGGAATGGGTGGGCCGCAGGGAAGATCCAGGATTCTGTAGTGGGGCATATTCCGAAACTTTTCTAGAAAGCAAGAAAAAAAAAAGACAAAGAAAAGACTGAAGAAAGAAATACATTTTAGTGCAAATAACCACAACAAATAAATTCAAAAGCTGTATAGATAAATGTTGTTGATGTAAACACTCAAGCTATCAACTCTTTTAAAAGTGACGATTTCATATGAAGAGACCGGGAATATTACAGGCATATCGGATCAGTGGCGTATCTAGGTATTCTGGCGCCAGAGGCAAACTATCAAATCTGCGCCCCCCCCCCCCAACCATGCCCAATCTCAGATTAGTGAGCGTTTTAATTTAGAAATGAGTTTTGATGCCCATACCCGGGGATGTAAGCCAAAATTTGCAGAATTATTGTATAAGCGAGGGAGCAACCCCTCAAATTGAAATTTCTTATGTATTTACCATTAGAAAAAAAAAATCTATAAGGGAATACAGCGACCTAGCAATTTCTTTTCTTTTCTTTTTTTTTTTTTTGGTTGAAATTTTGAATATTCCTATTTTGGGGGCGCAGAATGAATGAAAACCCTGAAGAAATATAATTTAGCAAATTGCAAGGCAAATTTATGATTTCTTTCGAATGTTCTATATATACGTTGAAAGTGCTTTTTATGCACTTATATACCATCTGGGGGCGCAAAATTTAACAAGCTCCTGTCTTATACGGGGGGGGGGGGGGGGAGGAGGAGCAACTACAGTCAATTAATGGTTAACACTTTAAAAAGCCATAGGGGGCGCGAAATGGCTAGATCCTGAACACGGTTATGCGAGGGGGCAAAGCGAACAAGCTTTAGAAAAATTTTGCATTTCAAAGCCTATAACACACCATTTCTTACGCATTTTGTCCTTGACTGAGCTCAAATAACCCTCAAAGACCATAAAATTTCTTGTATTTCTCCCCCGGGGGGGGGGGGGGGGAGGCACTCACGTATATTGGTGGTACGGGGACGTGCCGCTTTGATGACCCCCTTTTTCAGACCCCGATTTCCGTTCTCTAGATACTCAGTTCCGCTCAGGAGCCGCTCAGCCCCGCTCTGAAGACCCCCGTTATGAAACATATCCGTTCG
Organism: Heliocidaris tuberculata; assembly: GCA_025618425.1. Taxonomy (NCBI): domain Eukaryota; kingdom Metazoa; phylum Echinodermata; class Echinoidea; order Camarodonta; family Echinometridae; genus Heliocidaris; species Heliocidaris tuberculata. The sequence continues at coordinate 24,688,546 of CM046848.1, forward strand.
CATGCGGCCGGGAGCGTGGCGGAGGCAGTGGTCGCTCTACCTGGTCTCGCGCCCTAGGCCCTTTCGTCGCGCGAGCCTTGAAAACTGCTCCAGCTAGCTAGCTACTATAGCGCTACACGGCGCGGGCGCGGCCCCCGGCGCGGCCCCCCGGTTAGTTTTGTAGTTCCCTAGACCCTGTTTTTCACTCTGCCCAATAGATCATAGTTCCCAAGACCCCGTATTTTACACCTTGAAGTCAGTTCCTTAGACCCCCTTTTCAGGGATTCGTGAGGCACACCCCCATCAAAATATAATTCGAGTGCCCCCCCCCGGGATTTCTCCCCCTTTTCTTTCTCTCTTTTGCGTTTTTTGCGCCCCTTTCAAGTGCCGCCCGGGGCACTTGCCCCCTCTGCGGCCCCCCGTAGATACGCCACTGTATCGGATGAAAAGAAAGGAAAAGAAAAGATTTTTTAAAAAGGTTGGCACATTTCCGTGCTCTTTTACTCCCAAAATCTATGAAAATCTAAAATTTTAAAAAGTTTTTAAAATCAGTTATGATAATAAAAATCTCAATGGTATTTTTCGATTGTGACATGTGATTATGGACAACTCTCTCTCAATTAGACCTATCATGATTTTCCCTACAGTTTCTCACTGAAGTTACTTTTCCCTCGTGGCTGTAGCACGGATGACAATGGTCCTCCATAGGCCATGCAAGAGACCTATCTGATCAGCATCGAAATAATGTACATGGGCCTATAATAGGGCCTACAGGAGCACTAAATGATGATTGTCCATAGTGTCTATATAATTCCCATATTATAGGCATATTCATAGCTTTCTACTGGCTCACGACATCTCACCCATTTCCTTCAAACTTTCGCCAGTTTCTTTCTTTTTGAGGAACAAATCATTCTTTGGCAATGTATTTTGGATCAAATATATAAACCTATAAATGATAATAAGAATTCCCTCCTTTTCTTGGGGGTGGATGATACACTCATACAGCTCCTTCAGAGTATGGAGATTCTTTAAGAATCTTGCAATGAGCGTATGTGTTATTGCAAGTCACGGAGTGCGGAGAGGAGCGCTCCAGGGATTGGGGTGGGGAAGGGGGGGGGGCTGGAAGGGGTGAGGTCATTGGGATGTGCGGGTATGTCGGCTGTCTCTCTCTCTCTCTCTCATATTTAATTTTTCCTTTTTTCTTTTCTTTTTTAAAAATCTTTTATCCTTTTAATCTTTTATACATTTTCTTTCGGTGAAAAAAAAATTATATAAAAGGAACAGTATAGCCAGTATATTTCAGGTATATTTTCAGTAAATTCAGTTGTATAAATTCTTTGTTCATCCATGAAGGTACCGGTATACATTTTTGCAGATAACGTTAAGGTATATTTTCAGTTGTATATGTGTATAACTTCGAGTAATTAGCTGAGATTTTTACGTGTAAATTTTATGTGTAAATTCTTTGTCCTTCCATACGTTTCCATATAGGCTTACGTATATATTTACTTGTAAATTGTAAAAGATTCTGTTTATACTTTATTCATGATTGTAATGTTCTTTTTTTGTATATCTGTTGATTTCACTGAAAAGAAATGAATAAAAGAATATACCTTTACTTAAAACAAAAAACAAACAAAAAAACCCCGCACCCCCTTCCCTAGCTGTCACGTGTGTTTCATAATGATTACGCCGATTACGCAATAAGATTGCGTGTATGCATATGCTACTAGCCTAGCTAGCTGCCGGCGCGGCTGCTGGTGAGAAGATCAGAGAGGGATTCGTTCTGCATAACGACGCTCTGTGAATGGTGGAATACAAATCAAGCTTGTATCCTGAATAACGACAGCTGAGCCGGTTGGGTCCATATACTCAAGCTGACCTTTCTGATTTAATGTGGTAATCACCTGTCTGTGAGTTTGACTGTTAATACTATAATATTGAGTTTGCAGTCAACCCATCTAGACTAGAGTCGAGATTTGGTACCGTAATTCTCAGCAGCAGTCAAGCGGCCACGCAGGGGAGTTCTCCACATCGTGATCGTGCATGGAGCTTGGCTTGGAGGAGAGCTGTAAGTTTTCTCACAACTGCAAAACTTTTTACCTACTTGCTCAGTTTCGCTGGTAGAAAGGAATGATTAAATTTTGAATTCTTCTCTTTCATAAAATTACAGTTATAAACAATATTCAATACTTAAAAATGCACCATCTTTTTTGTAATACTTTTTTCAAGTTTGTCTCATTCTTTTATGTAAATACACAATTTTCTCAGCTTCGCTAAACTGTCGACTGTCATAACTTTGCGCCAAATTCTGCTATACAGCTGGTAGGAAAAAAAAATCCAGACATAAATATTCCAAGGATTCTAAAGATGTCAACATCATTCTGATTGTTTAAAAAAAAACACCGACATTTTTAATGTCCATTATTAAAAGATATCGTTACAAAATTGCCTAAAATTGAGGAGTTCTGCGCGCGCGAGGCAAAAGTGGCAAATTGAATCCAGCCATACAAAATGTATGTGTTGCTAGGAGCTACACATCCTCAAACTTTGTAACTGTGAACACAGAGGCTCACTTTCTCTGGAGATTTGAGGCAATTTTACACATTTATCGGTTGAGTAGTAATCTAACATTTAAATATGATTATTATTGTAAACCTTATGATTGAAATTTTGATCCACTTAGAGAATTTCAAAAAAGAAAGCTCAAATTTTAAAGATTTACAAAACGTTGGTCAAACTTTGTGTCTCTCCAGCTGCGAATAGATCACGATCACACAGATTATACAGTACCGTACATATTGGTACTGCGAAATCCACACACAGACTGCGCAGTGATCGACTAGCTCATCTGTCAATTAACCCTTTCGAGACAATTTACCACATTTTGTGGTTTGGCCCAATAACTTGATTTAGAGCCTTAAAAAATATACCAGATGCATGAGTAGAAAGAGCAAAAAATTCTGCACATACTGTGTCCATTTTTGTTGCATGATCATATTGTGTTTGATGCCAGGAATTTTAAAAAGGAGAATAAGATTGAACATCCTTAAATTGGCAACACATTGAGAGATTCAAAATCATTGTTTTTTGTCCAAATTGGCAACTTTTTCAACTTTTCGACAAAGTTCCTAACCATGTATATTATTTTCAAGACATTACATCTTATTAGAACCACGTAGCACTAAAAGAAAAATATTATTGTTGCCAATTTGCAGAACAAAATGTGATCAATTGAGCTCTTAAATAATTCCTGTCCTGAAAGGGTTAAAGCATACTTTACAGTGAACAAAATACGGGGTGAGGTTTTGATATGGTGGACACTCTACTTGTTTAACCCTTTCAGGACAGGAATTATTTCAGGGCTAAATTGATCACATTTTGTTCTTCAAATTGGCAACAATAATATTTTTCTTTTAGTGCTACAAGATTGTAATAAGGGGTAATGTCTTTGAAAACATTATACATGGTTAAAAGAATTGGCGAAAAGTTGAAAAAGTTGCCAATTTCGATAAAAAACAATGATTTTGAACCTCTCAATGTGTTGCCAATTTAAGGATTTTAAAGCTTATTCTCCTTTTTAAAATTCCAGGGGTCAAACGCAAAATCGTCATGTAACAAAAATGGACATAGTGTGTGCAGAAATTTTTGCTTTTTCTGCTCATGTATCTGGTATATTTTTCAGGGCTCTGAATCAAAAGTTATTGAGCCAAACCACAAAATGTGGTCAATTGTCTCGAAAGGGTTAACAACTTAATGGTGCGCACACTATGACAGTGTATAAAGGTTAATTGTACTTTGTACAAATGACACTTAATCTGCACATGCGCAAATTGTAATTAACTGGCTTACTGCATTGCATGTTTGACAATATTTTTTGTCAAACATTCGATGGCAGTGCAAAAAAGGTGAGTGTAATTGCACACTACTTTTAATATCACCCTGTAGATCTACATGTACATGTAGGCACCGCCAGAACCCGAACATTCAAGTTCTGTATTAAACTTTAAAGGCAGAAAATCTAGATGATGGAGATCATATTCAAGGACTGTGGATCATTTAGTTTGTGCCTTCGAATCCCAGCCTTGTCATTAACCCATTCATGACAGGAATTATTTAAGGAGTAAATTGATCACATTTTATTCTTCAAATTGGCAACAGTAATATTTTTCTTTTAGTGCTACATGGTTCTAACAAAATGCAATGTCTTTGAAAACAATATACATCATTAGAAACTTAGTCGAAAAGTTGAAAAAATTGCCAATTTTGATAAAAAATAGTGATTTTGAACCTCTCAATGTGTTGCCAATTTAAGGATTATGAAGCTTATTCTCATTTTTGAAATTCCTGACATCAAACGCAATATGGTCAGGCAACAAAAATGGACACAATGTGTGTAGAAATTTTTGCTCATTCTACTCATGCATCTGGTATATTTTTTAAGGCTCTGAATCAAAAGTTATTGATCCAAACCACAAAATGTGGTCAATTGTCTCGAAAGGGTTAAAGGGGAAGTCCACCTTGATTACAAGTTGAGTTTAAAAGATGCAGAAAAAGTTCAAGTAACAGATCAGTGAAGGTTTGAGCAAAATATGATAAGACATAAGAAAGTTATGAATATTTAGAGTTGTAATCAATCAAACACCAATTGGCAACTCTAGCATTTCTTGTGAGCTCCTCTCCCATTTGCCCTGTATCCCCAAAATCATTAATTTCCATTTTCTCTAAAGAAAATATTAAATCATACATGCATTTTAGATATAATCATTGCTCTTATGTTTTTACACAAAAACATGTATGAAACAAATCTATTCCTTCATCAAAAACTTAGAAAATGAAAATTTATGAGATTTTCTGTACTGAGCAAACGGGAGAGGAGCTCACAAGATACGTCACAGAGTTGCCAATTTGTGTTTGATTGATTACAACTTCAAAAATTCATAGCTTATTTCTTATCGGATTTCGCCAAAACTTTCACTATTCTGTTTCTCTCATTTTCTTCTTTTATTAAAATGAACTTAAAACCAGGGTGGACTTTCCCTTTAACACACTGGCAAAATATTAATCAACATTTGCCACTCACCACCCAAGTAGGCCTATAGTGAGTGGTAGGAACTTTTAGGAGGATATTCCTTTTATGCTTTCAACACCTTAGGGCGGAAAGCCAGGCACCTTCAGCTACCAGGGATGGATCATGGATATGGGTACACGCACAATAATAAATATATACATGTATATTTGTAGCTATTTTTTTTTTCAACCGGGCACCGCACTGTGGCGACCTTAAATTGTTTTCTTTTCAAATCTTGTACCAGTGAAAGGCAAATTTCCGAAAGGACAATAAATATTCGAATTCCATTTCACTTATGAAGGTTAGATAACCCTCCTTTGTAAATTCAGGCCAATTAGTTTTTATTACTCTCCTTTAATGCAACAGATTACTTATACCCCTTTCAAAAACTCCCAATAGGAATAGAATAAGAGCATTATAGGTCTTTATGCATGTATCCACGTCATTAATTTAGGGCTGCCGGCTGCTTAATGTGCATAATAATAGCCTCATTTTCCACCATAATCACGAGGTAAGATTTGTTTCTTTTTGGAGGACCTATAACAATATGCCATCTACTACATGTATATTTTGAGTACTACCCAAGGGAAAAGGCGCTTAGGAGAAAACCAGAATTATTGATATTTTAGTATGCAGCAAACAGGAGAGTTGACCGGGAATATGTCATAATCGATTCACCAAATTGCCAATTTTCGATCCTCATAGAGTTAGTGATGTCGTTTTTCAAAGGTTAAAAACTGCCCTATTCCTTATCCGATTTTATTCAAACTTTCATTATATTCTGTTTCTCTTATTTTTCCGCTATCACACACACTGAATTTTTACATAAGTTGGATTGCCCTTTGATATGAACAAATAATTGGCGAGTGCATGCCCCTTAATCTAAATATGTAGAGCGATAGCTTCCTGAGACAGTATCCTGTATCCTGTTTGTGGTAATATAAAGTTTCGAAAATTATTTTGTGAACTTGTGGATCACTTCCTGGATCAAGATACATTCATGCCGTACCAGGGTACAAAGGGAAATGCCCTACTGGCAATTCCACTCTAAATAGCTTTCAGTTTGGGGTACAGTTAATCAGACATTAGTGGTCACAAGGGTAGTTTGTTTCTGTTGAATTTATCCTCTGTTTTTTTAAGGCATAGGACACGTATGTCTTCATAAAAGAGAAACAAAACATAAATTCCTATGTCACATGAAATACCTTGTAAGTGGTCACAAGGTACACTACATGTACTTTGTTTCTGCTGAATTTTTACTTCTTTTTGTAGAGAAACGACATGCCTTAAAAAAAGAAAAATTGAAAAGAAATCTTGTTTTACTTAAAAACCAATACTACATGTATTCATGGTAATCCAAGTCATTTCGATTAAAGAATTCCCCAATGAGGTGCATTATATATTTTTGTATGATGTAGTGTCTGTGTCTTGATGAAATGCTCTAATGAACCATGTTCAAACCAAAAGCAATCTTTTGAACATTGATAGTTGATTGATGATCAGTGAGAGTTACATTATGGACTATGGTAGAAATAATGTTGCATGTCTGTGACAGTGATTTTTCTTTTCCTTATTTTTTTTTTTACAGTTGAGTTTCTCTTGAATTTTATTTCATTATGATTTTATGTCTTGGACTGACCTTCTACATGTAAGTCACAATCTGAAAGACACTTTCTCTGTATTAGTGTAGACTTTGTATTGAGGAATAATTCCAGCACGAGAGACGAGACAAAAATCTGTGTGACCTTTGATCTTCTTTAAATCTAAAGAATTTTCATACAACTGTACATGTATTAAAAAGACAAATTTGTATATATTTATATTTATTTAAATTCCCCTTAATTCTAACCAGATTTGATTTCAAGGTAATCTTGAGTTCTTGTCAAGCATTTATAATGGGAAAGAAACTGTTCCAAAGCAATTGGGAGAGTTAGATTAGTTATACATGTACATAAACACATGTATCTAGTGTGAGATTTTGGGATTATCAAATTGATAAAAAATTCATTAACTTTCCCCTAAAGGTTCTTGCACTGCACACAGAAACAAGTATATGGGACGGGGGACAATTCTGGCGTAAATGTTCGGCTCAAACTTCTCAGCTATTTCTTGTCATATTTCTAATATGATGGCATTTGAAGAGCAATCCTCTCTAGGGGACCTTTTTATTTTGACATTCTTCCTAACTGTCATGAAAAGAATGAGAAAGCTCACAAATTATTTTTTCATCTTTCCCAGAACTCAAGATAACCTTTAACTGTTAAGTATAACAGTTAACAGTTCAGATATGTAAGACTCAGTATATAATTCACCATACTTTAAAATAAAAATGTGTAATTTGATTCATGGGTAAAAAAATCCCCCCCCCAAAAAAACCCCAAACAAACCCAATATTCTTCCATCAAGTTAAAATCAAACTTCGAAAGAAAACTTTGAAAGTACAGTTTATATTTTCACCAGAAGTAGGCGTTTTCAAGGAATTGCCCACCTGCCATAATTGATTTTGACTCCCATTTGTGCCATGCATGAAATGGCAAATTAAACACTTCCTAGAATTGGCAACATTTTTTCTGTTGAGTGATTCTAAAGGAATGGAATGTAGTCACGACCGGTTCCCTATTCGTTCGGGCCAACTGTGCGTGAGTAATGACAAAAAGATTGTAGATTGATGTCGATTGCGGTTTCTTTCTTGTTTTGTTAACATACATGTACATACAATGTATTTACATGCAGCTTTTGTAGGATCATCAGGCATGAGATTGATACCGCGTTTACACATTGATCCGACTCGTGTTGTAGCTAGAGCATTTTGAGTGGTGGTTGCAACTTCACGGACTTTGACCTGCGTGTGGAGTGAGCGCAGCGAACAGAGCTTCACGACTATCGACCAGGGGTCCAGGGGCAATACCGCAGCGGGGGTTCAGGGGGCAGCGCCCCCTAAGCTTTTGCCTTATACAACATTTGAGGCCCAAAATCCCAATTTCTAGATACCCAAATGACTGAAATGAGTCACACATAAATGGCTGTAACTGAAACAAATTCATACTGCATTAGTAAGTAGAAATAATTTATAACAGTATGAAATAGATAATGAATTAAATGCAATAAAAAAAGCACAAAAAACAAAGAGCTGTGTCGTTTCATTCATTCAGCTGTACTACTTAGTACTTACTTACCTAAGTCAGCTTCACTTTCACTTTGTAACGCTTTTCCTTTGGACTAGACCACACCAAGTAATATTAATAGTGGTCATATTGACCACTACGCAGGACGGATGCAAAAATACTACTCATTTTCTATCGCATGTACTAAAGGTATGGGGGGATAAGATATTTAAAATATTTCCTTTCAAATTCAGCTCTTAAATCATCTCACTCCTACCTTAAATGACCGTTAGGAAGAACTTCTGACATTTCCCGTAAAATCCAAAGTCAAAATCATGTCCAAAACCGAAGAAATCCCCCCCCCCCCCGAATTTTTTCACGATCGCATGTTGTTTTCATTCCGCCGATGTTTTAGACTAAAATCGGCCAATAAAATTTTGTCCAAAAAGAAACTCGGTATCGCGTGCGCACATCGATCTCTACGATCGCGCAGGCAGAAAATCGGGACTTTTACGTGTGCCCGATAGGGGCCGAATTTTTTACGACCGATCTTTTGGGGGGAGATATCTAGTCTGCGCTCGCGGCGATCAGGAAATGTACACAATGACCTCCGATACCCCGTTTCGCTTGTATTGACAATAAATTACGGATTTCATTTTTGAAATGATCTTTTCCAACATCGATAAGTTGAATTTATTGTATTTCATGGATATGTTGGTATCGGTTCTTGTAAATTAAATGCCGATTTTGAGTGAATGTTAGTGACTTTTGTGCAGTGGTGTTTGAAAGTGCTGAGGTATATGACTGCCGAGATACACACGAAGTATGGTAAGGACGCTATGAGTGAACGAACTTGACTACCTTTGCAAATGGGAAATCATCGATCGCGAATCAGCAATTGCCCTGCGAGATATGTCCGCGGGCCTTGGTAGCGGACCCCGTCAGAGATGCGACCGGAGGCGTATATATACGTAGCTAGCTAGCTATATGCGCTATCGTACGTTCGGATTACAATCAATTTATTTTATCTTGATTTAAGTTTCAGATTAAACGAGTGTACTATACTTACAAGTCAAGTCATGAAATTATATTCATGGATTGGTCAATATCTAAGCACAACAAGGTAATTTCTGCGCATTATATGTGTGTTTTGGGGCAATTAATACACATCAAGTTTGGGAAAATAGTGGTGGGCGGGAGACTGATTTTCAGCCAGAGTGCCGGGCGGAAAATGTGAGTGGTGGGCGGGGCCGCCCACCGCCGCCCACCGTAGCTACATCCCTGGATCCGACTCTCGGGTTCGACACGAGAGTCGTCTCGAACACGGCAATTTTATGATGTACAAATGCGATCAGTGTGATCCGAGGCTTGGGTCGAACATGCCTTTTTAGCTCCGCCAGAATAGTAGGTTTCGATCCGAGAGTCGTATCAGACCCGGCAATTTTTTTGATGTATAAACAGAAAGCCGTGTCGAACACAGCAATTTATGGAAGGGAAAACAAAAAGAAAAGAAGAAAAACATAAGAAAGGAAGAAAAGAGAATGAAAAACAATGAAATTCATTAAGAATTAAGATTAAACAAAGAAATACATGAGAAAAAAAAATAGAAGAGAGACGATGAAAGAAGGATAAACAAAGATATACATTACGAATTATAAGGGGAATCAAACGAGGAATCAAAGAAATACATTATATAGAAGAGAGAAGATGAAAGAAGGAAAAACAAAGAAATTCATTAGGAATTATAAGAGGAAACAAAGAAATACATAAACAAATATAGAAGAGAGAAGATGAAAGAAGGAAAAACAAAGAAATACATTAGGAATTATACGAGGAATCAAAGAAATACATTATATAGAAGAGAGAAGATGAAAGAAGGAAAACAAAGAAATACATTAGGAATTATACGAGGAAACAAAGAAATACATTATATAGAAGAGAGAAGATGAAAGAAGGAAAAACAAAGAAATACGTAAGGAATTATACGAGGAATCAAAGAAATACATTATATAGAAGAGAGAAGATGAAAGAAGGAAAAACAAAGAAATTCATTAGGAATTATAAGAGGAAACAAAGAAATACATAAACAAATATAGAAGAGAGAAGATGAAAGAAGGAAAAACAAAGAAATACATTAGGAATTATACGAGGAATCAAACGAGGAATCAAAGAAATACATTATATAGAAGAGAGAAGATGAAAGAAGGAAAAACAAAGAAATACATTAGGAATTATACGAGGAAACAAAGAAATACATTATATAGAAGAGAGAAGATGAAAAAAGGAAAAACAAAGAAATATGTAAGGAATTATACGAGGAAACAAAGAAATACATAAACAAATATAGAAGAGAGAAGATGAAAGAAGGAAAAACAAAGAAATACATTAGGAATTATACGAGGAATCAAAGAAATACATTATATAGAAGAGAGAAGATGAAAGAAGGAAAAACAAAGAAATACATTAGGAATTATACGAGGAAACAAAGAAATACATAAACAAATATAGAAGAGAGAAGATGAAAGAAGGAAAAACAAAGATATACATTAGGAATTATACGAGGAAACAAAGAAATACATAAACAAATATAGAAGAGAGAAGATGAAAGAAGGAAAAAAAAAGAAATTCATTAGGAATAATAAGAGGAAACAAAGAAATACATAATATAGAAGAGAAAAGATGAAAGAAAGGAAAAACAGAAATTCATTAGGAATTATAAGGGGAAATAAAGAAATACATAAACAAAAATAAAGAAATACATAAGCAAACATAGAAGAGAGAAAACGAAAGAAGGAAAAACAAAGAAATTGTAACAGAAAATCAAACAAATAAAAAGTAAAACAGCTTGTGAAAGCTTGCCAATCAACCACGTTTGTGACGTTATGCTACTCCTGTCTGTGATCCGCAAGCCGGGTCGAACTCGCCAATTCAATACATGTATAAACGCGATCACAGTTTTCCTCCCATGGGAGCTTGAGGCGGGTTCGACACGAGAGTCGTGTTGAACCCGAGAGTCGGATCAATGTGTAAACACGGTATTTATGGTAGTGCAATTCCCCCCCCCCCCCCATTGTGGAAAATAAAAGCATTTTGTAACCGTAATATTTTTTCTCTTTTTCCCACAGACAATAGAGTTTTATGTTGATTGTCAAAGATAATAAAGTATTAACTCACTTAGCAAAGTTGAACAATTCTCGAGCAGTGTGAAATGCAATAGAGCAAAAAGTGATTTAGCTCAGGGCCCTGTTTCTCAAAACTTGTTATCAATAACAAATAGCAAATGGCAAATTTGCTCTCAGCCAATTAGACTCAAGGATTTCAGTAGCTTAAATAACATTTATTGTAACTTGTTATTGATAGCAAGTTTTATGAAATGGGACCCAGGTCTTTAAAAAAAATCTTGTAATAAGAATCACTGTGAAGAAATGTCACTTTTACAACTGTACATCAAATAAAAAAAAGGAGAAGAAGCTCCTGCAAAAAAAAAAATATTATCGTGGTCTATATTTTGTATCTCAAGTTTCAAATTTAAACTGAGGCATGCGTTTGATAAAGTAATGTGAAATTTACATTGTTTGCAGCATTTTCTGCATGAATTGCTATATAGTGCCGCGGCACTAATGTCCTTTGGCAAGACATTAATTTACATTTGCCACTCTCCACCCAGGTGAAGTAAATGGGTACCTGGTAGGAAGAAATTTCTTGAATGCTTGAGCACCTTATCATGGCAGCTGGGCTAAAGCCTGGGTAATAATATGATACTATGTAAAGCGCAGTAGAGTATATTTGTATAGCAGCTGCGCTGTATAAATGGACAATATCATTTATTATTATTATCATTATTATTATTATTATCATTATAATTATTATTATTATTATCATTATTATTATTATTATTATTATTATTATTATTATTATCATTATTATTATTATTATTATTATCATTATTATTATTATCATTATTATTATTATCATTATTATTATTATTATTATCATTATTATTATTATTATTATTATTGTTATTACATAGCTGCCAAATAGTACGATTTTATCGTATTTCGTACGATTTTTCAGTGACAATACTACACTAGGATTTTTCTCAATAAAATATGATTTATCAAAAAAATAACTGTGTCTCCGTGTGTTTATGTATCTCTCATTCACATTGTACATGATTGCGTATGCGTGCGTAATTTGCTGCAGCTGTGAGGCGCGCGCACATGACACAGCACTAACACTGCAGCTGTTTCGCGCGCGCGCCTCACCGGCAGCTAACAAGCTAACTCCCGGGGACGTCAGGCGGTGCTGGCCAGCAGCAGCCGCTCTCGATCTCAAGGACCGGCCGAGTGAGTTTTGTATACATGTATAAATTACTACAAAATAAACAAAATTCGCAATCCTTGAGATATTGTGTAGGAAAGTACACAACAGTTAAGAATAGGATTTTTTTTCTGAAAATAGGATTTTTATAGTAAAATCATAGGATTTTTGGTCAAGTGAGGTTGGCAGCTCTGTTATTATTATTATTATTATTATTATTATTATTATTATTATTATTATTACTATTATTATTATTGTTATTTAAAGGGCTATCCAACCTTGGTAATAAGATGATTTGTGTGAAGACAGAAAAATAAGAAAAACAGGATGGTGAAAGTTTGAAAGAAATCGAACAAGGAATAAGAAAGTTATGGATGTTTGAAAAATGAGACCACTACATCTATATGTATGCGAATCTCAAATTGGCAATTTGGTGAGTCAATTGTGACATACTTGCTAACAACTTGCCGGTTTTTCATACACAAAAATATCTTTAATTTGTGGCTTTCTCCGAAGCGCTTTACCCTCGGGGCAGTACTCAAAATATTGTAGATACTTGTATCATAGGTCCTCATGAAAGAAAAAGATCCTAAGTAATACAGTTTTTAAAAAAATGACATTTTACTTTAGTCATTTTGTGTGTTTCAAGCAAATGGGGGAGTCATCCACAACTACATTACAGTGGCATTACCTACTAGGCCAATTTGAAATTCCTGTATGTATAGTGATTACAATTTTCGAAAATTCGTAACTTTCTTATCACTTGTCCGACTTCTTTTAAACTTTCACTAGTCTGCTCTTCTGATATTTATGCCTCCGCCCACTGAAGATGTTGCCGGAGGCATTATGTTTTTGGCTTGTCCGTTCATCTGTCCTGCTTTCTTGTTCTAGAGATAACTCAAGAACCACATGAGGTATGAACATCAAACTTGGTGCTAGTATGTAATGTATCACCATAGGAAGATAATCTGATCATATTTTGGGGTACATAGTTCAAAGGTCAAGGTCACAGAGGCCAATTTTTCTGAAATTTCAGGTGTTAGGCTCGTTCTAGCGATAACTCAACCATTTGAGGTATGAAGTTCAAACTTAGTGCTAGTATGTATCACCATAGGAAGATGATCTGATTAGATTTTGGGGTATGTAGGTCAAAGGTCAAGGTCACAGAGGCCAATTTCTGAAATTTCAGGTGTTAGCCTCGTTTTCGCGATAACTCAAGAACCATTTTGAGGTATGAACTTCAAACTTGGTGCTAGTATGTATCACCATAGGAAGAAGATCTGGTTAGATTTTGGGGTATGTAGGTCAGATGTCAAAGGTCACAGGTCAATTTCTGGAATTTTCAGGTGTTAGCCTTGTTAATGCGATATCTCAAGAACCATTTGAGGTATAAACTTCAAACTTGGTACAGTATGTATCACCATAGAAAGACGATCTGGTTAGATTTTGGGATACGTAGGTCAAAGGTCATAGAGGTCAATTCTGAAATTGCACGTTTTAGCCTTAACATGATATCTCAAGAACCATTTGATCCATTAACTTCAAACTTGGAACTAGTATGCATCACCATGAGATGAACTGATTAATTTTTGTTCACGTAGGTCAATGATATCTCAAGAACCATTTGATCCATTAACTTCAAACTTGGAACAGGTGTATGTGAAATTAATTTTTTTAAATCTTTGCTATCACCATATTTCAACTATTTTGTATTCATGACTAGGAGGAGATAAAGTGATAAGACTTTTGGGTTACCGTATATGGTGTAAGGGCAAATGTCAAAGAGGTCAATTAACATGTAATTAGAGGCTTTTTATTCCGGTTATCACAAGATTTCAAGAACAGTTTGAGTCATCAACTGAATTTAGGCATATAGGAGACGCAGTCCCATTCATCTTGCTCTTTCTTTCAGAGCAACATACCATTGAGGTTGGATTTCCCTTTAAAGTTTACTGATTACAAAAAAAGGACCTTTAAAGGGTACCAATCACCAAAAATAATTTTGCTCTGTATGTTAGAGGTTTCATGTCGTTATACTATATTCAAAATATGAGCTTCAAATATTAATTCTATAAAGAGATATTGCAATTTAAATTACACTCTCTATAAGCGTAAAAGCGACTCTTGACTACTCGATGCACCCGTACGTGCTCGCCAAGATAAAGGCTCGCATGGGACCAAACTCAGAGTTCTGTTCTGCATGAGCATTTTTATGTTATCCTCTATTTCCTTCATACTCATTAACTGTTGACCTACAGAATACCAGACAAAGTTCTTTGAGGTTGATTTTATACTTTCTAGCTGTACACAAGCATGTTTGTGTGAGTGGTAGCTGTGAATTCGTAAAGAAATTTGAAGATTTATGCCAAGCTCTAGCTGGATCTGATTCAAGCACCTGTTTTAACTCCTGTTTCATGATCAGGGTGATGTGGATACTCCAAATTGAGTAAGAAATCTAAAAAAGTGCATTCAACTTTTTGTATCCCTGAAAATGTAGCATTTAAACTATTTATTTGTGTGTGAGGGGTGAGTTTGAATTTATAAGAAATTTTTTGAGGAGTTTTGTGAAACCAGGGAGATGGGAGCTTTCCCTGGTCAAACTGTGAATCTGAAAAAGTACTTACATGTATTTTGGTTCCTGTTTCATGATTGGGACAACGTGGGAACGCCTTTGGATGTTGTTTTCAAAGCGTTATTTTGTGGTAAACTTTATAAATAAGTATATAATAGCCTTGTCTTACTTTAAAAAAAAACCTTTATTGCATAACTACCTTGAGAAGTTCGTTATGTTCAATGCTTCTTCTGCAGCTCTGAGGTACATGTATCATGAAAATGGACCATTTTGTTTTGTTCTCTCCCTACACTGGGATAGTATATTACATAACATCAAGGGTGTATTATATATTACCTCAGGGGTCTATTATATAACATCAGGGCAGAAAAAGTCAAAGGGACAATCATTTATTGAGGCTTCCCTTTGGATATGTGGGAGGTGATTTCTTTATCCCTCTGCATGTACTATAATGTGTTTATCCAAGTGTCTGATGCAGTAAAAAAAAAACAGAATACTTTTGATATTCAGGGAAAATATTTTATTTGTTGATTTTGGTTGGAACAAACAGGTCTCTGAAGATTCAACTGTCTGTGGAGAGCTGTTATACTATAATTACCGAGGAGATATCCTTGCTTTTACAATGTGAATATATATTGTGTAGATGGAAAGTGATACAAAACTACTAGATCTTTTTCTGCATTGTAGTGGATACCAGATACTGTATACGCCATATATTTCGCGGGGGTTTTATTTTCGCGAATTTCCCGAATCGCGAATTTAAAAACACGCCAAAATATTGCCAACATAAGAAGTCGGTTGAATTTGTTGTCTCCTGGTCAGAAATTCACCACTTCACTTTGCAAAAGTACATCATCACAGCTGTTTGTAGATTTAAGAATTTTCCGACCGCGAATTCAACCACTCGCGAAATAGTCTGGTTAGTCCTATTCGCGAAAATTTATGGCCGCAAAATTTATGGCTTATACAGTACTTGAATTTTTATTTTTGTTTCGCAAAATCATGAATTTTATAACTACAAATTTTGTTTCCTTTCGTTTTGCATCAAGCAAACATATGCCTTTATATGTAAATTTCACCTGCTGTTGTACATGTAACTCATAAGTTTGGGAAGTTCCCCCGAGCCACATGACCCTTTTCTCCATTGTTTCACTTTTGTAATGACTTGGCAAGTTTTTTAATGGAACTTTCCCATTTTCCTGCCAATGAATACATGTAACTCACACTCTAGTTAGACAATGACATCTTTTTTCTGTATGACAAAGAGAAATTGTTCAAATCCTTGGAATAGAGACCCAATTTTATTGTCAGTTGTTTTTGTAAGTGCATTCTCTATTCTAGACAGATATTGCATGTGTGTGTGTGTGTGTATATGTCCAGCTGTGAGTTATGGAAATGACAATTAGGAGCTAAAGCATCACTCTTCAAGGGGATTTAGAATTAGGGATGGCTTAGCAGTTCAGAGAAGATACCTGTAAATTATAGGGGCATTCATTCGCTTGACTGTGATAAGTGTTTTCTCTTTCTCTCTCTTCCCCATTATAGAATCTTCACATGCTGTCAGGCAGTGACCATATCAATGCACAGTGACTATATCAATTCAGCGTTACCATATCAATTCACTGTGACCAAGACTCTTAGGCTGATCCTGATTTCACAAGGGGCCTGGATTCTTTGAAGGCAGCCATCTTCATTCTTGACCAGCAGGGAGGGGCTGTGCAAAATGGAGGAGGAGGAGGTCGTTGAGCAACCCAGGGCGAAACCCAATCTCCTTGCCACCGCCAACCCAATCTCGAAACTCTTCTTCCAGTAAGTACAATTTGATTCAACAGAATAAGAGTAACAAAAAAATTGAGCGAATTTCATGAGCATTCCAGATTCACAGAGTTTCATGCTGCGGTATGCTCAAAAGCTTTTTGCCACAAAAAGTGCAATTCTGAACAAGTAGTCAAAAGATTTGGGCTTTACAGTATTAGCATCGGGGCCAAACTTGTGTCAACGGGGGCATTCAGTTTTGTCACACAAATTATGCTGTACTTCTCTGAAATGTTATTTATAAAATGGAAAGAAAAACTGTGTATTCCTCTCAGGAGTGTGCATGTACAAATGTACATGTAGAGCCCCATCATCATTGCCTCAATCTATGGGCGTTGTGCAGTTGCAAAGACAATTAATTACTCCTTCTTTCCTCCCAAGTTTGTGAGTGGGTGCTTATTGAATTGGCACTTCGATTATGATGCTTTTCAGAGTTTGTAAATGCAAGTCCCATTCAGCAGTGCACATTATTTTATAATAATAGTAATAATAGCTACGTTCATACGGGACTTGTAATTTTGAAACTTTAAGTTAGCGAAACTTGAAGTTAACAAAACAACAACTCACTAACCGCGACGAGGGTTCACACGGGCCTGTAACAATGATGCTCATTGTTCTGAAACTACAGGCCGAGCGATCGTTGTTGTTAACACCGGAAGTAGATACTACCGATTATGTGTACAGTACACATGTACAGATCCTGTCTTTGTAATTTGTGTGAATAGTATGACCCAGAAGATTAACATGAACAGAGAGGCTATCATTTACCCCCCCCCCCCCCCCCCCCCCGGTGCTTGTGTTACGGCATTAACGAGAATGAAACTGAAACCCTTGGGAAATATCCATTTTAATGGAAAGAGGGGATAGAGAGAAGCAATTAAAAAAAAGTTCATCAAAATCGGTTATGAAATGAAAAAGTTATGAAAGTTTGAAAAGTCTCAATTTAATTTCTATGGCGATCCTCAAATTGGCAATGTTGCTTCAAAGTGACAGGTTTAGTAGTACAACTCGCAATATGTTTTGTACACAAAATTTCATATTTTCTTCATTATCTCTAAAGATGCTGCCTGTCTTTTTGTGAACTCAACATATGTTGTGCCAAATACATTTTTTTCCATGATATATCTTGAGCTAAGAAGGGGACAAGCTGCATCTTGAGAGATAGTGGGGAAAATATGAAATTTTGTGTACAAAACATATGGAGAGTTGTACTACTAAACCTGTCACTTTGGAGCAACAATGCCAATTTGAGGATTGCCATAGAAAGTAAATTGTGACTTTTCACACTTTCATAACTTTCTCATTTCTGAACCAATTTTGATGGAACTTTTTTTAAATTGCTTCTCTCTATCCTCTCTTTTCATTAAAATTGACTTTTTCCCAAGGTTTCATTCTCCTTTAACCACTAGCTCGCTTGTGGTTCTAGAACCACAAGTAAACTTAAAGTTTTGAAACTACAAGTCTGTTCACACGGTCTGAAACTACAAGACAAGCGAAACTTAAATTTAGCTCCCTTCGTGTGATCCTGACTAGTAATACATTGTACATGTAGCTACATATATATTGCTCACATACACAAGTATGATACACAAGTCACCCAGGGAATGCAGGAGGTGCCTTAATAGTTATTACTCTGGCTTTAGCACACCTGCCCTAAGGTCCTGAAAGCATTTAAAGATAAAGTTGAGTTCTGGTCATGTGATAACATTGCGAAAGAAACTGTCTCAAATCAATTGGGAAAGGCTAATTATATAGTACATAAGAATTGGTGTATGCTGTAAAGTTTTGGAATCACCAAAACAAGAAGAAATTGACTCAATCCTGCTGAGAGTCACATGCAAGGCACACAGAAATGTGTATATGGGACTACATATACATGTTCGGCCAGAACATTTCAGCTGTTTTTCATCATATTTCGAATATAAGGGCATTTGAATAGCAATCTTTTTCAGGGGACATGTCTACTATGATGTTCTCCCAAACTGACATAAAAGAAATGAAAAAGCTCACAAAGTATTTGTATACCTTTCCCAGAACTCAACCTTCCCTTTAATCCCAGGGGATGCACGAGGTGCCTTAAAAGTTATTAGTCAGGTTCACACAATGGGAGCTAAACTTTAAGTCTCACTTGTAGTTTCAAAACTTTAAGTTAACTTGTAGTTTCAGACCATATGAACGGACTCGTAGTTTCGAAGCTTTAAGTTTACTTGTACATGTAGTTCTAGAACCACAAGCGAGCTCGTGGTTTACGCAGGTGGTCCTCCATCTCAGTTTCAGACCATGTGAATGGAATAAACTTTAAGTTTCGCAAGCTTGTGGTTAACGATGACCTTGCTGTTCATGTTAAACTTCTTGGTCATACCCTTCGCGTGAATTATGAACACAGGATCTGTGTACTGTACACGCAATTGGTAGTACCTTCTTCCAGGGTTAACCACGACGATCGCTCGGCTTGCAGTTTCAGCTCGTTGTTCGGGGCTCGTGTAAACCCTTGTTGTGGTTAGTGAGTCAAGGTTTTGTTTACTTAAAGTTTTGCTAACTTAAAGTTTCGAGACCACAAGTCCCGTATGAACGTAGCTATCATTCTGGCTTCAGCCCAGCTGCCCGAAGGTGCTGAAAGCATTTAAGGAATAACTTCCTACCAGGTACCCATTTACTAACACATGGGCGGAAAGTGGCCAATGTAAATTAATGTCTTTGCCAAAGGACATTGGCGTGTCTGTTACCAATAACTCCTTGATAACTCCTTGCTGTTACTCACCTGCGAACTGTTTGATCCACAGTGCAGTGACATATTCACTAGACCAAGACAACTCTTTAGCATGCCTAATACATGTAGAATGTAGGTTTATTAAAGGGGTATTAGGCTTGTTTTGAAATTTCTGGCTCGCTGATGGTGAACACACTCTTCGACTGCTCTCTTCATTGAATCTCTTCTGCACCCCATAACACAAAGCATTCGGTTGTACTGTCATTCAATCGTTTGATTGATATTTGCAATCAATTGCAAATACACGTATATAAATACATTATACACTGTATGTGTAATCTAGCGATAATAGCAAAATAGCATTCAATTGCTAACTTTTTGTGTGTGTGTTATGGGGTCCTGGTTGTCATTATTAAAGATTAAAGGGGGTATCCAATGCTGAAACAATGTTAGTTCATTTAAAAGATCATGATTTTATTAGAAGAAAATCATCTGCCTTAAATTTTTTTTAAAATTCGTGTTGCCAGAAAATCCCCGAAATATGGTAAGATTTCAGGATATTTTGGCCCCTCAGCTGTGTCCCAATTTCAGCTAGGTAACCACAATGACGTCAAAGTGGTTACCTTGTCGCGCAATTATAGCAAAATGCGCGCAAGGTGTAATGCATTTTGTACAGTCTAGCGCGCAACACATCTGCAATACGCGAACCTGGGTAACCACTTTGACGTCATTGTGGTTACCTAGCTGAAATTGGGACACAGCTGAGAGGCCAAAATATCCTGAAGTCTTAACATATTTCGGGGATTTTTCTGGCAACACGAATTTTTAAAAAACTTAAGGCAGATGATTTTCTGCTAATAAAATCATGATCTTTTAAATGAACTAACATTGTTTCAGCATTGGGTACCCCCTTTAAGACTGAAGCTTGTGTAGTCAGGGGCAGATTGATGGGAGAGGGGGTGGGGTCATGGGGGTCTGCACCCCCTTTATTTTTGCTAAATGGTTTTTGTGTATTGGGCTTTTGCCTGATTGGACCCTCCCCCCCCCCTATTTATTTTACAAAATCCTGGATCTGCCCCTGTGTACTAGCCCTGATTGTTTTCCATTTACATGTGAATCACTTTGCTAGATGAGCCTAATCCTGGTTATAGAGCCCCACTGTAAGCCCCGTTTGGAGCCTACTTAAATGAGATTAGGCAGGCTTTTTATTGTGCTCTGTGCATTGATGCATGTAAATAGTTACAAAGTAAAAATGGTTGGATTTCAAACTGTTTATGAGAATAATTTAAGCAATTTATATTTCTTTAATGTGTTGAATTTCATCTTTTTTCTTTGTTCCTTGTTCTCAATATTTATTTGGCAAGGACATGCTTCAAAAGGAAACTTTAAGGCTTTTGCCCACAGATTTCAGTTTTGTTGTTGTTGAAATATACGTATTGTTTTTACTCTCCATAACACCTACATGTATACATGTATGCCAAGTGAAATTAGTTCCTAGTTTATTGCCCCCCCCCCCCCCCACTCCCATTTTTCAGCCTGCCTTCTATGTCTGTTTGGGGGTTTAATTTACATGAACTAAAGAAAAACTAGAGGGACTCGTGGAAAATCCACGGGATTGGGGTTAAATAAATACATGTAGTGAGAAATTACACTGTTAAATTGTGGCTTATTTAAATTTATATTGAGTGGGATAGACATTTTACAAGGTTTTTGTTACCAAATAATTATATTACCCATCTATGTTATGAAATAAAGAAGAATATTAGGAAATCTAAACAATTATAATAACAAAAATATAGGAAGTTATCCAAACCAGATACAATACCAGCATAATCCTCAAGTCACCCAAAATACAAGTTTTTATCATTTAATATATGTTCCTCATATCATCTTGTAATAGAAGTCGCAGTGATTTTACCATTAACACCCTGTGATAAAGATGCTGGTAAGATTATATTGCTGGGCTTCCACAAGCTCTGTGACATCATGTGATATTTTTCCTTTTGCATGATCAAGATTGATGTGATTACATGTAAGTCCTACATGTATACATGGAAGTTGAATTTATGAATTTGGAGAAATCCTGTAGCTTTAGCCTTTAGTTATTTTTTAAAAAGTCATATATCTGTTGAGAAGAATTTCAGGAAAATCCACTGCAAAATGGTAGAGAAGAAATTTTATTCAACAGTTTAAAATTAAATGGCAAAATATCCCTCTTCCATTACATGTGGCCTACACAATTGTAGGCCTATATACTTGATTCTGTTCTGATTGTTTGACTGTAATATATACGGCGTAACAAATGGCATGATTTCTCCTAATTCATTTCGTAACGGTTGTTCAGTCTGTTTTGTGTTAAAAGCTATTTTCCTGCTCATATATCATGTCAGTGGTTGTTAGTGATGCCATTCTTCTTGTAAAAATTACAAGGAATTCAGATATTCAGGATACTTACACGTACATGTAGCAGGCCTGAGGCATGAAGGAGATATCATACATGTACATCAGTCTCAACCACACTCACAAAAGTGAGATTTGGATTGCGGTTGAAACCTCACCCTTCTCTAGTCATGTTCAAGAGCCAAGCCATCCTTTATAAAGTGAAGCAAAAAGTCGCACTCGTGACCATCTAGTTCTGCCTCACTGTTGTTGATTTTTTACATCGCCAGTTTCTTACATGAAAAAGATTTCCCTTTCTTTGACTAGAACCATACTGTTTTAACAGAGACATTTAAAAATACCTTTTTTTTTTAGTGGTCACACACATGACCGACCCAATTTTCACTTCTAAAAGCAAAGCATATATTTTTCACTGATTTATGGAAAATTGCTTTCAAACTGTTCAGAGCAATCCCATCATACAGCAGTGAAAAGTGGAAAATTACAGTCCAAGGGAAATACAAGAAAAGTGGGTTTGAATACTAACAAGTAAGACCCCTTCTTGTGCAAGATTACACACCTGACCAATTCCTTTCAGAGGTCGAATTAAGTTGGTCAGGTGTGCAAGATTACACACCTGACCAACTTAATTCGACCTCTGAAAGGAATTGATGTACTTTCATTCAAAATAATTACCCTTCATCTGTTGGGGTAAGATTGTTATTTAAAAATCCAAACTGAGAAACCTCTGCTGCTACATATACTGACAAATTGGATTTAAATTAACTATGTTTTCCAAGATTTTAAATGAAAAAGCATAATGGATTGGAAAGAGATTTAGCTCTAGAAGGCTCTAAAAGAGCTGCTATCAAAATGAAAAATTGAAAAAAAATGTCCATTGGCATGAGGAAGTCAGTTTCTTGGGGGAAGTTTAGGATATATAAAAATATATACATGCGCATAACAATTTGTGAACAATAAGGGAATGAAATCAAAGCCTCATGACCCAGTAAACTGTATATTCTGTTTAATTGACATGAAAAGCTCTGTGATGGATTCTTTTTTCTATTTGATTGTCCATGTTGTCATCACAATCTTGCTTTTATTGGTGGAATTTATTCTAATACTAAATGTAGCTTGGGTGAACAGACACATTATGATTTATGATAGTTCCTTTGACCCATATTCACATTTAGAACTAATCTAATCCTACCAGGAGATCTGGAAGGCAGTGTTGACTTTAATGTTTCTCCATTTCCTAAGGATTTTATTACAGATACATGTATTTAACCATTATGTTTGCCAAGGTATAAAAAAAAGAAGGTAGATGTCAAGATGATAAACATTTAGCATTTTGTGCTAAATGCATAAAACATCGTCTGTATACAATGCATGTATCTATAAAATTGTAACCTAAAATTAGAAATACATATATGTATTTTATACCTGCGGATGTCTTGTTAGGTATCATTTCATTTTTTATGTAACCGTTTTCATGTTCCTTTAAAAAAATGGAACTGGAAAGTGAAACCATATCTATTTCCTGTGTAAGTAAGGAAGAAGTTTGAACTATAAATATTATAGTCTGTAAATACATGTAAGGGAAGTTAGCCAAATTTCAGATAATTTTTGTCTAGCTTACAAACTGTATGAACCTGAACTTTCTGGAATCCCTGTATGCTGAGGAATTAAGATGGATTTTTTCATTTTGTGATTTGACTGTATCTTATCTTTTAGTTAATCAACTACAGATAAAGAATTAAAAACAGAAACTACATGTATTAGTCCTTAGTCATGGGACCAATTCAACAACCCCCCCCCCCCACACACACACACACACACAAAATAAAAATGAAGTCAATTGTGTAGAATTATTCCCTTAAGAAGATATACATGTATGAAAGCTTCAAATTTAAATGAATCACCCCCTCCCCCCAGATATGAGACATTTAACATTGGAATGGTCAACAGTTAGTGAGATATGTATATATATAGTAAAAATTTAATTTAAGGCCCATGTACACATACAATATGTGTATTTGAATCTTATATCTTGAATGTGCAGTAGTATTTAACAGGATTGAAGCACAGAACCTCAAACATCGAGGGGGAGGGGGGATGAGTGATTTGTCCTCTGTAAGGTGTTTTTTTTTTCTTCATTGATGTTATTAATAATTGTCGAACAGTCCAATTTTCTGCTGTATTTAGAAATATATTTACTGAATCATCATCAAATTTATTGACTGTACATTAAGATCTACTTAACTCATAGCAGAGTTTTCTCTCCTCAAATTGGCAACAATTATTCTTATTCTCCACTAGTTTAGAAAAAAGAATAAAAATGTTTTATTAAATTTACAAATATGAATGAAAATTACAATATTTAACAGAAAAATTACCACTTTGTACACAAAAATAGTGATTATATATTCAACACTATGTTGCCAAGTTAGAGACTTTGATAATTACTTGTAGTTACAATTAAATTGCTCTTATTGATGAACGGTACAATGTACTGCATTAGAAATAGACTCTGAATTTTCAGTGATTTTTTGCTCTTTCTGCTCAATAATATATTGTGTAGTCCCTAGCATTCAGGATCAAAAGATAATGCAAAAACGTCACTAAAAGGAGAAACTGACTGTACTGCTGTGGGTTAAACAATGTATGACATGATTACAAAGACTTTCAAGAAATCAAAATAAGGGAATATAGCCCATGTATTGCCTATAGAAATAATGAGTAGAGGTGTTATGATAATTAAGGCTGAGTCATCGGTTTGTAAACTAGTCCTCGATCGAGGCTATCGATCCCTGTCGCTGTTTTGGTGAAACCGGTACATCGATGAAATTTATGTAAATGACATAATACAAAGAAAAGAATTTTGCGAGTTGATGTTGGGACGCGAATTTAACAGCTAGCGAAAATATCGCCCCTTGATTCTAATTTGCGCCGCGAAAAAGTGAAGCCTGAGAAAACAGGATCTCATATCACAATAATCACCTTATTCCATTCTTCAAAGGTGCTAGCACTTCATTTGTACATAAATTCTACTACGTGAAAGTTGGTTAGACATTTCAAAACTTAGCTTGAATTTCACTTTATTCTAGCTCAAAGCTAAAATCTCATTCCTCAATTCATTCTCCAGTGAAAGATATTTATATTCTTTCATTTAATATGATTTTTTTATGATTGCAATGATTTAGTTTTGGTGTCAAATTATTGAATTTCTCTGATTATTCTTCCTTCTCAAACATGTTTAGTCACATGATTCGTGGTCACGATCATGATCGTAAAATCTGCTATCGTGATCGCAAGTCACATGAGTCTCATAACAATACGTGTTTGAGAAGGAAGGATATTCGGAGAAATTCAATATTTTTACACCAAAACCAACTTTTTAAAACAAGAATCCAACAAAAAATTAAATGAAATAAAAGAATACAAATGTCTTTTACTGGAGATTGAATTGTGGCATGAGTTTTCAGCATTG
The DNA here is from genome assembly GCA_025618425.1 of Heliocidaris tuberculata. Lineage (NCBI taxonomy): Eukaryota > Metazoa > Echinodermata > Echinoidea > Camarodonta > Echinometridae > Heliocidaris > Heliocidaris tuberculata. The sequence continues at coordinate 24,713,992 of CM046848.1, forward strand.
AGCTACAATTAAAGTGAAATTTAAGCCAATTTTTCGAAGTGTCTAACCAACTTTTACATGGCCAAGTTTATGTTCAAATTAAATGCAAGACTTTGTAACCAATGTACCGCACTGTTCGACCGGAGCAAAGCCATTGATCCCCAGTTTACATAATAACTGATATGACTCAGGCCTAATGATAATAATAATAATGGCCACTATAGCACTCACATCCGTCACGCAGTGATGCTCATGGAGCTTACACATTATTTACCTGGTTATAGCCGAGCCACCAAAGTAACTAGCGCTCAAGCATATCAGATACCCATTTACACTTGGGTGGAGAGTGGCAAATGTAGATAAGTGTCTTGCCAAAGAACGGTAATGCCGTGGTGGGATTCGAACCCTGTACCTTGTGCTCTGCAGTCCAGTGACTTATCCACTAGACCACTACACCTCTGTGGTCTTGGTTGAGGTCTTGTGGATAAGTCTCCGGACTGTGAACCACAAGATACGGGGTTCAAATCCATGCCGCAAGTCTTTGCAGTCGTAATTCATACACTGTATATGGTATATTGTTTCTGAATGATATATCAAGATGTTGTGATATTTTCTTCTTGTTAATACAGTTGGGTTGGACCTGTATTCTTTACTGCCTTTAAGAAGAAAACCGTCCAGACTAATGACCTCTATGAGATTATGACAGAAGATTCCTCAGAGTACCTGGGACAAAGACTAGAAAGGTATGTGCGTGCATCTTCAAATGTCAGTTTAAAACTTCAAGGTACTCTTGTAATCTGATGATCACTGGACGTTTCAACAACAAAAAAGGAAGCTAACTTTGAAAAATTTCTGTATATAAAATAGACTATGTTGACCGGCAATGGAATTTGTATAATCTGGAAGAATAATTCATGTGATTTCCAGTGATACCTGGTTAGGTTTCCACGGTCATGAATCACTGAATACCGTCATATTCAAAATTTAGCGCAGAATTCCAGTTGGTTCACTTTCTTGTAAAACACAATAGGCATGATATTAAGGAGATGCCTTTTGTCAAATGGCCTTGGTGCTGTAAATGCTTATTTTTTTCCCCTTCAAATTTGTGTTGATGAGGTGTGTTTCACCCATGCTTCTGGGCAGCTTTGTAAAGCTTTTTTATGATAGGAAACATTCTTCAAAGAAGACGGTCTGTGGGTGAATTTCAACAAATTTGTCAAGGAACCAGTGCAAACTCAAAAAAGTGCAAGATCTCAAAGCAATGCAGACCTAATGCTAGGAGGTTTAAAGAGAAGCAATTAAAAGCAAACAAACGAAAACCTTTAAAAATTCCCCCCCAAAATCCTAGAAAACAATACAGTACAATGAAAAAACTGTCCTTAAATACAAGGATACATTTTGAAAAGTGACAGATTTATCATGGACCAGAGAAGTGAGTTTAAATAAAGTTTATACCATTGTTAACATCCATGCATAATCTTACTTTATATAACAATTTATTCTGAATTTCAACATTTTATAATATATGCAGAAATGAAAGGTTAAAGCTCATGTACAGTTTTGGTAACAAAAAGGAAATTGGAAAGAAAAGTGTTAAACATAGTCTCATGTTAACCCTTTCGAGACAATTGACCACATTTTGTGGTCTGGCTCAATAACTTTTGATTCAGAGCTCTAAAAAATAAACCAGATGCATGAGTAGAAAGAGCAAAAATTTCTGCACACACTGTGTCCATTTTTGTTGCATGACCATATTGCGTTTGATGCCAGGAATTTTTAAAAGGAGAATAAGCTTTAAAATCCTTAAATTGGCAACACATTGAGAGGTTCAAAATCATTGTTTTTTGACAAAATTGGCAATTTTTTCAACTTTTCAACAAAGTTCTTAATAATGTATGCTGTTTTCAAAGACATTACATTTTATTAGAACCTTGTAGCATTAAAAGAAAAATATTTTTGTTGCCAATTTGAAGAACAAAATGTGATCAATTTAGCCCTAGAATAATTCCTGTCCTGAAAGGGTTAACATAAAAAGGGTTTACGGTTCACCATGTGGTTAGTCCTGAAGAGGACTGTTGAGTATAGAGGAGGAGAAGTGGAAATGCGAGAAAGACGGAACGAGAGAGTAGAGTAATCTTTCTTGAAATTGGGTGGAGTCCTGAGAAGGACTGTAAACCAGAAGAGAAGCGAAAAGTATAGAAGGCGATGGTGAACCGTAAGCCCTTTTTATGTTAATACTACCACCATGCAAACCTACAAAGAACATAGTCTCATGTTGTTTTCCATGTATCAAAAGATGTTTGTACAAGATCATGTGGTATTCCATTAACGATTTCCTGTGAATTTTACAGTAATATATGTATAGAATGCTAGATCACAGCAATTTACTGCCCTATGCTAAGACTTTTCTAGCCTGACCGTTCCCCTCTCACCGGTCTTGAGGCTTCGCACAAAGATAGCATGTTTGTCACTGTGTGTAGGGTTTCAACGTGTGTATGGTGTACAGTGCATGCTGTTCAAGTTGTTGCCAGTTTATATCCCTGACCCGGCACCTAAATTATTTTTTACCTCTCATTTGTTTAGTATGCCACTTTAGGGCTTGAAATCTTCACATCATCTTTTTATTGCTAGTATCTTGCTATTTATCAACAAAAATCCAATAACTCTCACAAAAAGTTTTCGAGGGCTTACCAAAACTAAACATTACCTTTAAACAATACATGTACCATTTGGATATGAATGTGAATGTTTGACCTGACAGGAACTGGGACCGGGAGGTCACGAGAAAGAAAGCAGCAGGGAAAAAACCAAGTCTAGTTCGTGCAGCTTTTCATACTTATGGATGGACTTACGCCTTCTATGGTGTCCTCTTCGTTATTGAGGTGAGGGATTTTTTTGTTGTTGTTGCGTATATCTTGTAAAATTTCGAACAATAGCCACCTGCAAGGAGAGTACCAAATAGTCCAATCAAATTGGTTCGCTCCTGCTCAGATGATGATATATATTGCTATACTATTACAGAACATGTGAAATAAAAGAAACATATGGAGCAAATGATGTATGGATGTTTCAAGTGTACACTCACATGTGCGTCTGTGAAAGGCGACGTTGTATGGCAAGAAAGCAACTAGATATTGTGCATCCCGGAAAAAACGAAACCCTAAAAACAAAGGGTTGTTGTGACCGCACTATGTGCACTACATGTATGACAATAATTATCTATTTTCCACAAACTAGAAGTATTATGCTTTTAAATGAAACCTTGATGGCATCCATCTGTACGTGTTATACCGAGCAGCAACATTTTGGAAACGACATGTAAAAACGCAGCTGTGCCGGCTTTGGGTAAAACTGGGGAGATGTTAGTATCGCATGTGAAAATGACTAAAGGGAAATACAAGCTTTAAGAGATATGCTGACAAGAAATTCCCTTGTGATGGCATGCATTCAATCAGAAATTGATAAAACATGGGTCATTACCAATTTCCAGTGGTGGTAGGGGCATATGCTCCCAAAATTTCCAAAATCAATAAATACCCCTCAAAAGATGAAAAGTGCCCTTCATGTGATGGAAAAGGTGCCACTCCTGAGGTGGGAAATTGCCATAATCTTGATATTTTTCTGCCTCATGTGCCCTTTCTAACTTGTATTTCCATTTGATGATAATGGAAAGTGCCACTTAACTTTACTTTTATGAAAATATCACCTTTCTCTCCAGTTTGTTGTTAAAAGAAACTGCAGTTTGGAAAAATGCAAAAAATTGCTTTTCATTTTGATTGCAGGTACCATTTCAATACAAAACATGCCCTTTCTTTACCACCAACATTGACAAAACATTGACCATCCTTTATTTTATGATGAGGGCATTATCCTTACCCTCATTATTGAAAGAAACAGATGAAAACAATCTTCATAGGGTTTTAAAAATCATGTTACATTTGGGTCATGTTCGCACATGATCCTAACGTTTTTTTTTTGCGGTATTACCCAAATTCTGCACATTTTCAAAATGCTGCTGCACGGCAAAGCATGTACGGGTGAATGCAATGAAGATACCATTTAAAAGCATAATACTTCTAGTCTATGGAAAATAGATAATTATTGTCATAGAGCTCATAATGTGGTCATGATAACCCTTTGTTTTAGGGTTTTGTTTTTTTTCCGGGCCACACTGTATATGCATAAAAAATGCCTATATACGTACATGTATGGCTAATTAACTGGGCTCCTCAGTAGGCTTAACCCTTTCGAGACAATTTGCCACATTTTTTGGCTTGGCTCAATAACTTTTGATTCAGAGCTCTAAAAAATATACCATATGCATAAGTAGAAAGAGCAAAAATTTCTGCACACACTATGTCTATTTTTGTTGCATGACCATATTGCGTTTGATGCCAGGAATTTAAAATTTGAGAATAGGCTTTAAAATCCTTAAATCGGCAACACATTGAGAGGTTCAAAATCATTGTTTTTTTTAAATCAAAATTCACAATTTTTTCAACTTTTCAACAAATTTTCTAACCAAGTTTATTGTTTTCACAGATATTACACCTTATGAGAACCATGTAGCACGAAGAGAAAATATTATTGTTGCCAATTTGAAGAAGAAAATGTGATCAATTTAGCTCTTAAATAGTTCTTGTCCTGTAGGGACCATCCAATTCCATTACACAATGGGTTAATATTTTCCTTTCATAATGCACTGTACATTATGTACATTCTGATTTTGTTATCAGTTCATACTCAAACACAGAGTGCTTTTATAACATACAGAGTTCATTGTGCATACATGTATCTCATGTTAGGCAAGTGTCTGAGAATTAGCATGGTCATATAAAGTGGAGAGATCTCAGATCCCAATAATTTGCAAGATATTGGCTGACCTCAAAGGGAAAGACACAATCTGTTTCATTTCAATTCAATTCCCTTTGTCCATCTATTTCCATTTTAAAACAATTTGGACATACGTGTATATAAATAAATGGCTAAATCAAAATATAGAATGGTGGGATACCCTTTAAAAGTGAAGTGAAAAGTGAAATGGGTAAAAGCTAATATCATGTAAAGATGTCCGAATTGATCATTCATACCCTAGCCTTTCTAGTGAGACTGACACCAGACCGATAATAATTTTTTTTTTTACATTACCCCAAATACACAAAAATCGGTAGGTTTGGTGTTGGTGTTGTTGAATCGGTTTGGCGGTGTGGCTCAGGTATTACCCTTGCTTAATGTGTTGTGAATTCTCTTTGTTATGTTATCATTACTTACATGTTTCTCAGACCCATAGAATCTCTTTGTATATGTAACTTTGCATTAATACGGCCTCTCAGAAGAACAGTTTTATTACCGAAAGGGTTACGCTGTTTATTTAAAATGAAATGGGTAAAGAAATCAAGATAAAATCTCTTTTGCCTTTGTGTATCCATTCACGTATGTAGGAATTACTGCGGCTTGTACAGCCCATCTTCCTCATGAAGCTCACATCCTACTTCTCGAAGGCCAATGAAGATCGTTCCATCATGCCGCAATGTCAGGCATACCTGTGGGCCATGGCACTGGCCCTGTCAGCCTTTCTTCTAGCCCTAGTCCATGGGCCAAACTTCTTTGGTATCCAGAGACTTGGTATGCAGGTTCGGGTTGCACTGTGCACCCTCGTCTACAAGAAGGTACTTGTGTGTATATTAGGAGCTATCATAATGATGTAGAGATATTAGAGTATTGCATGTAGTATTAGTAGTAATAGTAGAAGTAGTAGTAGTAGTAGTAGTAGTAATAGAAGTAGTAGTAGTAGTACTAATAGTAGTAGTAGCAGTAGTAGTAGTAGTAGCAGTTGCAGTAGTAGTAGTAGTAATAGTAGTATAAGTGATCATAGTAGTGGTAGCAGTTGTTGTAGTAGTAGTAGGAGTAGTAGTAATTAAGTGGGCATAGTAGTAGTGGTTGTTGTTGTAGTAGTAGTAGTAGTAGTAGTAGTAGTAGTAGTAGTAGTAGTAGTAGTAGTAGTAGTAGTAGCAGTAGTAGTAGAAGTAGCAGTAGTAGTAATATAGTAGTAGTAGTAGTAGTAGTAGTAGTAGTAGTAGTAGTAGTATTAGCAGTAATAGTAGTAGTTAGCAGTAGTAGTAGCATTTGCAGTAGTAGTAGTAGTAGAAGTATAAGTGGTCATAGTAATAGTAGTAGCAGTATAAGTGGTAGGAATAGTAGCAGTAATAGTATTACTAGTACATGTAGTAGTAGCAGTTGCAGAAGTAGTATTAGTAGTAGTAGTAGTATAAGTGGTAATAGTAATAGTAGCAGTACAAGTAGTAGTAGTAGTAGTAGTAGTAGTAGTAGTAGTACTAGTAGTGTAAGTGGTCATAGTAGTGGTAGCAGTTGTAGTAGTAGTAATAGTAGTAGTAGTAGTAATAGTAGTAGTAGTAGTATAAGTAGCAGTAGTAATATTGTAGTAGCAGTAGTAATACTGTAGTAGTAGCAGTAGTAATACTGTAGTAGTAGTAGTAGTAGTAGTAGTAGCAGTATCAGTAGTATGAGTAGTAGTAGTAGTTAAGAGGTCGTAGTAGTGTTAGCGGTTGTTGTTGTAGTAGTAGTTGTAGTAGTATAAGTAGTAGTAGTAGTAATATAGTAATAGTAGTATGGAGGTTGATCCTATTACCGAACACTTTTCAGAAAATCAACAATAGCAAATAAAATATCAAATTAGATCTCTGTCAAACCTACATAATGAATGCTTAAAGTCCTACAGAAAAAGAAATTGGTGGAATTTGAAAAAGACAACGTAGATCTAATATGATATTCCCTTCCGAGCAAACCCCTTCCCAACGACGCAGCGTTTTGGTCCCTTAAAAAGGGTATTTTATTACCGAACGTGTGCCCCTATGGGAAAAAGACACACAACCTACCCCGATTTGGGGCCAACAGGGTGATGACTGGGGTTGACCAGAGAACAGTTCCTAAGATATTTCTTATGTTTTTTGCCTCATTTATGATCTTCTACCCTGTGTTCTTTGTTTCAATATTGTGGAGAACATACGTGTAGTCCCATGCGTATGAAAGCCATTTTGGGTGCTTAACTGTACGCGTTCAGTAATACAATGCTGTTCGGTAATACAATCCATGACTATAGTAGTAGTAGTAGCAGAAGTAATAGTAGTAGTAGCAATAGTAGTAGCAGTAGAAGCAGTTGCAACAGTAGTAGTAGTAGTAGTATTAGTATAATTGGTCATAGTAAGAGTAGTAACAGTATATAAGTGGTAGTAGTAGTGGTAGTAGTAGTAGTAGTAGTAGTATAGTGGTATTAGTAGTAGTAATAGCGGTAGCTGAAACAGTAATGGTAGTGGTAGTATGCATAATAGTGGTGAGAGTGGTAGCAGTAATGATGGTACCAAGGGTCGTGGTATTAGTACGAGTTGTATTGTAAGAAGTAATGTAGTTAGAATAGCAACAGTTAATAATATCAGGGAACTCTGCATCAAGAAGGACAGAAGAAAAAAAATGATGAATAAGACAACAGTAGCAAGAAACATACCTTGTGAAATATTATACAAATGTTGACTGCTTTGAGTGGCACGGTTAAAATTATGGCCCCAGGTGAGCTCGCAACTGTGCTATGCCCCGAGACGACAGTCGAGGGGCATAGCACAGTTGTAAGATCACCGAGGGCCATGGTTTTAACTGTGACGCGAAAAAGAAGCAGTCAACATTTGTTTTATATACCTCATCCTTCGTTAGCTCAGAAATTCATTTCAAAGGCAGATGAAATACGGTACCGTAACGTAATCCTCATCGATCACTCTTTCGAAATTTCGTTTGATGTACATGTATGGTGCCAACCGCGCGCCCGCCTATCTAAATTGCCATAGGTACATGCATAGCTATGCAACCAGGCGCGTATCATTTGTCTTTGTAATTAATAAATTTGCATTGTTTGCGTGAGCAGAACTATGTCCGGTCAATATTTTTCACCATACCGACCGGCAGTCCGTAGTGAATTTCATGCCCGCAAGTTTGACCAATCAAAAGCCTAGAATCTAGACATGCGGTATATAATATCTTTTATATTACGTTTATGACCTAGGCAGCACAGTGAGAGTGAATACTGAACTAGTGGAAAGCGTATCACTTCCCCTTGGCCTTCCTGTTCACCCTCCTCTAATCACCTGTACTTTTGATCTTCTCATTACAGACGTTGAAGTTGAATAACAGTTCCCTTCGGATAACCACAGCTGGACAGGTCAACAATCTGATGACCAATGATGTTAACAGGTTTGATCAGGTAAAATGCAACCCTCGCAAGATTGAATTACGGCTGGAAGAATAAAGAAAATGCCATGAAAATATGAATGTAACTGCTCTGCTTTGTAACCAACATATAACTAATTATTTTGTCATCTGTCATCTGTCATCTTCATGTTCTATCCTACTCATGTTGTACTTTTGTGTAAGTGCTTTTATGTAATTTCATCTTTTCACTAGTGCGCCTTGAGCATTTGATTTCTTGTGTATCTTGGCACCTTACAAATCTTATACATTGTTATTGTTATTGTTATTGTTATTATTATTATTATTATTATTGTTAATTTGTTTATATTATTATTATTATTATTATTATTATTATTATCATTATTATTATTATTATTATTATTGTTATTATTACAACATTATTTCCTACGTTAGGGGGAATCCTGTCAATGCGGTTTATTCCGTCACAATAAAAATTTGACGTTACGGCGAAAGCGACTGTGCGTTAAGGTGAATGATAACAATAGGCTGAGATAAAAGGATTCCCCTAACGTTTGAATAAGAGTTATTATTAATAATATTATTATTATTATTATTATTATTATTATTTTCATTATTTTTATTGTTATTATTATTATTATTATTATTATTATTATTATTATTATTATTGTTATTATTATTATTATTATTATTATTATTATTATTACTATTACTATTACTATTATTATTGTTATTATTATTATTATTATTATTATTATTGTTATTATTATTATTATTATTATTATTATTTGTTTTTGTTGTTGTTGTTGTTATTGTTATAATTATTATCATTATTATCTCTCCTCTTATTTGTCTCACGCACAGCTATTTGTCTTCCTCCATTACATATGGCTTGGCCCACTTCAAGCCATTGCTGTCTTCCTCCTTTTAATCTTCTACCTGGAGATAGGGTATGCAGCTGCACCAGGCTTTGCCATCATGATCCTGCTCATTCCCATTAACATGTGTCTGGGAAAAATGTTCACGGTTCTGAGGTACGTCTGTGACCACGCCTTCTTTCCTTAAAGGAAACCAAAACCCAAGGAGAGAATCAATGTTATTGGAAAGTGAAAATTCAGAGAAGCACTTTACAAAAAGTTTCATTAAAATTGGTTAAAAAATGAGAGAGTTATGGAAGTTTGAAAAGTCTTGTTTTACTTTCTATGGGGATCCTCAAATTGGCAAAATTGCTTCAAAATGGCTGATTTTGTGAACAACTCTCCATTTGTTTTGTACACAGATTTTCAGATTTTTCCCATTATCTTTCAAGGTGCAGTTAATCTCCTTCTGAGCTCAACATATATAATGGGAAAATGTATTTTACACCACATATGTCGAGTTCAGGAGGAGACAAGGAGCACCCTGAGAGATAATGGGGAAAATATGAAAATCTGTGTACAAAACAAATGGAGAGTTGTTCACAAAATCAGCCATTTTGAAGCAATTTTGCCAATTTGAGGATCCCCATAGAAAGTAAAACCAGACTTTTCAAACTTCCATAACTCTCTCATTTTTTAACCAATTTTAATGAAACTTTTTGTAAAGTGCTTCTCTGAATTTTCACTTTCCAATAACATTGATTCTCTCCTTGGGTTTTGGTTTCCTTTAATCCTTTCTGTGCCAACAAGGTCTCGAACAAGGTTTTGAACAACTGTTGTATCGTGTTTAGAGCCAGATGGATGTTAATCCTGTTTAAAAATATAGGAGTTAACGCCCTTTTGGATCTCAGTAGACAATATATCCAGGTCCAGAGTAATCTTTTGAATTGTAATGCTTTGTTTCATTGATGCATTTGGGGTGCAGTATCTTCCCTGGATTTAAACTTCACAATGAAGATACCTGGGCCCTGTTTCATAAAAACTTGTCATCAGTGACAAGTTGCAATAACTGTTATAAGCTACTGAAATCCTTGCATCTGATTGGCTGAGAGCAAATTTGTCGGTAAAAATCACAGACAAGGCACTTGATGAAACGCCCCCATGATTCTAAGGTACATGTAGCTTAGGGAAACGGAGTGGCATGAAAAGACGACAGAGTCCGGAACACAAACCGCGAAGTTGTTGGTGAATTAAAAGTTGATATTTGATGTGTGCAATGACAATTTTGGTTGTATACTAAGCCTATTTATGGTAGTAGACGTATTTTTGCATTCTGTGTGGCTTAATTGTATGTTTCTACCTTAATTCCTTTGTTTCTATCTCAGGAGAAAGACGGCTCAATTCACCGACAAGCGGGTCGCGGTCATGACGGAGGTCATCACTGCGATGAGAGTTATCAAGATGTATGCGTGGGAGAAACCTTTTTCTAGCCTGGTCAAGAAACTTAGAATGTAAGTTGTTATATGGCATCCTAAATCACATTCAGATCAGCCAGAAGAGCAGAGCAACTTGTTATAAAGTATTCTTTACAGGGTAGCATTAATAATTATGAAGATGATAAAGATGATAATTGGATTTCTAAAGTTCCTTTTGAGAGCAAAAAAAGTGCTTAATACTATTTTTAGCCAAGCTTCCCTGATAAGATGCTCAAACATCTGATCTAAGGAATTTCCTCCCATCTGGTACCCATTTAGTTTATATTAGAGATAAACTGGTAAAAATTAATGATTTTTTTACAAGAACAGCCAAGTATCAGTGGTCTTTGTTACTTAATTTGGAATGTTGATTACAATTACTCCTGAACCCATTAGTCAACTTTATATTTTATGAACCTAGAAAAGTTCTTTCCGTTCAAGTTTATTTTTTTGATTTGTAATCCCACTCTGTCTCTGAACAATTTCAGCTTCGTTGCCCAAAAAGGAACTTTGAGCATTTTGCGAATTTGCATAAATCCAAATGGCCATCTTAAACAGCCCAAGACAACTTATGCACAATGTGCGTGCTGCATCCAGTGCTAACAGTGTTGTTTATCTTGTGCAATGAAACCTGTGATTCAATACAATACCCTGGTATAACCTCCATTCGTTGCATCACAGGTGGCATTGCATAAGATGAACAACACATTGGATTTCGATATGCAAATTATGCAAACAGCTCAAGGTTGCCTCTTGCTTAACAAAGCTGAAATTTTTCTGACCACTTACGATTACGAATCAACAACAAATCTTCAACAGAAAGAACTTTTCATGGTTCGCTGTTGGTTGTATAGATACGTCAAATGGACTATATGGCAAATTCTCTGTGAATTTATTGACAACTGTCTGTTGCATTGCAGTGAGTTTTCTCTGTGTTATAGGGGGCCAGATAATTATGCATTTTATTGTTTAAGTGCCTTCATAATTTTTTTTCTGAACAACATGGAGTCGATTTAAAAGTAAATTTCACAATATCTTTTTATCATGGCCATATTCATGCTCTCTTGAATAATATCAGACAGGAAATTCAGAAAATTGTGACAGCATCGTACCCTCTGGCTGTCAACGTGACTCTAGCGTTGTTTGGTAATCGTCTCCTAGACGTGGGGATGATTATCGTGTACACTCTGACGACACCTACCATAACGACGGCCACCATCTTTGCAGTGATCAGCTTCTGTAACGCACTACGCACTTCATTTCTCCGTATGTTTCCACGTGCCATACAGTTCCGCTCTGAGAGCGTTGTTTCTCTCAGTCGTATTGAGGTATGCATGCTTGTCAGAAGCTTTCATTAATATTTTTTGTCATGTGTTTTGTATCTTTACACAGGTTCAATAAGGAGAATTTTACATGATATTTTCACTTCGGTATATTTTTTCTGGTTAATCGATTCTATGCTGTTAACCAGAAATAGCCTGGTGGTATAGTCGCTGCCAGAATAGTAGGAGATATTGCAGGTTAAAATCCCTGTGTTCAAAGATTTTTTTTTTCTGACTTGTTTTGCATCCATACGGAGATTGTGCAACCATTTTAAAACATTGGGAGTTACAGCAAATTTCTTCCTTTCAAGAAATGTAATTAATGCCAATTTTTTGAGGCGAATCTGATTCATCGAAAACCCATGGAAAAATCTATTCCTCTGTTGGTAACGTGCTTTTTTTAAATGTACAGAACTACCTACTGCTTGAGGAGAAGACGAGCGTTGAGGGAGAAAATGACAGTGAAGGAATGGAAAGAGACGACGGGATAATTGCTGAGAATCTCACTTGTTCTTGGGAAGAGGTAAATCGACATTAGGGCCCTGTTTCATAAAACTTGTTATTAATAACAAGTTACAATAACAGTTACAAGCTACTGAAATACACGCATCTGACTGGCTAAGAGCAAATTTGTCATAGATTTGTGAAAGTTGTTATTGATAATAAGTTTCATGAAATGGGGCCCAGATTGTATCACCGTTTTTCCCCCAAGGATAATATTCTCTTTCTTTTTGAGGAAATGTTTTATAAAATGAAATACCAGTTGATATGAAATTAAAAGCATCAAGAAGCAGTTCTGGGAAATCATTAAAAGATCATTTATTAAGTCAGCAAGTATTATGTTGCTCTGCATTTAACACCATGTAATCTATATGTACATGTAGTTGTCAGGGGCAGATCGACTGGCCATGGGAGTTTCGGGAGTTTTCCCAAGGGACGCTCATTGTTTTTACTCGACAGCCTATCTATGTGATGTCATGGCTGGTTGATGTAGGTAGAGTGGGCTAGTGACATTGAAATTCCTCAACTGAATTTCACTCCCAGTCCACCCCTGCTCGTTATAATTGTGGTGAATTTTGTAGCACAGTTTTAGATTCCACATCTTTTACTGTGTACATTGTGTAGAGGGCCAGCACATGTACTACTTTCTACTACCATCTACCAGCCTTTATTATATGTTTTTATTCTGTAACCTTTCTCCACATATTGTAAAGACATATTATGTATGCTTGTTGTCATTGTTTTGAATTACATGTAATATAATCAATCAATCAATCACTAATAGATGAAAGGTGGTATCTCACTGAGTGGCGGATGCTTACGAAGGTTGTGATTTTTGGATTCGCCAAATTTTCTGACGAATGTTGGATAAAATCAGGGTTTGCCTCTGTGACAGTGACAGACTAGCTACATTTAGTGGAAAAATAGATTCGCACAGAAATGTTGAACATGTTCAAAATTTCCTTGTGACAAGAAAAACTGTTTACGACAATAGAAACTGAACCCTGAAGAAACCCAAAATTGGCTACGTTTGCAAGCATTCGCCACTCAGTGATATACCTCCTAAAGATTCACTAAAACTCATACTCTTGTCAAAACTTTCAGTATGTATTTCTGAGATGACCCTTTTGAATTGGTGACATAAGGAGCAAGTTTCAAGATATTTCAAAATACCTCAGATATGTACATGTAAAGGCCACCGCACACCTTACGATCGATCTGCGATCCGATTTGTGAAATAAATCGCTATGGCATTAGATATTGGCATTTTAACAAATGAAATCTACCCTATTCAGGTTCTGAAAAGTAATATGAATACTAAACATACGGTTTTGGTGAGCTGTCAGCTTTCTACAGGGAATAAGCGCAAAATTAGTTTCAAATCGTAGGCAGTCGTACAATTTTTGTGACGTTATTACGACTCGGAGATGATTTGGCCATTCCACCGACTAGAAAACTCGGCAAAGGCCGTATTATCGATTTTACTATCTGTATGGCTATTCAGACCCTCAATCAAAAATGTGTTTCGTTCTTAAATGATTTGTCAAATGATATTACATTTTCTTCTGAAATCGGATTGCAGACCAATCGTAAGGTGTGTGGTGGCCTTAATGCAGGAGACTCAAGGAAAAAATTAAAGCACCCTAAGATCTCTTTCATCTATTGAGACAGTACCTCAGTATACTCATCCAATTTAGGGCCCAAAGAATACATGTTTTGTAGCTTCTTTGTTATGAGAGTGCAGTTGAGCTGTGTGCACTGTAATTTTTTTTTCAAAAGGGGAGATTTCAAGGATTCATCTCAAATTGGAATTTTTGCAGAGGCCTCTGTTACAGTGATGTGGTACACATATCTATTCTTTTGTTTGAAAGATTTGAAAGCTCCTATTTTAATGTCAATCGATTGTTCTATTTTCATATTCATCCCTCTGTACATTTTCTCCTGTTTTTATTTGTAGGATGTGAACACAACTCAACTGAAAGACATCGACTTTAAGGTCAAAAAAGAGAAGTTATTGGCAGTCATTGGACCAGTTGGCTCCGGGAAGGTAGGGGAAAGTTGAAAATTGAGATGTAAATGCAATTTTTCCTTCTTGTTGTAAACCCATTTGGATCAACTGAAGAATAAATTATTGACAATAGATATTTGGCAATCTGTTGTTACTGACAATTTGTTTGTAAGTAAATTGATGACAAGACTAATTGTTACTCGTAGTGCATATTTCTAGTTACAAGTAACTGATAAAAGTGTTTTACAGGGTAATACTACGGAACTCATTTGATTCACATATAATTCTGTACTTCACAGTGTACACTTTCAATTCATTTCAATTCAATTCAAAAATGGTCTTTATTAACATACAAACATGAAGCAAATATATTAATCGTACATGAAAAGCAGCCTCAGCTGGAATATTCATGTTTACATGTTCATAGGCACAAAATTCATAAAAGACTAAACATGCAAAAAGGGTATACATTGCACAGGTTTTCATAAAAAATGGTGACATGTAAAAGTCGTTATTAATTGCATGTAAAAAGATTGAAATATATACATTCATAACAGTCGACTTGGGGGAGGAGACTAGCACTTAGTGCATATACCCGTGATAAAAGTGATAAGAGAGAGAGAGAGAAAGAATTTTCAACATTTGTTGAGTAAATCAACTAAAAAGGGCAATGGACTATTTTTAAACCGTTTTGTTCTAGCTTGAAATTGCTGATAAGTATGCATACGGCGAAGAGATATGTTAGTGTGTTTTTTCTGAGGTAACCATGTCTGACAAAAAGGGTGATTTGAAAATGATTTTGCAAATTTTATACACAGTGCTAGTCTCCTCTCCTCAAGAGTTGGTAAGTTACATACTTGACATGAATTTGTATATGAGATGTAATTATGCCCTAAAATGATCTTACATACTCTTCGTTGTATTTTTTCAAGATTATTACTTTGCTGTACGGTAAGACTACTATGGAAAGCTGGAGCACAATATTCTAAAATTGGTCTAATATAACCTGCATATATTGTCACTAAATCCTTCAAAGGCAAATTGAATTTCTTAAGTTTCCTCAACATATAGAGTTTTCTATTGCACCTCTTGACTAAGTCATCAATATGTAAATTCCATTTTAAATCGGATTGCATAATCACTCCAAGAATTTTAATACTTTGTACATTGCATAAAACGGAGTTATTAATGGAAAGAACTTCAGGAGGAGGAGGATTTTTCATAAAAGTAACATGCAAAGTAAAACACTTTGAAGGATTGAGTGACATATTATTTGATTTTGACCAGTATTGCACAGAATTTAATATGGGTTGTAGTTGTGAGATGTCAGTTGATTTACGACATTGTACTAAGGACAAATCATCAACATATTTGAAATAATGTATAGGAATATTTTTACATAAATCATTAACCATAATTAAAAAGAGAATGGGGCCAAGGCGTGTCCCTTGAGGGACACCGGCATGATTAACTTTAATATCAGACATAGTTCCATGATATAAAGTACTTTGTTTACGACATTCTAAATAACTAATTATCCAATTTATTATCCAAGGTTTTATATGCATATTTATCATTTTTTCAATTAGAATATTGTGATCCAAGCGATCAAATGCCTTCCTAAAATCTGTACATACAACGGTAGACAATGACTTATTATTTTCTGCATGTTGATAGAGATAATGTAAAAGACCAACAAGGTAATGTGATGTAGATAATCCTGGTCTGTTACCAAACTGGTATACATCGATCTGTTTCTCAATGTACACTTTCCACCCTCAAGGGAGCATTCCAGCCCATCACCAGGCATGCACATTCAAATCTAACTGCAATGAAGTTTACATCCTATTGGGTACCCATGATATAGAGAAGCATTATCGATAAAACGCCTTGTTTAAAGTGTACCAACCACCTGAAAAAATTTGTGTACCGCTAGAATGTATAAAATAAACCTCAAAGAACTTTATCTGAAACTCTATAGGTCACCAGTTTAGGAGTATGAAGGAAATAAAGAATAACATGAAGGTGCTCGCGCAGGACTGAACCTCCGAGTTCGGTTCCACGCGAGCCCTTATCTTGGTGAGAGCGTACAGGTGCGTTGATTAGTCTACTCACGAGTCGCTTTTATGCTTAAAGAGAGTATAATTAAACTTGTAATATCTCTTTATAGAAGTGACATTTGAAGCCCATTTTTGGAATATAGTAGAATGGCATGAAACCTCCAACATACAGAGTAAAATGTTTGTTGGTGATTGGTACCCTTTAAGGAAATTAGTGCCTTGCCAGGCTTGAAGCAACAGCCTCTGTATTCCTGACCGTGATCTTTGATCATGTATTCCTCTTTACTATAGCAGCTGTGCTTAAAGATACAAGTGCCATGCCGAGGCTTGAACCCACAGCCTTTGTATATCTCACCAGTCCTCTTTACTGTAGCCTTGCTTAAAGATTAAGCAAGGCTCAGTGCCATGCCGAGGCTTGAACCCACAACCTTTTTATATCTGATTATGCCATCTCTGTTTGATCATGTAGACCTCTTTACTGTTTCCTTGCTTAACCCTTTCAGGACAGGAATTATTTAAGGGCTAAATTGATCACATTTTGTTCTTAAAATTGGCAACAATAGTATTTTCTTTTTAGTGCTACATGGTTGAAATAAGGTGTAATGTCTTTGAAAACAATTAACATGGTTAGCAAGTTTGTGAAAAGCTGAAAAAATTACCAATTTTGATAGAAAAACAATGATTCTGAACCACTCAATGTGTTGCCAATTTAAGGATTTTAAAGCTTATTCTCATTCTTAAAATTCTTGGCATCAAACGCAGTATGGTCATCCAACAAAAATGGACATAGTATGTGCAAAAATTTTTGCTCTTTCTACTCATTCATCTTTTTTTTTTTAGGGCTCTAAATCAAAAGTTATTGAGCAAAACCATGAAATGTGATCAATTGTCTCGAAAGGGTTAAATGCATAAGTGCCATGCTGAGGCTTTAACCCATGACCTTTGTATATGTATATCCCACCGTGACCTCTGCTCTTTGATCATGCAGTCCTCGCTGCTGATGGCCGTCTTGAAGGAGCTTCCGTCTCTCAGAGGTACAATGAAGACCAAGGGACGCATCGCCTACGCGTCCCAGCAACCTTGGGTGTTTGGTGGGACTGTACGAGACAACATCACATTCGGAAGAAACTTCTCAGTGACAAAGTATCGTAGCATCATCAGAGTCTGCGCACTCACCAAGGTACAGTCTTACCTTTAGCCACCACCTGTATATAAAGACCACACTTTTGATTTTTTTTATTATCAAAATAACTCGGCCTTTTTAGGCCTAAGCATTTATTTACATGTAGTAGCAGTGTGTGTAGCATTTTGTTATTGTAAATAAAATGCTTTTTATGCCTCCGCCCACCGAAGGTGGTGCCAGAGGCATTATTTTTTCGGGCTGTCCATCCGTCCGTCTGTCTCGCTGTCTTGTTCTAGCGATAACTCAAGAACCACACGAGGTATGAACTTTAAACTTGGTGCTAGTATGTATCACCATAGGAAGAGGATATGATTAGATTTTGGGGTATGTAGGTCAAAGGTCAAAGGTCACAGGTCAATTTATGAAATTTCAGGTGTTAGCCTTGTTAATGCGATATCTCAAGAACCATTTGAGATATGAACTTCAAACTTGGTACTAGTATGTATCACCATAGAAAGATGATCTGGTTAGATTTTGGGATACGTAGGTCAAAGGTCAAAGGTCATATATGAGATGCAGTCGCATTCATCTTGTTATAAATACACTGTGTATTATTAGATTAGATGTTAGTCATTCATACTATTTAGAACTCTATTTAGGACTATGATAGTGGAAAGCTTAGTACAATAGAAAAATCAAATTACACATTATCTGCCACTCTTGTGACATTCATAACACTTTCATAACATGTAGTTTGAAGTTTTTGAACACCTAATTGCTTAGGACCAGTGTAGCAGTATGTTCAATCTGTCAGCTCCCCGTCTTCGTCTACAAACAAACTCACACAGTTCAAAATCTGAGTCACATCTTTTAGGTAGTGACCTTAAAGGTCAGTCCCCATACGTAAATAATCATATCTGATTAATACATGTCTGTAAAAACCAAATTACTCTCACGTACACACACACACGCACACACACTGGAGCATAATATGATTGCAGGACCCTCAGGGCAGAGGCATATACATGTAGGAGACGCAGTTGCATTCATCTCATAATATAAAACTTATGAGGCCATTGTGGGTAAACAAAACATTATTATTATTATTATTGTTATTATCATTATTATTATTATTATCATTATTATTATTATCATTATTATTATTATTATTATCATCATTATTATTATTGTTATTATTATCATTAATATTATTATCATTATTATTATTATTATTATCATCATTACTAGTATTATTATTATTATTATTATGATGATGATTATTGTTATTATTATCATCATTATTATTATTATTATTATTATCATTGTTATTATTATTATTATTATTAGTAGTAGTAGTAGTAGTATTAGTATTAGTATTATTACTATTATTATTATTATTATTATTATTATTATTATTATTATTATTGTTATTGTTATTGTTATTGTTATTGTTATTGTTATTATTATTATTATTATTATTATTATTATCATTGTTGTTATTGTTATTGTTATTGTTATTGTTATTGTTATTATTATTATTATTATTATTATTATTATTATTATTATTATTATTGTTATTATTATTATTATATGTCGGAGCACCTACGGCTCTCATGCTGGAAATAAATCTATTCTATTCAGGACATAGAGCAGCTTCCTGATGGAGACATGACAATGATTGGAGAGAGGGGTGTGACCCTGAGCGGAGGTCAGAAGGCAAGGATCAACCTGGCGAGGGCACTCTATGACGATGCAGACATCTATCTTTTGGATGACCCACTCAGTGCCGTGGACAGCGAGGTCAGCAGACACATCTTTGAGAAGTGAGTGGTCAATTTGAAATTGCAATTAAAGAGAAAGTTGTGTCCTGGTAAAGATGCAAAGTTTTCATTCTTTTCATTCTTATTTGGAAGAATTTCACATTCCTATTTGCAAGAACGTCATGACTGTTGGAATTAAACTCTAATTTACCACTTCCATGGCAATTTAGTGAATTTAGTTCATTAAATAAGAAAAAAAAGTGGATTGAGCTATCCGGCAAGGCACCCCACCCTGGATAACTAGACCAAGTTGAGCTGTCCAGGGTAGGTGGTCAGGTTGTCCAGGGTCAGGCTGTCCAGGAACCCGTTTTGCCACGAAACTTTTCATATATAATATAACAATAACGACATGATTGATTTTGGCAACTATAAAATCATGGGGGTTCTTTCAATCAAACATAATGGCCGTTACCCACATCTATCCTTCATGGTTAGAGGGCCCACCTACCGAGACTGCGTCACATCAAAGGAGTAGAATGATTGGCTCACATATATTAGCATTAAGGTCTGTCCAAAATTAAATAAATTAAGTAACTGAGGGAGGCTTATAAGCATAATTCATTGAGGTCTGACCCACAGCAACAATGTTTTTGGCCTTTTCCACATAAATAGCACGGGGAATGATTTGGGAACAATTTATCATTATTGTTACAGTCTGACTGGGGCCCTTTTTCATAAAACTTGTTATCAATGACAAGTTGCAATAACAGTTATAAGCTACTGAAATACTTGCATCTGATTGGCTGAGAGCAAATTTGTCATAGAAATGGTTGTTATTGAAGACAAGTTTTATGAAATGGGGCCCAGGCCTTTCCACTTCCAAAAAAACATTGTTACAATGTTTGTTTTTAATCAGGTGTGTAATGGGGTATTTGGCTGATAAACCACGCATCCTGGTCACTCATCAACTTCAGTTCCTCAGCCAAGCTGATCAGATCTTGGTCCTAAAGAAAGGGGTATGTTTTTTTGCTTCATATTATAGAAAAATTTAAATAGCAGGTAGGGGATATATTTCATCTAAGGATGTCATCTTGAGAGATACCAGGAATGAAACTGGCATATTCTCTCAAGGAGTGTTGTTATAGTAAGGTTTTAAAAAGCCTGTTTTTCAGTAACATTTCAATGCACTTTAACCCTTTTGAGACAATTGACCACATTTTGTGGTTTGGCTCAATAACTTTTCATTCAGAGCTATAAAAAATACAGTAGATGCCAGGAATTTTGAAAATGAGAATAAGCTTTAAAATCCTTAAATTGGCAACACATTGAGAGGTTCAAAATCATTGCTTTTCATCAAAATTGGCAATTTTTTCAACTTTTGACAAAATTCAAAACCATGTATATTGTTTTTAAAGACATTACACCTCATTAGAACCATGTAGCACTGAAAGAGAAATATTGTTGTTGCCAATTTGAAGAACAAAATGTGATCATTTTACCCCTTAAATAGTTCCTGTCCTGAAAGGGTTAAAAATGTTACTCCTGCTTTTACTGGACAGTCAAATATGTATTGTTAAATGGAATCACAGAATATATTTTTATGGGATGACCAACTGTGACAATAGATTTTGGGGATTGGTCCCATTTAAGACTACATCTTTCCATTAATCGTTGGATCAGGGTCAAATGGAGGCTGTGGGAACCCTGTCTGAGCTTCATGATAAAGGCATTGAGTTCTCCAAGTTGATGGAGAAACCAGAGGAAGAAGCAGAGGAGGAGGAGGGGGGTGATGATGAAGACGTTGATGAAGTTTCGCTTGTCAGACTGGCGTCAGGATCGTTCAAGAGAAGTGGATCAGGACGAAGGAGTTCTATGAAAGATAAGGTGAGAACTGCCTCTCTGTACATCTTCAAGGATGGGTTAAAATTGGAAGTCCACCATGGCTTCATGCTGGCTTTAACAAAATTGTTGAAATGAGTCAAATATGTCAGTGAAACTGAGGAAGTCTGATAATGGTAAGAAAGTTATGAAGTTCTCTATCTGTGTTCAATCAAACACAAATTGGCAACTCAGGGATATCCCTAGTGATGAAAGGATAAGCATAGAGTTATGACCGCCCTCAGTCCTGGAGTTTGTCCTTGAAGCTGAAGGCTGGCCTGCCCTTTCCTCTACAACATCCATCTGATGATGAACACACCATCTTGGATCCTGTATCCTTTGGCTTTACTTCTATAGGCCTAGTTTTTATATGCTTGATTAGTATTTTCTGTTATTTTCATTATTACACATATTTTTATCTTCTTTTTTTTAATATCCCTAGAAATCTACCAAAACTGGTAAGCTCTTCAAAGAGGAGCAAGCTCAAAAGGGCAACATCACCAAAGTGACGTACTTGAAGTATTTTTATGCTGGTGGGAATCCGTTTGTTCTCTTCTGGATGTTGCTCTTTCTGCTTGGAGCACAGGTAGGCCCTATGTTTGATGGTTCATTTTACCTGACTGCTAAGAAAGCATGTATATGCTTGTAAGTAAGCAACCAGGGGACCGACTGCTTTAAGTCCTCTCCAAGGGACTTGGTAATGATGATTAATGCCTTACCAAAGGGCACTAGCGCATCCACTTTGTTTTGAACCCAGGTCCTCCAGTTACGAGACCACTGCTCTACCACTGAGCCATTGTGCCTCCTCATGGAATAATGTGGAAATTCAAAATGAATACATGTACATGAGAGGAAGAAGGGCCCAACTTCATCACAACCATTTTTGAGTTACCAAGAAAAAAAATGTTTCTATAACTTTAAGAGACTGAATGTTTTCATCTTTATGTATTAGATAATGTACAGTTGACAACAAAATTATTTATACCCCTTGTAATTTTGAAGTCTTTTGTGTTTTTCTTAAGAATGAAACGTGGACTCTTGGAATTTGGGCCTTGGTTGAATACTTTTGATAATTGTCAGCTGTAAGTTAACAATTATTGTGGTTTCACCTTATTTGCATAACAATAGAAGTGCTAATATATTAATTTTCTGGCAATTTTGGAAGTATTCACACCCTTGTCCAGGAATATTTTTTTTGAAAATTTGGAGGCATATTTTTGGAAAATGTACATGTTTCAGACATTCCTAAGATTCTGTACAGGTTTTCAACTATTAAATGATGTATGAATAGTGACAAGTCATCTTTCGTTTTTTTTTTTTTAATGGAGAAAATGACCCTGAACCATCAAATGTTACAAATAGTCTTGTGTAATTATTCTTAAATTTATTTGTTGCGTGCTCAAGTAACATAAGCCAGGACAAACCAATTTTTCACAAAACATACTGGTGATTGAAAAAAAAATCAAAACTTGGTGAGGGTATGAATAATTTTGTTGTTAACTATATGTTCAAACATCAGTGGTTCCCTGGGATGAAAACATTTTTTCTTTTAAAATTATATAAAAATATTACATTTTCTTCTTTATAACTAAAAAAAAATATTTTTAAGAGTTGGGCCCTTCTCTATGCAGGGAAAAAGATTTGTTGATTCTTGTTGTATTGAACTCTGAGGCATGCATTATTATATTAATAAATGAATGATTGAATAATACATGTAAGTGAATAAAGATATGATTAGACTGTACTACAGAGTTGGAAAATAGCTTTAAAGTGATTTGGTAACTTTGTAGAGGCTTGATAAAATCTGAGCTGCCTGGCCTTACATGCTATAGGTGTATGTAATATGGTGTAAAAATGAAGCCCAGGAGAAAAAATGCACTTCAAAATCATCATGTGCAAAAGATTTGTTGATTCTTGTTGTATTGAACTCTGAGGCATGCATTATTATATTAATAAATGAATGATTGAATAATACATGTAAGTGAATAAAGATATGATTAGACTGTACTACAGAGTTGGAAAATAGCTTTAAAGTGATTTGGTAACTTTGTAGAGGCTTGATAAAATCTGAGCTGCCTGGCCTTACATGCTATAGGTGTATGTAATATGGTGTAAAAATGAAGCCCAGGAGAAAAAATGCACTTCAAAATCATCATGTGCAAAAGATTTGTTGATTCTTGTTGTATTGAACTCTGAGGCATGCATTATTATATTAATAAATGAATGATTGAATAATACATGTAAGTGAATAAAGATATGATTAGACTGTACTACAGAGTTGGAAAATAGCTTTAAAGTGATTTGGTAACTTTGTAGAGGCTTGATAAAATCTGAGCTGCCTGGCCTTACATACTATAGGTGTATGTAATATGGTGTAAAAATGAAGCCCAGGAGAAAAAATGCACTTCAAAATCATCATGTGCTTCACAAAAGTAAACATATACAAGTGACCAGAAATGCCAGACTCATTTCCCCCCATAGATTGCAGTGTTAGACTAAAGCGTACCCAAGTAGGGTTTCGTAAATGGCAGTATTCAGTCATAGATATCTTAATAATAGCATTGTATATTTGAAAACCTTTTTATGCCTGGCTATTTATTTATCCTTCTGAACATGATTATACAAGACAGATATCAAAATTCCACAATTTATTAAATCAAGCCTCCACAAAGTTACGGATTCCCTTTAATAAATAAGTATACAGAAGCTTTTTGTCTTGCACTCAATCAGAGTAAAATGCAAAGAGGAACAGCCAAAATTAAACTGCACGTATAGGTGCAACTTAAGTGGAACAAAGCATGCTGTTTATTCTTTGGGTTTACTCTCAGTGCAAGACAAGAAGTTTCAGCATGTCTTTATTTAAAGCTATTCTCCTATAATAAGTGACATTGTCCCCCCCTATGCCTTTTTTGTTGTTGTCCTGTTGAAGATTCTATATCTGTTGGCTGACTTCTGGGTGGGTTACTGGGCGGACTTTGAAGAAAACAACCACCAAACGGTGAGTAGACGATTTTCCTTCCTCACACTTCTATTTTGATAGGCATTCAAGTTTCACATGACAGATTGCTCTGCGATCAATTTCCCAGACTAACCGATTTCTTAAAGGAGAATTAACCCCAGAATATAAATGTACTTATGTTCAAAGGTGTAATATATCCTTAATCATTGGCCTGTATCACTTTAGAAATTAAATATCAGAAAAGGGTTTAAATCAAGACAATCTAGCACATGGTATCATCTGCTAACACTTTACATGGGGGATGCCATTTTCTTGGTGGTATGGAGTTGTACATGAAACATTGGAAACCGTTCTGGTCAGGAATATATTATTAATCCTGGGGCTAAATTGCTTCTCTTCAAATTACAAAAAATCCCTATATATGATGGAAAATATATAACAGGTGTATACATATATTCTAAAATTTGAAATGTATAGATTTCTTTTTAAATTATCTGGTTTTGCTAAATATAAATCGATTTCTTTGGCTTGCCTGGCAGAACAGAAAATAATTTATACAACGCGCGTTCTGACTATTGAAGTCCATTATCTCAAAGCTGGTGAATGCATATTTTGTCACTATTGACGCACAGGAAAGTTATCATCCATAAATTTGAATTAATTTGCTCCATCGCGTATGTCATAGTATCAAGAAAATAGATTTCTGTTTAGTAAAATAATAATTTTCAAAGAAATATTAAACACATTTTTGTTTTTAGAATATATGTATATATCTGTTAAATATTTTAAATCTCAAATGGGATTTTGTGTCAGGAAGAAAGACAATTTTGCATTCGGATTAGAAATATCTTCATTTACACATCAAGAAAATGGCAGCCCCCGAGTATCGCTAGCAGACGATAAATGTTGCTGACAAAATCTTGCTTTATACCCATCTTGTATATTTTAATGCAAAACTACGTAGGACAACAAGAAGGAATAGATTACATTTTTGAATATAAGCACATTTATATTTTGAGGTTAATTCCCCTTTAACTTTACCCTTGTCTCAAAGTTATACCTAACCCTCATCATAACCCTAATGCTAAGCCACACCTGAAACCCAATCTCAACCCTTACCCTAACCCTACATCTTCGACAAAATATAGCCCGCTACAAATGTCGCAGAAGCATACATGTATGGCAGATTATCATAACTACACTAGATACATGTACCTGTACTTGTACCTTCAGTATTTCCTTTTAAACCTACTCTGATTGTGGTTAATTTTATGAGGTAGCATAAACATTTTCATGGACTTTATCTTGTTATGCATTTTTTCATTTCTTATTGCCTGCCGTGAGTAACTTTTTTGTTCTTAACTCTGTTGTACAGTGTAATATGTATGTCATGTAGCCTCTGTAGAATTCATTAAAGGGAAAATAGTGTTATTATCTGAAAGAGAGTGAAATGAATAATATTAATTTATCATTTCACATGAATATCACTGGACAAAGATGCAATATTTTCCTGAAATTTTTGCTTGAGAATGTGAAGGAAACATATCTAATTACTGCAATATTTACTCTTACATACCCTATATTACCAACTTTTTACATTTGCCAGAAAGAATTATCAAAAGAAGGAAATCTCTTTCAGTCCCCTTTCACCAGTAGGCTCATCCTTTAATTATGAAATTCATGTACATGTAGAAGTAATCTTGTATTAGAAACATTTGAGTTTAAATCTATAATCTGTTATTATGATTCTGTTTCAAAGTCTGACAACTTCTACTACGAAATCTTCCGTAATCTGAACCTGACGACGGAACAGTCTGCTGGTGTGTACGGAGGTCTGGTAGGCGCTACCATGGTGATTGGACTCCTCCGAGCATTCCTCACGTTCCAAGTTATGATCAACGCAGCACGGTCCCTCCACAATCGCATGTTTGCTTGTGTGACCAGAGCTCCAATTCTCTTCTTCGATACCACTCCTACAGGTATGTAAATACCAGAGCCCACCCCCCCCCCCTTCCTCCCATTCTCATTTTGGATAACTTTCCAACTGTTATGTAAGGTATGCAAGGATTGTAACACCCCCCCCCCAAAAAAAAAAAAAAGTGTACCAATCACCTACAAAAAAAATTTGTGTACTGCCAGGAAGTATGAAATCAACCTCAAAGAACTTTATCTTGCATTCTATAGGTCAACAGTTTAGGGGTATGAAGGAAATAAAGGATAACATGAAGGTGCGAGCACGGAAGCAAACTCCGAGTTGGGTTCTGCACGAGCCCTTTCCTTGGCGAGTGCATACGGGTGCATCGAGTAGTGTACTCACAAGTCGCTTTTACTCTTATAGAGAGTGTAATTAAACTCGCAATATCTCTTTATAGAAGTAATATTTGAAGCCCATATTTTGAATACAGTATAATATACTATTAATACATGGTTGGGAGTGCGTTAGAGCGATCTGGCAACACAAAGGTTTTTGTCGTGGTGTAATAGCCGAGTGTGTTAGACACCACGATAAAACCCTGCGTGTTGCTGGATCGCACTAACGCACGAACTCACAACCATGTATTAAAAGTTTTATAAAACGGGTCTACAATCTTAGTGTTTTCTTACAATCTTAGTGTTTGATCAGGATTAGCTGTGCGTTAGTCCCCTCGCCGTGCGTTAGTACTTTTTTTTTGCACGGTCACGTGGTGTTATTTGACCAATCAGGATGGCTACATTCTTGAACCCGTTTTATAATGACCTCTAACGTACAGAGCAAAATATTTCTTGTGATTGGTACCCTTTAATTATCTTCTTAAACGCCAAACCCCAGCCTCAGGACAACACCTGGTGATTGATTGCATATTACAAATTTATAATTATGGTTAGATGTCACGTTCTAAATTTCAGCCACAAGCTGAACTTTACAGAAATGTTTTATATCTGAAGCCCATTATCCAAACACAGGAAAAAGAGAAAAACTGTGCAGGTCGAGATTAACCATGCCTCGGTTTTTTGTTTCTTGTTTCTTGTGTAGGAAGAGTCCAGAATCGCTTCACCAAAGACATAGGTATCATGGACGATCAGTTGCCACTTACATTCTTTGACTTCATGCAGGTAAAGTATTTGTGAACAGAATGAAGCTACTCTTAAAACTGTTAACCGTTTCTTCCTTTCTTCCTTTATTCGTAGAGCTTAAAACTGAACTCTTAAAACTGTTAACTGTCTCTTCCTTTCTTCCTTTATTCGTAGAGCTTTTTTACTCAAGGCCTGACACAAACAGAGGTCTGTTGCACTTGGGCCCCCAAATTTCAAGTCCGAGCCCCCCAAAATCTATACTTCAAACATGGGGCCCATGCATACTGACCTTTAAAAAATTTCAATCTGGACCCCCTGTGGGCCCCCAAATTTCAAGTCCGAACCCCCCAAAGTCTAAACTTTTAACATGGGGCCCATGCATACAGACCTTTACAAATTTTCAATCTGGACCCTTTGTGAAAAAATAAAAGTTACTTTGGAGCCTTGCCTTTCTGCACTAGGAAGGAAAGGGTGAAGATTTAAAGGCTTCCTCATCATCAAATTATATTATGTTTCCTAAACTTCTACAGTTATGATAATTATTATTACTTTGCCTGCTTATTTGTTTATACGTACATGTATTATTCGACATATACTTGTACATTTAGTTAGACATAGTTTGTACTTTAGATGTGGAAAAATTGCCAATGGTTTTAAGGTCGCATATATGTATTCAAAATGTGTTGAAGGAGCATTGTATGGCTATGTACCCACGATTTGTGTATCCACACAAGTTGATTATGTGGAGATTATTTTCAAATGGTATATTGAACAAGTTTACCTGCAATATACATGTATACATGAATCTTTCTAAAGATATGTTGCCAGATGGTATAAATGACAAATATTGATAGTGAATAGTGCTAATTGTTCCATTTTTTGTATAAAATCCTATGGCAAATGTAGCAACTTGACATCTGTAACAACGCGGGGAAATAATGCAGACTCAAAGGCTTGCAGTATGAAGTTGAGCCACTTTTATCCCACAGAAAAAGAACAGCCTCTGCATATGAACATACAAAATTAAGACATAAGTCTCAACATGTCAAATAGGTGATAAATAAATCACACACAGTATAAAGAGGCAAGATTAACAGGATAACTAGTTAACTTGATGGCCGGTGGCATGTGTTTAGAGGTATGCCAGGATTATAGCAAACCAGTAAGATGAACAATCCGTAGTGCTGTAACAATTACATAGACCTTGAAGTCATGACTGATAAAAAAAACACAATGTCATGGTACTAAATTCACATAGAAGTGCCCTAATGTGTGTTTTCACTGAAATGACCATGGCTACAAATTTGAACACCAACAAAGGTAAAATTACTGTATAGACTGCAATACAAGCATCCAGCAGAATTACAATTACACATCCAGATGGAATTTTAACTCCATAGGATCATAGATCAAAATTACTCATTCATCAACTGAGGACATACCATTGACAATGGCATAAAATCCAAAATCAACTGATAATATTAAAAAAACTCTGTTACAACTACGTGTTGCTGCAAACAAATGCTTACAACTCACCAGTCTACTTCTATACAGAGCTTCACGTCTCCACAACTATCAGGATAGTCAGAGAATGCCAGAGACCCTACTCTCTAGACCTAAGGTTAACAAACAAAAACATACTAATTAACTAGAACACACAGTTCTAAGAAATCATGTAAAATCTAGTTCTTAACAGTTTATCTCGATAAATTATTTACAGATCAATTGTATAGTGTGAGGAGTGTGAATATAACAGTGCATAGATTGCACAGACACAGTACAGTGCAAAGTTTAATATGTGTCTTTACAGCTGGTTGTTAATGGCAACGCTATGCAATGTCACATCACAGTCCTCACAATGCAACAAGTTCCAACAACATTATAGTAAAGGGTTGATCATAATTTTCTCTTCCCATAAATGAATACACATATTTACAGTCGAGACAAGCAATTAATATGATCAAAATCTGTGACAGGGTTCATCACAATCATCAAAATATACAACATACATACCAAAGATCAGAATTTGACCTTCAAGTTTATCTCTCAAAACAAGCAAAACAACAATGACCAATGTCGATGTTGAGTACGGAAAAGTTCAATCTCAATTTATCGTAGTGCGCGCCCCCAACTATTCACCTTACCCACTTATGTCCACAGAGGGTGCAAGGAATATGTTAAGTATAAAAACATAATCTCCTGTGACCTTGGCCCAGATACATGTATAAAACAATATTTCACATAGAGTTGTGCATTACAACACATCTGTTAAGCATCCTGGCACACAACCCCACATTCTAACATGTTGATGTTTATTACTATTTTATTATCTGTGGTTATTCATTACTATTTTATTACCTGTGGTTATTACTATTTTATTACCTGTGTTTATTCATTACTATTTTATGACCTTTGGTTATTCATTACTATTTTATTATCTGTGGTTATTCATTACTATTTTATTATCTATGGTATCTCCACAGATTTCTCTTCAGATCTTGGGTACTGTGATTGTGACTGTTGTGATGGCATGGTTTACTGTCTTTGCAGCGCTGCCCCTCTTCGTCGTCCTCGTTCTAATCACCCGCTATGCCCTGAATGCTACTACAGCTGTCAAGAGACTCGATGGCACAAGTAAGACTTCTATTTATCTGTTTAGGTTATTTTACTTCTTTTTGGTGTGATTTGATTTGATTTGATTTGATTTGATTTAGTTTCATTTTTTAATGCCTCCGCCCACCAAAGGTGGGTGCCTGAGGCATTATGTTTTGGGGTTGTCCGTCCGTCTGTCCGTACGTCCGTCCCGTTTTCGTTCTCACGATAACTTAAGAACCATTTGGCAGATCAACTTCAAACTTGGCTCAAGTATGCATATGGAGGGACAACGATCTGATTAGATTTTGGGGTCACAAGGTCAAAGGTCACAGGGGTCATTGTATATTTGAAAATGGCTTGTTCTCGCGATAACTTAAGAACTATTTGGCGAATCAACTTCAAACTTGGCTCATGCATGCATATGGGAGAGATGATTATCTGATTAGATTTTGGGGTCACGAGGTCAAAGGTCACAGGTCATTGTATATATGAAAATGGCTTGTTCTCACGATAACTTAAAACTATTTGGCGAATCAACTTCAGACTTTGCTCATGTATGCATATGGGAGGGACAATAGTCTGATTACATTTTGGGGTCATGAGGTCAAAAGTCACAGAGGTCATTGCTTATATGAAAATGGCTTGTTCTCATGATAACTTAGAACTATTTGGCGAATCAACTTCAAACTTGGCTCATGCATGCATATGGGAGAGATGATTATCTGATTAGATTTTGGGGTCACAAGGTCAAAGGTCACAGAGATTGTATATATGAAAATGGATTGTTCTTGTTTGTTATAACTTAAGAACCATTTGGCAAATCAATTTCAAACTTGGCTCATGTATGCATAAGGGAGTGATGATGATCTGAGTTTATTTTTGGGTCATGAGGTCAAAGGTCACAGAGGTCATTATATACCTGGAAATAGATGGTACCCACAATAACTCAAGAACGATTTGATGGATCAACTTCATACTTGGCACACATGGATATAATTGGGTGACAGTGATTTGATTAGATTTGGGGGTCATGGGTTCAAAGGTCAAAGGTCACAGAGGATGTTATATACCTGTAAATGGACTGTTTTTGCAATAACATGAGCACAGTTTGACATTTTAACTTCAAACTTGGTACATGTATGCATACTAGGGCAACAATAATCTGATTAGATTAGGGAATTCAGCCATACAGCAACTTTGCTTATGATCATCTTTGGAGTTATAAAATATTTTATTGAATTTTTCAAACAAAATTTTGAACAATCAATATGAATGTGCGAAATAATCTGATCTGGGCCCTCTTGCATAAAAAGTTGGGATTAAACGCAACTCAAAAAATTAAACGCAACTTGATTTTCAACCAATCAGGATCGCGTATTTTGGACTTGCGTTTAATTTTTTGAGTTGCGTTTAATCGCAACATTTTATGCAAGAGGGCCCTGGCAACGGAGGCATAAATTTCGACTGCGCACGGACAAGAATTCATCTAGTTTAAAGTAAAAATAAATTAAAAATTTACAAATACACACATGTACTTAATTCTTAATACAAAATAAACATGTAGGGTATCATATTGTATGTTTGGAGTCACAAGGGTGTTAATTCCAATTATTATCCATGTCAGACATCTGAGTTGTGGTTTTACAAAATTGTATTCCCTTGTCTTTGGTGCAAACCGGGCAAAGAGGGTAATATTCCTTGTATCACCCTCTTTCACAAAAGCCTATGGACTTTACGTGTTATAAAACCGGGCAATATAACTTTTTATTTTCCCTGGTCTAACATCGGGGAACTTGGAGATCGGTTGCATTCATTACACGGCTGAAGCAGTATAGCGTGCACAAGCAATTATATAAGCGCGCATTATTATGCGATGCATTTATTGCGCATTATTTTGGACTGGATATGTGACGTCACAATGGCTATCAGTAAGAAGACGCATGTCGGCTTGCTCTAGATGTATGATGTGGATAATAATAACAATATTGACTGGCTCCTACTTTCGGGAGATATGATATATATCGCCCTCACTAGATCCGTATCACCCTTGTCTTCGACTCGGGTGATATTATTCTAGTTCGGGGAATATATGTCGTATCCCCCTCAAGGCCAGTCAATATTATATAATTATTTGTACAGAGTTAACACCCTTCTGGCTCCAAACAGATAAAAGAGGTACATGTACATGAGATATCATGTCATGTCGTGTCTTTGAAGAACAGAAAAAAAAGTGGATTATCATTTGACATACTTTAAAACCAGAAATTTCGTGAATTTTGCGAGGGGTCGAGATTCGTGAAAGTTTCATGACACAAAATAATAAAATCACAATTGAAACAACGTAAAATTATTGCAATTCATGAAAGTTTCTTGCTGCAAAATTGGCTGTCATCAACGATTCGCGAAAATTTAATGTCGCAAAATTTTCTGGTTTTATATTACATGTAGTAAACAATAGATGCACAGCTTATCAGAATTCTGACAAAGAAAAATTCTGGGGTTTTTTTTATTCGCAGCTCGGAGTCCTGTTTTCTCACATACAACTGGCTCCCTCCAGGGACTGTGGACCATACGAGCCTATAAGAAGGAACAGGAATTTCAGCACCAGTTCCACACTTATCAGGACCATCATTCGGAGGCGTGGTTCATGTACATTGCCACTAATAGATGGTTTGGTCTACGTTTGGACCTCCTCGTCGCTGTCTTCACAACATCCGTAGCTTTCATCTGTGTTGGTTTGGAAAAATGTAAGTTACTGCTCAAAAGTACAGTCAACTTCGCTTAAGTCGATCTTGACGGGACTGAGTCGACTTAGGCGATTTTCGACTTGTGCGAAAGTCGAAGAAAATTCAACTTACGCGTTGACCCCGCCACCAGCTACGCCGTTTTCCCCGGGGCGACTGGTGGCTTTAGTGTCACTACAGTTCTTGTCCCATGCATGCCGTAGTTTCGTTGTGCAGACATCCAGAGAATATCCAAGGCCTGAGCCTTTTTTCACAGCAGCCGATGCTGATACCGATATCCAATATAAAGAAAATAAAACAAAATGCGTTAAAACTACATTTTCTTTTAAAAAGAGGAAGTATGTTTTCTTATCATCTGTCATCAAATTGTGTACTTTCCGACTGCCTAATTTTGGGTCGTCGTGAGTGATATGAATTTTTTAAAAAGTACATCTAGTCTTTTCACTCTAATGACGATGCATATCATCTTGACACTGGTAAAATAATTTATCAGATGCATGCTCTTTGATCGTATCTTAAATGTTTGAAAATCAGTGTTCATAATAAAGGACTGACGACAAAGCATATCATTCTCTAAGGACGCTGATAAAAATATTATTACCAGATGCATGAATTTAACTCGGTAATTCTGCTATTTAAAATCTCCCACTAATGATATTCACTGAAATAATAAATCAAAGTTA
Source organism: Heliocidaris tuberculata (assembly GCA_025618425.1). Taxonomy (NCBI): domain Eukaryota; kingdom Metazoa; phylum Echinodermata; class Echinoidea; order Camarodonta; family Echinometridae; genus Heliocidaris; species Heliocidaris tuberculata. The sequence goes on from CM046848.1 coordinate 24,747,225, forward strand.
TTTTCTTTGAAGACGGAAAACATACGACGTGCTTTATAAACATTAAATATTCACTTTGTTTTAAAGTAGAAATTCATACATTTTCTTCATAATTACATTTATACATGTATATCATCAGAAAGCTTAAAACCCCAAGAATAAAATGTTTCTATTATCAAGCATTGACACAAAAGTGGTAAGGTGAAATAAGCACCATAAAGATAGTACTTTTGGAAAGAAGCAATGGGGAAGGACCGCCGATAAAAATGGTCTGTCGAATATGACGTAGGCGTATGGATGCACTGATCTCTACTGCATATTCATTAAACATTCACGCAGTAGTCGCGAACGTGCTTCTGCGACAAAATGCATTGCTCGCAAACTTCACATTTACACTATTTTATGCATTTTTCACCACTTCTGCAATTTATCTTGCATACAATAAACTACCATGAAAATGTTACCAACCTGCTACTGGATCACTCACTCACTCACACAGCTGTGCTCCCGTATGTCTACAACAGGTACAGCTTGTCCAACATCGCTACATTGCGATCGAAATGCATCCCAAAAATGTTAAAATTTTGATAATTGCTGGTGATATAGAAGAAAAGAAATCCTGAAACCCGTCGTTCGGGCTTTATTGTATGCAAGCTAAATCGCAGAAGTAATGAAAAACACATAAAAGAGTGTAAATGTGAAGTTTACGAGCAATGTATTTTGTCGCAGAAGCACGTTCACGACTACTGCGTGAATGTTTAATGAATATGCAGTAGAGATCAGTGCATCCATATGCCTACGTCATATTCGACAGACCATTTTTATCGGCGGTCCTTCCCCATTGCTTCTTTCCAAAAGTACTATCTTTATGGTGCTTATTTCACCTTACCACTTTTGTGTCAATGCTTGATAATAGAAACATTTTATTCTTGGGGTTTTAAGCTTTCTGATTATATATAAATGTAATTATGTAAGAAAATGTATGAATTCTACTTTAATTATCATGATGATCCATATCATTCTCTAACGAGGCTGACAAGAATTGTATCAGGGTAAACTGATGACATTCAACTGGATAACTCTGCTCTCTAATCTTGTTATTTATTCTCTGAAATCGCGAATCACATTTTTTTCAAGGAGAAGGCATTTTACGATGCTCCAAAATAAGTAAAAAAAACATCTGATTTCTATGACGATGATGTTCCAATTTTCTAATGACACAATGACGTTTGTTAGCTGTCACCATTTAAACAAATTAATTTAAACAAATAAAGCAAATGTTGATATATAAATGGCTTTTTAGAAATTTCAAATATTGTACGAAATGTATTTAATTTCAGATAACGTGTATTCTGATTCCAAAATATATTTCATACCCACGGGAAGCCTCCCTTCTTACTCGACGCCGTACGATTTATGTCCGATAGCTAGCTAAGGAACAATGTTGCCTCTAATTTGTTATTTTGGGCCTAACTTAGTAACACCAAGTAGCCAATAACATCACGAACATGAGCCATCGCCCCCATCTAACCCCCCTTACATGGCACATGACTCAAATGATATTCAGTTGCTATGCGAAGTTAAACCAAATTTGCCGATATTGGACCAATCATAGCGTTGTAGTGTTTCCAGCGATTGACCAGCACACGTGCAAAATATATGCTAGTTTTCGCACCAAATGTTTACTCATTCAGTTGCAATCACTGATCTCTACGCTTTTTCCGTATCAGTGGTCATAATGCAAAGCTCAAATGAACGTGCCGATATTGAACCAATCACAGCGGTTTTATATATGGGATTTACCCATACTTGTCCTTTCGGCACATGCAAAGAACGTTTAATAATTTCTGTGCCTGAGTTTGCTTATGAGATAATTTGCCGAATGAAGTTATTGCCAGCGATGGAAACCCTTTCCAACTCAGCCAGTATCCTGGTATATTGCGGCCAATAATCTGACCCTGCTACCACTCCGGTGTGCTGTAATGACTAAATTTCAACCTGCAATTTCATACAAAATGAGAGTACGGTAAATGAAGTCTCATTTTGATATAGAGAGTTGATGCAAAACTCATACATCAAGCCACGATCGAAAAGGTTTGAAGGGAGATCTTATCGAGGGCAGGGATAAGGGAGAGAGAGAGAGAGAGAGAGCTTGGAGATTATGAACGGAGGAGCACGCGCGCCAGCAAGTCTGGAGTCAATTTTAACAAAATCGATCGGTTTTGTGATGCTTTTGACAGTGATTTGTTACACATTTGACTTTGGCGGTGTGAATTTAATGTTTTTCTTTGAAACTGTTTTGAGAATTTGATCGACATACATGTAGGTGATTAATCGACTTACAAACATCGACTTACACAGAGAATTAACACACATAAGTCTATGAGGATAAATTTGGGACTTTTTTTTTCTTTGACTTAAGCGACTATTCGACACATGCGACATCGACTTAAGCGGGGTTGACTGTAGCAGGAAGGGCAAATTTTGTCTGCAATAACCCTATACCATGTCAGTAGTTTTATGTTTACTTGAATCAGGGAGCTGCAGGGTTATCATTTTTTTAACTGCTAACAGATTTTTTTCCTTGACAGAAAGTCGGGTGGTCTTGCAAAATTTGATGACAGTAATAATTGTTAAGCACATAGCTGGTAATACAAAGAAACAGGCCCCTGGGAACAATTTTGTTACTGGGGGTGCTGTGGGCAGAATTTTTTTTTTTTTTTGGGGGGGGGGGGGAGGTATGCAGTTGCTTGACAAGCAAAAAAAAAAAGGGTCCTCAGCATTTTGGGGTCTCTTTTTAACTCCAGAAATCTCTGATAAGCAAAAAAAAAAAAAAGTCATCAGCATTCTAAAAAAAAAAAAAAAATTATGGGGGTACTGCACCCCCAGCATCCCCAGCTCCCAGGGGCCTGCAAAGAAACAACGTTTTTATGCTCTGTGCTCTGTCGAAAATTATTACCCTGGCTTGAGCTCCTGCTGTCATAAGTGTTTGAAAACTTCTTGACACAGTAAGGCTTAAAGGGGGCCAATTACCCTTCTCCCCCCCCCCTCAATAATTTTTTTCTACTGTCAGAAAAAAAAAATCTCCCCCCAAACTACATGAGATATGTAAATGGTTTAAAGGGGAGAAATGATTTCAGGTCAAGGCCTGCACAGAAGTTAATTCAGAGTTGACTTCCATGCTTATGCATGTGCGTATGCATGCGTCAAATATTCTTTGTCACACTTTTACCTTGAGTTGAAGTTCAACTTTGTATTTGAATTTCAATATCTTATTACTGAAGTAACATTTCAAGCTGATATTTTGAATATACTAGGTGTTAAAAAATCTTATGATCACTGATAACTCAAAAATTATACATCGTATCAGACTGAGGTTTTTACATTGTGAAGTTGAATGATGTAAAATTTATTGGGAGCAAGTTTAATGACATTCCTCAGAATATTCTCTTTAATTGAATATTGCTCTGAATATTTGATCAGATTTTTCAATTTCTTGGAAAATTCAAGGCCACAAAGTCTGTGTATAATTCCAGAACACATGTTTAATCCAGATTGATGAATCATTAATGACACTGGACAGCAAAACATTGGCAGAAACGACAGCTGCAACACACAGTGGCAGTTGTTGTGTTCTGAATATAAATATTCAGAGCAATATTGTAAGAAAAGCATTCTAAGAAAAGTATTCAGAGAAATGCAATAAAACTTGCTCCCAATAAATTTTACATCCTTCAACTTTAGAATGTAAAACGTCAGTGTGATATGAGGTATAACTTTTGAGTTATTAATGATCAAAAGTGCCCACTGTTTTTTTTTTTAAACACCTAGTGGATACAGGCATGGAACCCCAAACATACAGAGCTAAATATTTTTGGTTATTGGTACCCTTTAATGTTCCCAAATATTTTCTATTGCCTTTTTTTTCAGATCTAAATTTGGAAGGTGGTCAAGTAGGACTCATCCTTACTAATTGTGTTGCCTTGGGAACCATCTTCCAGTTCTGTGTCAGACAGAGTGCTCTTGTAGAGAATCAGGTAATTTGGTTGTAAGACACATGACATAGCAACCATTGCTTGACAGCCAATTTCCTACCTTAGAGATAGAGCTGAGTTGTGATCATGCAATTACACTGTCTCAGAAACTGTCTCAAGGCAATTTGGAAAGGTTGATCATGTCCACACAAGAATTGGTGTATACTGTGAGATTTTGGAATCATCAAAATGATGAGAAATTGACCCAATCTTGGTGAAAAGCACATGCACTGCACACATAAATGGATATATGGGACTGTACATACATGTGGCATGAATGTTCGACCTGAACTCTTCAGCTAATTTCTCGTCATATTTTGAATATGAGGGCATTTGAAGAGCAATCCTGTTCAAGGGATGTCCCTACTATGATGTTCTTCCAAACTGACATAAAAAGGAACGATAAAGCTCACCTTTTCCCAATCTTCTCTTTAACCTAATCCCTCGTTTTTTGCAAGTTTTATGGTAACAAAAGACCAAGCTTTCTTCAGGACAATTTATGAGTCTTTTGTTGTTTTTTTCCAGAGCTCCTTTTCAACTTTGCACCACTTAATTGCTCTCTCCCATGCTTTTAAACGCGATGACTTTGTGAGGGGCAGTCTTAAACATTCATGTGGTACCAACATAAAAATTTTGGCAATTTTAAACTGCCTGTGGTAATGTAATGGTTGAGCAGTAAGTGTTAATATTAGTTAATGTTTATGATTTATCTTCAGATGACATCTGTAGAGCGTGTGATTGAGTACACCCAGCTGGATTCCGAAGGACCTCTGGAGAAGCCTGATGCGAAGCCACCTTTAGGCTGGCCACCCAAGGGAGCTATCTCGTTTGATGGTATGTCCCTGGCGTACTCCAAAGAAACTCCCAAGGTGCTCAAGGACTTCTCCTGTGATGTCAACCCAAGAGAGAAGGTCGGTACTACGTTGGTATACAAATGATAAATGAGAATGAATTCATTATATGATCTATCCACACTCGAGTTGAGGCTGTGTATATACATCTATCGTACTCAGCCTGATGGCTTCTTATGATAGGTGCATACACAGTCTCAACGAGAGCAGATAGATCGTATAATGAGCGAATGAAGACATGCATCATTTGTTTTATGCAATGAAACTCCTAGATCCTTGGGTTTTTTAAATTAAAAAATGAATGTTTTTAAGATTGGTCCATATCCTTATGGATTATAAGTAAATCACAAGTTTAGTAGGCTTACTCCATCGTGTACACAAAGTACAAGCACACTAACCTTTACACGTTGTGCTGTGCAGTGCGTACTTGAAAGTCGTTGGATAGTACTGTATTTTACTGTACTGTACTTTTTAATGAAAAAAAGTGTGATAGTCTCAAAAAACATTAAACGATGGTGGCTTCTTGTATAACGTTCATGTCTGTCACGCCTTGACACTCCAACATTACCACCCTGGTCATAGCTTAGCTGCCAGATATGTAGTGCTGTAGCATATCGGATACCTATTTACACCTGGGTGGAGAGTGGCAAATGTGGATTAATGTCTTGCTATTTTGCCAGGCTGGGATTTGAATCCTCAACCTTTTGATTTCGTGTCAAGTGAATGAACTACTATACCACAACACCTCCACAATTCAGCATTGATGTTGATTATGAAAAATAATTCACCATATTCTTATGGTGCCATATTCCATTAAAAAAAAAAAATCAAAAGCCCCTGACTCTTCCTGTAAAGGTATTTACTGAAATCGGTAAAGTTTTAAGGCAGGATTGGAAGTGTTCTTGACTTTTCAATTTCACAAATGAAGGAAGGGAGCGAGATCCACAAGCCAGGGCCCCATTTCATAAAACTTGTTGTCAATAACAACTGCCCCATTTCTATGACAAACTTGCTCTCAGCCAATCAGATTCAAGAATTTCAGTAGCTTATAACAATTATTGTAACTTGTTATTGATAACAAGTTTTATGAAACTGGGCCCAGGAGCAGTGGATGAAAAGGCATGGTTTCCCTATACATGTAGGTACCTTTAGATCAGGTATTCTAACTCTGTAGGTGGATTTTTGATATTTCTTACTACACCGATAATATTTACACTATGAAAGTTTGTTATATAGATATTATATTCTCTCCTTTCCTCCCCATTTTTAATTTTTTTTCTTCTTTATTATTTTACATATTTATATACATGTGGATCTATTCATTGTATTATGTACCAGTATGTTTGTCTTAATTGTCTTTTTATGACAAGCGTATCAAAAGCCTTATGCGTTTAGGGAATCTTGCCTTCTTCCCCTGTATATTTGAATGTAAACATCGATATTATATTCTTGTTAAATGATTTTATTGTGTTAATTCCATTCTGCAGTCCGAAGACTGAATCAAGTGATATTCGTTTGATACAAGAAGAAAGTAAATTTGTTTTGAATATCAAATCTTTAAAATCTCTTCATTTTTCTGAAGATTGGCATAGTTGGCAGAACAGGGGCAGGGAAGAGTTCTCTGATCACCGCACTGTTTAGACTCGCTGAGCCCATGGGTACTCTTCAAATTGACAACATACAGATTGCTGATCTAGGCCTGCATGATGTCAGGAAGAACATCTCAATTATACCTCAGGTATCTATGACCTTTGACCTTCCTTGTAATTGCTCTGTTTTTATCATTCTACTCTTCTGAAAACTTTTTTCTTCTCTTTCTCCAATACTAGCTTCATGTGAATCTTGAGTTTTGTAATATGGGAAGATCATTCTCAAAAAATTAAGTCAAGCTTTCACTGAATGTTTAGGACTGCAAAAAAGGACATCTGCTGGATAAGTTTTTTTTTTTAATAAATGATCCCTGAACTAAAGAAATCAAGCTAGTAGTCCTGACCAAATGTCTAACATGTCTTCTCCTACATTGTGCACTTTGATTTTCGTTGAATGTCTTTTCCACTACATTTGTATGATTTTCATTAAATATGATTTCCAGTATGTTTTTGTAAGTGTGATTAGATTTGGCTGGTCAAAAAACCCCCCCATCATTCTTACCTGTCATCAAATAAATGCATCATCAAATAAATGCAGCCAAGAAGCAGTGTTGGGTACCTCGAGATTGGCATCAGTAACCTCGATCTTGCTCTTGATCTCGAAGGTGTTGGTCTTGATCTTGATCTTGATCTCGGAGCTTCTGTTCTCGGAATTTTTGCTCGAGATCGCTCGAGATCAACATTGTTATTACGTAAATTATCAAACGAGAAAGCTTTTAAAATCGTTCACCAATCAAGATCGATCTTGATCTCAAGACCAATCTCGAGATCGGCATCAGTAACCTCGATCTTAATCTTGATCTCGGACATATCTGATCTTGATCTCAGATGTTCTAATCTCGATCTTGAGCCGCGGATCTTGATCTTGATCTGGATCCCGGACTGTCTGATCTTGATCTTGATCTTGATCTTGGACCCTCTGGTCTTGGACCCAACACTGCCAAGAAGTGTAATGCACACATGTCTTAATGTTGGAATTCAATAAACTACATGTAGCAGCATTTTAAGTGATATCTATTTCATTATATCTTAGCTTTTTTGCTCCATGTACGCTTATCCTGGGTGCCGTTGCATAAAACTTGCTATTATAGTAACTTTTCATGGAATACTGGATTTTGATTGGCTCTTGAGCAACGTTACCATGGTAGTTACCATTGATGGCAAAGTTACTATAATAGTAAGTCTTTATGCAATGGCACCCTGGTCATTACTCCTCTAAAAGTAACTTTTTGCACTGTTGGTAAGAATAATGCACACTGACATGGAGTCATTTGACCGCTTACATTGCCGACATTCTCGTATCATATTACCTGGATCTCATGCTCCTTCTCCACCAGGATCCCATTATCTTCACTGGATCTCTCAGGAGAAACCTGGATCCTTTTGGAGAACATACAGATGCCATGCTATGGGGAGTCCTGGAAGATGTAAGTGTTAAACTGGCTTCAAAATTTTGCCTAATCAGGTGGATTCCAGCTGATATATTTTCATCAAAGTATGAATAAACATCAAAAAACATTACCTGTGGGTTTTTGTATAGATCTTATATTTGTCACACTTGATGCTACAGATGCTCCAGGCACTGTTTCATTAAACTTGTCATCAATGACGACAAGTTGCAATAACTGTTACAAGCTGCTGAAATCCTTACATCTGATTGGCTGAGAGCAAATTTGTCGGTAAAAATCACCTACAAGACACTTGATGAAACGCCCCCCAGTATTATTATTATTACCCTGTCTTTATCATAGCTGCTTTTATGATGCTCTCACATTTTAAGGAATTAATTCCTGCCAGGTACCCATTTACTTTCACCTGGGTTGAGTGTGGCAAATGTAGATTAATGTCTTGCCAGAGGACATTAGTGATGTGGCAGGGAGTTGAACCCAGTACCTTGTGGTCCAAAGTCTGGTGACTTACCCACAGAGCACAACGCCTCTAATAGCACAAATTTGCATTCCAATGAGTAAATCCTGTCAGGTACTCTTGTGATAATAATAATATTTTAGATGTATATAGCACCTAATTCATCTATGATGTCTCTATTAAAGCGCTTTACAGATATACATTGTATTATTACAGCGATCAGCGGATTCAGGCTTACCCGCATACAGCATACAGCCAGGCACCTTTTTACTCATACTTACAATCCTAAACAAACCACAATGACTTTAGCTTCCTACCGGTACCCATTTAACACGTGGGTGGAGAGGAGCAATGTTGATAATATGCCTTGCTCAAGGACATACGTGCAGCCACGGGAATCGAACCCATGACCTTGGCATTTCCAGTCAAGTGTTTAGACCACTCGACTACAACGCCTCTACTCATTCTCCCCCTAGGTCAAGAGAGAAAACAGTAGATGAAATGACTTTCTTTATGACACACTGGTCAGGGATTGAAACCCTCTTTCTGTACGTAGGTGAAAGTGAAGTGAATGAACCTCTACACATGTACCTCTGAGCAACCCATGCATTGTAGAATGCAGCCTTCTCGCCAGTACATGTACATAACACCCTTGGCATTGATACCAGTGTTATGGAATTTCAGAAAATATTAACCATGTGTAGATTCCCCCCAACAAGGGTACCGATGAGGGTAATAAATCAGTCAATGCCTTCTTTCAATCTCCAAAATTGTTTGGTCCTCCCAAGCCACCTCCCTGGGATGCCATATTTCACTCAATATGGACCAATAAATGTGTCAATGCATACTTTCAACATGCAAAATTGCTTTGGTCCTCTTAGACCCCTCCCCCCATGGGATTAGGAAAAGCCATGTTTCTGTCAATTTGAACCATGTGTAAACTATTTTCTGCCGAGAAGCCTGCAGTGTTACATGTAGGTGAAAGTGAAGTGAATGAACCTCTATACAATGTACCTCTGAGCAACCCACGCATTGTAGTATGTGTTGTCATAAGTTTTAGACTATTATTGGCTTTAGTTCAGTTTAGTTCAGTTCAGTTCATATTTATTCAATTCAATTCCATCTTCTTTAAAAAAAAAAAAAAAAAAAAAAAAAAAACATTGTACAAGACATTGAATAAAAACATGCAATTCCATATAATATATATCATATTTCATTTCAAATCGCAAAATAAAAATATATTAAATGGTGATGAAACTAAATTGGGCATAGCTGATAAAAAACACAAAAAGGTTTTGTCATGACAGCTTCCCAAAGGATATATAATTTGGTAAACTAAATGGCGGAAAACAAATAGCAAGTAAAGTAACAACAAAATAATTTACGAATTGCACCTTGCACCAATACAAGCCCAGAATACAAAATGGTGGGATAGGAAAGGAGATACACAGCAAAACAGAGAAAAGGAAGAGAGGGAGGAAATGGAAGAAAATCTTATTCTTATATATTCATTCAGTGAAAATCACGTATAATCAAAAACTCTTTTAGTTTATGTTTAAAACTGTTATAAAAAGAAACTGAAGTTATATTTGTTGGAAGCGTGTTCCAAATTACAGGTACATGATGTCTGCAGGAATAAGATGCAAATTCTGAATGTACATTCCATCTATTATTTGAAATATGAGGGCATTTCAAGAGCAATCAATTTCATCTGACATTTCTACCATGATAGTCTTCCATGTAGGAATAAAGAATGTGAAAGCCCACAGAAAATTAGTGTTCACTTTCACCAGAACTCAACTGGGTAAGGTAAAAATTAATTTGTGAGCTTTCTCATTCCTTTCATGTCAGTTTGGAAGAACATCATAGTAGAAATGTCCCCTGAAAAGGATTTCTCTTCAAATGCCGGTATATTCGAAATATGACAAGAAACAGCTGAAGTTTTTGGGCCGAACGTTCATGTGTAGTCCCATATACACATTTCTGTGCATGTGACTCTTAGCAGAATTGAGTCCATTTCTTATCATTTTGGTGATTCCATAACCTTTCAGCATAGCGCATACACCAATTCTTATGTGCTATATAATCAACCTTTCTCATTTTACTTTGAGACAGTTTCTTTCACAATTCACTCTTATGTCCAGAACTCCACTTTATCTTTAACTAACAGGTTCAGCTAGAGCGTGTGGTGAAGGAGGCCCCTGCCAAGCTAGAGATGGAGGTAGGAGAGGGTGGTTCAAACTTCAGCGTTGGTCAACGTCAGCTGATCTGTCTGGCCAGAGCCATTCTCAAGAGAAACCGTGTTCTTATTCTGGATGAAGCCACTGCCAATGTGGACCCAAGGTCAGTCTTGAAGCTACATGTACATGTAGAATGGATGTTCACATCTCAAAGATGACTTTTTCATATGTGTACTGTTGCTTTATTGCAGTCATCACTCTGCTCCCGCTAAAATTATTGGGAAATTTATTATTAAGTGTTTGGCATCACTTTTGCCTCGGAGGGGGAAGAGCAAATTGAATCACTGACCCTTTTGTCTCTCCTCTTGGTATAACTGATAGGGCTGTGCAGGTGTACAACTACACTAGGGTTTCCCCCTACTCTTTCACAAGAGTCCAGTGGGTTTTTAACATGCAAAGGTGGTGACTCTCCTCCAAACAGGGCCTCAGTTTAACATCCTATCTGAGGGACAGTGTTTTCCACTGTAACCTACCTTGCATCTATGAAATAAGGGAGGGGCACGTTAACACACATCAAAGGCTTCTGTCACATATGCCTGGTTTGGATTTGAACCCGATACACTCTACAGTCTGAGCCAACTCGCTTCAACAGCAATTGTTTTTAGATACATGTAGTTTACTGCTTCATATCTGATAATCTGGGCCGTGTTTCATAAAACTTGTCATCAATGACACGTTGCAATAACTGTTATAAGCTACTGAAATCCTTGCATCTGATTGGCTGAGAGTAAATTTGTCAGTAAAAATCACCGACAAGACACTTGATGAAATGCCCCACTGAACAGGGCTTTAGCAATAAATGTTAATTGATTTAAAGGTAATGTTTAGTTTTGGTAAGCCCTCAAAAACTTTTCGTCAGATTTATTGGATTTTTGTTGATTAATAGCAAGATACCAGCAATACAAAGATGCTGTGAAGATTTCATGTCCTAAAGTAGCATATTTAACAAATGAGAGGCAAAAAATAATTTAGGTGCCAGGTCAGGGATATATATACGTATATATAAACTCCTAAGACCCAACAACTTCAGAGTGCACTAAACACCATACACGCATTCAAAACCTACACACAGCGACACACATGCTATCTCTGTGCGAATCCTCGAGACTGTTGTGCAGGGAGCCATCTGGGTGGAAAGGTCCTAGCGTAGGATAGTGTATTGCCGTGATCTAGCATCCTTACATAATATTTACAGTAAAATTCACCAGAAATCATTGATGGAATACCAAATGATCTCGTACAAACATCTTTTGATACATGGAAAACAACATGAGACTGTATTTAACACGCTTCTTTCCAATTTACTTTTTGCTACCAAAACTGTACTTGAGCTTTAATTCTTGTGTAATGTTGCATACTAGAACCGATGCTCTGATTCAGGACACCATCAGGTCAAAGTTTAAGAACTGCACCGTCCTAACCATCGCTCATCGTCTTCACACCATCATGGATTCAGATAGAATCATGGTAAGTCTGAACTCTTTCCGTGCTGTCAGCATATCTATTGGTTGTACGACAAATGCTACGGCAACAATTGCTCAACTGTCAATTTGGTACGCTAACTGATATCCAATCTTCAACCCTGGACCAAACACTGTACCTAGCACTAACCCTAACCCTAACCATAAATCTAACCAAAAACCCGATTGCAAGCCCAGAGCAATTGTCACCGAAGCATATGCCGGAGCACCTATCTATCACCAAAGAGATTAAATGGTACTGAATGTTATACTCTTGAATATTTTGGAGCTAAATTTGGGGAATTCCATTTCCTGATACATGTAGTTCCTGATTTAGAAACTCTCGGTTTCTGAATCAGAAAGGGTAACTTGCATCGTTAAGTTTATTCCCTGAAAACATACTTCCTCCACAAAAAGTTCAGAGAGAAATGATATTTAGAGAAATAAAGAGATGGTGAGAGAGACAGAAAAAAAGGATAAAAGTAATAGAAGAGAGAGATTGAAAAAAAGAGAAAGAGGGGAGAAAGAGGGACAGGAATAGCTACATTATGTTTCTGTAATGTACAAATTGTATAATGGAGGGAATTATATAATGGAGGGACCCGTCTGGAAGATGGCAGTGATATAGGTCTACAGATTTATTTCGTCTCAGTCATATGTTCATTGTGATATATGAATCTTTGTTAGTTCCATTAATTCAGATATGAACTTTGATTAACTGACACTAAATTCTTGTAACTAAAAGGCTTGAAATTCTTGTGAAGAAATGCCAAACGTTTACATGAAGAGAGAGATCGAGTCAGCAAATTTTGTTTGTGTTCTTTCTTTCAAAACGAACCATAATTCCTTTGATAAGCAGACCCTGATTCCTTTCATGAAACCACAGGTCCTGGATGCCGGTGAACTGGTAGAGTTTGATCAACCTTACGATCTTCTCCAGAATCCTAATAGTACCTTCAGTAAGCTTGTGGACCAAACAGGGAAGACAGAAGCGGCAAAGCTTACCAGGATCGCTTTTGAGCACTTCACGGCTGTGTAAGGCCATACACCTGTAACCCTTTAACCCTGTTCAGACTAGTCTTTTTAGAGCAAGCTTCCACGTTGAGGGAGGGGGAAGAAAGAGAGAGAGAGCAAAAAAAGAGAGGGGGGTTGGAAGGGGGTCAGTACCTTCAGTAAGCTTGTGGAAAGACTGAAGTGGCATAGCTCACCAGAATTGCCCTTGAGCTTTGCAAGTCTATGCAATTGTTACCGTTCAACCCTATTCAGACTGGACTTCTTGAGAGCAAGCTTTCATGATGAGGGAGGGGAAGAGAGGGAGAGATTACCTGGGACACAACAATTTCAATTTTTTTTTTGGGGGGGGGGGAGGAGGTGGGGTTAATGCATGTCTCTGTCATGTTCTCTCCTTTCAAGTTGCCTTCAATTAATGAATGTGAAGAAATTTTGTGACAAAGTCATTAAGTGGCCATGTATGTTATATCTTATTCAGTTTCAAGAGTAGACTCTGCTTTCATTAGAGAAGCTCTTCTGCTTCTAACTTGTGAATCAGAACAAAATTGCTCTTATTTTCCACATATTATATTGAGGGATATCATGAAACATGGGGCACAGATTTATTAGGAAATTGTTATGATGACTTATTCTTTGGGTGGTGTCATCATTTCATGACATTTTTGCATTCTCTTTTGATATGGAATGAATTGCACAGAATATATAATACCATGTTCAATAAATGATACTAATGAATGGTCATAGGTGTATATGTTGCAGTATGATTATATTTTTGATGATTTTTATATTTTTATATTCATCTATACAGTGCTGCACAGAAAACATCACCCTTTGATGCTAAGGTAAGATATTTTTTTGTTGCTGTTGTTGATAAACTTGTTGGTTGGTATTCTACTGATTCAGTAAAACCTGACACCCGTCTAAAGTCATCTTTAACAAAAGGAAAAACGTAGACCTTGGTCCTACTTATTTTGTTGTAACTCTACTTTAGACTCAGGGTCTATATTTTTTCAGAATACGGGCCTTTATATCTTTTCATAATTTGTGCAATTGGAAAAAATAGCCAACTTGAGGTATCAACACACATCCTTTGATGACTGGTCTAACCAGGAGCATCGGTAAATTAGAGTTCCAAACAGACCAGTGAAATGCGTTTGGTAAGAAAGTGTCAAAATAATTCACTTAAAAACTAGGCAAGCTGAAGAACACTGGCAAGGCCTCCCACAAAGATCAAATATCTTGGATATATTTTGCTTTCAGAAAGGGAAAGCATGTTGTTGTTTCTAATGCAGCTCAAGCATAACCCTCCAAACTTACTGTTAATGGCTTTCTCATTGTTGTAAAGGGCAATTCTGCAGTTACTCACATTACATTTAGAGAGGTTTTGTACATCTTAAGCTCCTGTTCTCTTACTACAGGTGTTAGGTAAATGAGTTTTGGTTACATCAATGCACACATATTAGAGTACTCTGCAAATGTTCAGTTACTCACATTACATTTTTCATTTTTAATAATGTACCGTGAGTAACCGAACATTTGCAGTTTTAGAAGAAAGTATGTTTCTTCTTCTGAAGTGTTGATACTCTCTTTAGGTACTCTAATATGTGTGCATTGTTGTAACTAAAACTCACTTACCTAACACCTGTAGTAAGAGACCAGGAACTTAAGATGTAACTCAAAACCTCTCCAAATGTATCGTGAGTAACCACTGAATTGCCCTAAACAAACTTTATGTACTATTACGTTCACTGAAATGTAAGATATTGATGGTGATTTTGTTGTTGTTATATTTATGTTGCTGACTCAAAAAGATGGAAAACTGTTGTCATTTAATACTAGTATCTTTTTTTTTTCAGGATCTCATATGTGATTTCCTGCACATCCTGCTGAAGAAATCAGAAGAGGGTTATGGTTTCTCATTGAGAGGGGAGTATGGTTCGGTCCAGACACCTATCATGGTGTCAGAGGTCATGGAAGGTACTCCTGCTGCACAAGATGGAGGACTTCAGGTGAGATGAAGGGAGGGAGAAGGGGGAGGAAGGGAGGGAGAGTGGAGGGAGGGAGAGGGGAGGGAGAAAGGGAGAGAAAGAGACAGAGATGGAGAGACAGAGAGAGAGAAAGAGATAAACAGACATCCAGGCAGACAGACAGATAGAAAGAATGGAGGGGGACTGTTATAGAAAGAGAGAATCCAAGGAGACAGGGAGGGAGGGAGGGAGGGAGGGAGGGAGGGAGGGAGGGAGGGAGGGAGGGAGGGAGGGAGGGAGGGAGGGAGGGAGGGAGGGAGGGAGGGAGGGAGGGAGAGGGAGAGGAGGGAGGGAGGGAGGGAGGGGGAGGGAGGGAGGGGGGAGGGAGGGAGGGAGGGGGGAGGGAGGGAGGGAGGGAGGGAGGGAGGGAGAAAGGGAGAGAAAGAGACAGAGATGGAGAGACAGAGAGAGATAAACAGACAGCCAGGCAGACAGACAGATAGAAAGAATGGAGAGGGACTGTTATAGAAAGAGAGAATCCAAGGAAGGAAGGAAGGAAGGAAGGAAGGAGGGAGGGAGGGAGGGAGGGAGGGAGGGAGGGAGGGAGGGAGGGAGGGAGGGAGGGAGGGAGGGAGGGAGGGAGGGAGGGAGGGAGGGGGAGGGAGGGAGGGAGGGAGGGAGGGAGGGAGGGAGGGAGGGAGGGAGGGAGAGGAAGAGAGAGAGAGACAAACAGATAGCCAAGCAGACCGACAGATAAAGAGAATGGAGGGGAACTTTTGGCGAAAGAGAGACTATCCGAGAAAGAGAAAGAGACGAGAAAGGAATTCAGATGATGCAGTAAACTAACTGCCCCCCCCCCCAGCAACAACAACAACAAAAAATCACCAGCAGTAGGCATTGTGTAAATGAATGACACGAGTTGATGTTGTGGAGAGTAGACATACGTGGCTGTGCACCACAATTGCCCTTATGCTTCTCCCTGATCTTTGTTTTAATAGACATAGAAATGCGAAGTACACTACATATATTTCATGTTATTTTGCCATAGCAAAGAAAGAAAATTAAGAGGGGGACAGATTTGGAAATATGAGGAGATAAAGGGCACCTCAAAAAGGAAAAAGAGAGAAGAAATACAAAACAGTAAAGAAGACAGAGAAGAAGAGAGAATTTGGATGCACTGAGATAGTATCAACAAAAAAAATGGGCTTTTCTCATGAGTCGAATTGCCTCAAAATATAAGTTTAAACTTTGTTTGCGGAAAACAATCTTTCATTCCCTCCCCACCTTCCCTCCTTGGAGGTGTGATGGTCTAGTGGATCAGTCCCTGGACTTTGCAGTACAAGGTACAGGGTTCAAATCCCTCCCACGGCACAAGTGTCCTTTGGCAAGTCATTAATGTACATGTACTGTACATTACATTTGCCACTCTCCACCTATTTTTAAGTAAATGGGTGCCCAGTAGGAAGAAATTCATTGAATGCTTGAGGGCCATGTCATTGTACTTGGTCTAAAGCTGAGGTAATGATATGATCCCAGGGCCCTCAGGGAGAACAATATTCATACTTAGGCTATCGTGAGTTAAAAAGACATATCTTTTTTTACTCCAGGTTAGGGATGAGGTGCTGGCTTTGAATGGCAAGAGCAGACGAGACCTGACACCAGAAAACATCACAGACGCCTTTGGAGCAGACTCCACCCAGATGTCCATCATCGTTCGCAGGATGCCCGCTCAGCCTCCAGTCTCTCCAGATGCCATCATGGTTGCTAGCGATGACGATGTTGACATTAGGATGCGATCCAACGGTGCCCCAGGGGTGAGTTTCCTCTTGTCTCTCCTTAAGTGATATTTACCTGTACTGTGCTATATAATCTGTAAAGAGCCGTTATGAGAGAGCTTTCAAAGCCATACATGTTAGGGTTTTTAAATTTGTCCCCCATTTTTTGCTGGTACTCTGGGCACAGATATGTTGCATTGGAACAGAGTTAGGAGTTAAAGTGCTTCATAAGCAAGAGATCAGGCTTCTTTATCTTGCCAAGTATTTAACAACTTAAGCTGTTGCTTATAGATTTCTTTTTTCTTGATGATTTTTTTTTTTCATTTTATGTATTGAGTAAAAAAGAATCGATAGATGAAATAATGAGGAAAGTATTGTCCCCATCATTGCTGTAATCATTACTATAGATGGATCAAACCACTCCCGATTTTCATATTGGATTTAATAATTTTGAACCACAGATAGCATGTCTTTTTCTTCCTGAAATTCAAAAATGGGTTAATGAATTGTAATTTAATTAATTAAATTAAATCATAATTAAATCATAGTTTGAAGGGAAATCCAACCTTATTGGCAAATTGTTCTGAAAGGAAGAGGAAAAAATCAGAGAAGCAGATTGTTGAAAGTTTGAATGAAATTGGATAAGTAATAAGAAAGTTATGAATTTGGGAAAGTTGTAATCACATACACATGTACATACAGGAATTTCAAATTGGCTGAATCAGTAATGTCACTGTGATATAGTGGCAGACAACTCCCCCATTTGCTCCAACACACAAAATGGCTAAAATGTCATTTTCCCCATATGTATTACTCAGCAGGATCGTTTTCTTGTATGAGGGCCTATAACAATATGCTGTCTACAACATATTTTGATTACTGCCCCGAGGGAAAAGGCGCTTAGGAGAAAACCACAAATTAATGATATTTTAGTGTACGACAAACAGTAAAGTTGACCGCCAATACATGTATGTCGCAATCAACTCACCAAATCGCCAATTTGATATTCGCATAGATTTCGTGATCTCATTTTTTCAAACATCCATAACTCTCTTATTCCTTATCCGATTTCTTTCAAAATTTCACCGCCCTGTTCTTCTTATTTTTTCTGCTTTCACACAAATCATCTTATTACCAAAGTTGCATTGCCATTTAAGTTTGATACCATGAAAACTGTTGGTATCAAGATAATAAATGGAAGAGAACTCATGAATTAAGAATTTTCTCATGAAATCATATTTGTGATACATGTTTTTAACATAAGAATTCTACCTTCTCCACAACCCATTCTCCCCTCCAGAGGAAATGAGGGAGGGGGGGGGGGGGGGAGGGTGGTTGATGAGGTTTCCATAGAGTGTAATAATTGCCCATTACATTTTGAGTTACATTTACAATCTGTGTTCACCTCATTGGGTGTTGTGTGAAAAATCAAAACAAATCATGAGTATACCTCCATTTTTGCTACATGTTTATCTCTCATGTCTCTTTCCTTTTTCTTATTCTCATTTGTTGTATTAAAGAAATATTGCCTTTTATCATAGGATTTGAGATACCAACATGTTTCATCTGCTGAGTGTTTTGCAAAATATCAGGGTGTAATTGCTAGGAAAAAAGTTCATCCAAGGCATTTACCAGCATTTTTCTCTTTTCATCCTAGGTTTTTCTCCTTGGTTGTCATTTTACTGTTATTTTCCATTTCTAAAGAAAGCTTAATGGAGTCCTTCTCATGAAATTCATGAGAAAGAGCTTTTAAAGTTACAACTGCTCTGTTTTACAGTTCAAATCCATCATTAATTTTTATTTCCTGTAACTGTCTTTTCCTCTTTTTTTGAAATTCATGTAAAACCTCATTAAAAATTCCAAGTTTACTTAAATAGTCACACCTGTATAAAGACCACTCGAGGGAAACAGGAAAAGAAGTCTTTATATAGACAAGTGGTTTTTTTCTGTACGTGAATAGGTTCCCTGTAAAACATGTTCCAAATATCATCTGTTTGGAGCAAGAAGGGCATTAAATCTGTATAGAATAATATGAGTTAATGCTCTTTTGGCTTCGAACAGATGATATGAAATGATACTCAAGTCAAGGGATAAGAAAAGAGATATACTGTAAAATCAGGAGCTTTTACACATTGTTAGTGATGGCCATTTTCAAGTGAAGAAACTCTGACGAAATTGACAATTGTTCTGTGAATTATTTCACTTCATGAAACTTTCTCAAAGCAGGGCTTCTCGCTAAATTTACAAGTGTTTAGTTTTACAGTAGTCCTGTGAAACCCAAAACTTTCACGCTCATTTAATATTCGCAAATTTCAGACTCGCGAAGGTTTCATGCTGCGAAATTATTGAACTACAAGTGACACAACACTGATTTTTTTTTTGTTATTTTAGAAAGTTTCTTACTTTGAAATTGGCTGCCGTTTGCAATTTGCAAAAGTTTCATGTCGCGAACGAGTCTGGTTTTACAGTTAGTTTGTATGTTCAGGTGGTTGAGCTACTTGTACGTATAAAGAGAGGTTTGACAGTACAAGTTGATTCTCTTGTTCTCCTGCGCTTTCCATCCTCCTGGACATCATGACATGACATCAGACTTCTTTAGTTATGATGTTGATGATTTGCGGGTTTGATGATGATGATGATGATGATGATCAAGGTAAAAGATTCTTCAAAGCATATACATGTATCTATTGACAAGTCTTCTGCAGCATTCTTCCAAAGGGCATTTTATCGCAAGGAAAAGATTTATATTCTGAGACATCTCTCAATTTTCTTCACAAGCAGTGCTGTATAAAACACAAGGATAACATGATGTCATCTGATGAGAGCCAGGAGGGCATTAATGCATTATCATTTTATGGAGAGTTGATGCCCTTTTGGCTCTCAAGCAGAGGAAATGTAATAATCTTGATGTAATAATTTAGCGGTGGCGTAGTAAAGTGGTTTAAACGCTTCACTGGAAATGCAAAGGTCGTAAGGTTCGATCTTTGGCATGGCACTATATGTCCTTGAGCATGGCATTTTATCTACATGTACATTGCTCTTTTATTGTACATGTAAATAAATGGCGTTTGGCATATTTGATTAACAATGTGTATGTTTTTTTTTAAAAAACAAAATAATCTTGATGTGTCCACAAGATTATGTTTATTGCATGCACTAGAAAAATGCTACATGTACATGTATGAAAGGCTAAATAACATCCGTGGGAGCACTGTGGTACATGGGAGCTCTTGACAAGGCTCTTGACTCTCATACGAGAGGTCCCGGGTTCGATCCTCACCATATGTTGACATCCTTGGACAAGATATTTTGCCCACTTTTGTCCCTCTCGGCCCAGGTTTAAATGGGTACCTGGCAATGCTGGGGAATTAACACTTGCAGGGCCTGCAGGATGAGCAGTATTAATACTGATGTGGCTACCCTGAGTAAATAAAACCAAATTTTTTTTTTTCTTCAAATCTGTTGGGAGCCAGAAGGGTATGAAACCTGTGTTAAATGACATGAATTAATGCCCTTTTGGCTCTGAACAAAAAGTATTTATGGCTTAGAAGTGGCAAATTGGGCTCATAAGTGCTTTAAAATGCAAACTTTCACTTTTCCAAATGGGAAATTTTCTTGTTCGTTCGTTACTCTCCCTTGCATTCTAGCACTTAAAATTGTGAAATGTTGCTGAAGATCTCTAAACCGTAGGTATTATTTAGGCAGAGATTCCCCTGTGTTCTACTTCTTCTGTTAATCTTCAAAGGGCTATGCACCCTATCGCGAAGATCAGTATGTAGATTCCAAGTTGTGTATTGCAGGCATACTAGACAACAAGTTTACGATAGAGTTAAGATTCAATTATTTGGGGAATCGTGACCACTTGTGAAATTCTTAAAGCCTCTAGTTTTACAAAAGTCTGTATGCTCATGTGGTCATAGAGGAAAGCATGACTCAGCAAGTTGATTCTCTTTTATTGTTTCATCTCTTGCATGATTTGTTCTTCTGATCTTTCTATCTATCCTCCTAGACATCATATGACATGAGATCAGACTTCTTTAGTCATGATGACGATTATGATGATGATGATGATGATCAAGGTAAAAGATTCTTCATATCGCCCCTTGACAAGTCCGCTGCTACAATCTTCCAAAGTGCATGCCATTTTTATCTCATGGAAAAGAACGCAATTATGAGACATATATCAATTTACTGGACAAGCAGTGCTGTACATTGTATCTAAAACACAAAGATGACGTAACATTGCCTGCAGGGGGCCAGAAGGGCATTAACTCATCATTTTACATAGAGTTAACACCCTTTTGGCTCTCAAGCAGATGATATGTGATAATCTTGATGTGTCCGCAAGATTTTGCTTTTTGCATACACCAGAAAATTGCTATAAGGTACAAAATATTTATGGCTTGGAGGTGGCAGTCTGGACTTGTCAGTTGATTCTGTAAAAGCACTTGCATGTTTGCTGGCTGAGCACCACATTACGCAGATGCTGTACAATATGTTCACTGTGGATCCGTGGCATTTAGGCCAGAACATATTAATCACCTGATGCTCATTATGATCAATCCACACTTATGTAAGACAATTTTCAGTGTACCATTTCGCTGTCATATGAGCTTGCTTCATGTATATCATAATCCTTTTTATTTTGCTTCTATTTTTCAGCATACATAATTTATTTAAAACATCTTGAGTTTGATGATGATGTATCTGTAATTTATTACCTTTTTTTTGAAGGATGTAAATAGTCCAACAAAATATGTACATGTACTTTACAATGCTGATCAACGTGCATTTCCTGCTTATGAATGTGATGGTTAAACTGTTCAGAAAATATTTATCTATAATTCTATATCAAAAAATGTAATAGAATATCCACAATTGATTTCTTCCTTAATTCACAGTGCAGCAGAAGCAGAATTTTGTTTTCCCATACCAATTTCATTTTTGCTTTTACCTGCCTAGCTTGGCAGGTGCTATTTGTTCACTTATCATTAACACATAATAGGATGCCTTAACCCACAGTCTATGGGACCGGATGATTCCTGTATTAATCCTATGGGAATGACAGAATTCAGTAGTCGAAGGGTTAACTAGTGATTTTACATCCAGCTTTAAGAAAAGTACTATCCAGAATCATGACTTTACCTGCTTGTCAAAATTTTAGACATTTAAGACTTTTTGGTGAAAATTTGTCATTTTGATGATTGCATTTATTATTTAATCACATTAGAAATATATAAGAGTTGGTGCAGGAGTAGAAAAAAAAATGTTGAAGTTGTCTGAATCACTATTTCTCACTATACAGTTAGAAAGGGGATATTTCTGTGGACATATAAAATATGGATCTGCCTGATAAAGCTATGGAAAATGTAATAACTATGAATGTAATAAATATTTCCTTTTCAGTAGTTTATAACTTGCCTTTTCATAACTTCATATTAGATTTAGATTGTATGCATGGATGTATGTAATACATATTACGATTTTGATGAACAATATGATGTATAGAATTGTTTAAATTAACTAAAAATGTCACTTCTATTTGAGTAGTTAGTGCTTATTTGCAGGAGTGATAGCTTTGACACTGCTTTTCTACATCTTAGTACACAAAGCCAATTACACAGCATTTTCACAAGTGTAGTTTTTCATTTTTCTTGAAATTGTATTTCATGTGTAGTTTTGTTACAATGTGATATTCTCTGCATGCTGAAAGGTATCATTTAACTTATTTTGTTGTTCTGCAGTTCAGCCAATCAAACTTGTTGTAGACAGCAAAATAGGGGAAAATGAGTGATCATTGATATGATTATATTAATGTATCTTATAATAGATGTGTGCACCTTTCAAATACTATTATTTGAAAATGATAAATAGTAGCACCTCAATGTATAAATGTGCTTTACTTCATCATATCAGTTTTTGAGTTTTATTTTGTTTTGCTTGATTTTATTTTAGTTCATTATTGCTTTAATCATGTCTTATTATGTGCATTCCCCCTAACATCAATGCTTTAGTACTCAAGTATATTGTAAACCAGATTTGACAACTTCAAATCTAGCTCTGTTTTTTTTTTTTTTTTGTTTTGTTTTGTTGTTTTTTTGCATTATGAGCCTTTTATTATATCCAAAGTAGCAGCAGCAGCCCAACTTACTTATTATGCAGATGAGAGTTGATTGCAGACTGATTGTATTTTATTTGAAGCATCATATTAAATAAAGCCTTTGCTATATGTTAAATAAGTAATGATAAATGATATACTGATTGCTTTTTAAAATGAGAATTTTTAAAAAGAAATAGGAGTGTTCTCTACTGTGATTCTCCTCCAGTAACACTTGCTTTTCTTCCCTTCCCCCTCCCATTATTCTTTCATGCTCTGTCTCATTCCTAAATCTGCCTTTCTTTTTTTCCCTTTTTCTCTTTCTCATTTCATCCCACTCTCACCGTATCTCTCTCCCTCTCTCTCTCTCTCTTTCTCTCTCTCTCTCAATCTCGGATCTCTCCACACTTTCTCTATCTCTTACTCTCCCTATCACTCTATCTCTTCCCTGCTTTCTCCCCTTTCCATTTCTCCTTTCTCCTATATTTTCCATCTTTCTTCCTCTTTATCTTGTAGAATGCCTTAATTCTCATTCTTTATTAAAGTTACTTTACACCTGTGCTTGTCAATTCATAATACATGTATTGAAAGTCAATGTTGGTAGACTTTTCCAAAGGGAAATAACAGGTTGATATATATTGATATGTTTATTAAATGAATAAATATGTATGTTTCTGTAATATAAAATTTACTTCATGTGATGTGCAAAGTTGCTATAGCAGATTTTAGCTTGTATACCACTTCATGAATTTATCAACAATATATAAAAAAAGCCAGCCCTGCTACAGAACCGAAAATACTTTTGATTTGATCATACATTTTGCTTTATACATATGTGAATTAGCTTGAATTGTATATTATATTCAAGGCTTTGATTTATACATATTTCAAAGAGCTACCTTGTAGATTTAGATTCATTGTTTAAGTTATGTTTCTTAATTAAATACATTGTAATTCTATTTTGATAAATACAGTTGTATATACATGTACAGTGGAAACTTGTTATGTAACGAGATTCCTGATATAACAAGGCAATTTTGCTGCTCCCAGGTCTTTATGTTCCTTTGTTTTTTTTACCCTGATATGAGGAGATTCCTGATATAATAAGGTAACTTTCATGGTCCCAAGGTCCTCGTTATAGCGAGTTTCCACTGTATTATAATGTTAGTCAGTCTTTTTTGTTCGTTAATCTATACAAAGTAATGTTTAGGCGTACCATACTGTCATAAAACTGTACTTATTGATATATTATTATACATAGTGTTGCCAAGTGCAGTAGTGACAATGTTAAAGAGCTTCTTCCATAACTATGCCTTAATAAATCAAGTGTACTAACGTTAATTTAGGCACAAAGTACATGATTAACATTCAGGCCTATTTTTTTTTTTTTTTTTTTGAAGAATTTGTTAAATAAAGTTACTGCAACTACTACTACCAAATACCAATAATAAAAATGTTTTTTTTAATAGCACTATAGTCAATTTGAAAACAATCAATCAAAGTCCTTTACAGAACAGATTTATCAATACATGAGAACTTGCAAGATAGACCATAAATAAAACATACCTCAATGTAAAGAGATATAACTATATATTTCTGTGTAAAATATGATCTGAAGTCTCATTTTCATTTCACTTACTCAACTGGTATTGTGGAAACAGCAAGGAGCTTACTCGATACAGCTGTGTCCAAAGCTACCCGTCTGTCATCGCCTTTCGGCTCGCCTTTTGCCAGTAGAGGTTTCTTCAGACAGGCGTGGCATCATCCCTTCAGACGCCACCGGTCTGACGGTGGTCTGTCAAAGGAGGAAACTGCTTCGTTGTTGTCTGGGTGATGGCTGGGCTTCTTATTTAAGCAAAAGGGAATATTTGAAATATATTTTAGAAAAGCAACAGTATGATAAAATATGTATATTTATATAGATGTCAGTGGAGAGATATTGTAGATATATTGTAAATCTAATTGTTTAATGTTGTTTGTTTCGTTGTAAGACTGTATTGATGGAATTTAGAATATTATTCAGACACTGTCCTATAACTGGGTGCACATGCTCCCTATAGCATCTCATGTTGTCAAAAAATGCCCCCTTTCACAAGTACATGTATGATACATTTTAACCCTTTCAGGACAGGAATTAGTTAAGGGCTAAATTGATCACTTTTTGATCTTCAAATTGGCAACAATAATATTTTTCTTTTAGTGCTACATGGTTCTAATAAGGTGTAATGTCTTTGAAAATAATACACATGGTTAGGAATTTTGTCGAAAAGTTGAAAAAATTGCCAATTTTGATAAAAAATTAGGATTTTGAATCTCTCAATGTGTTGCCAATTTAAGGATTTTAAAACTTATTCTCCTATTCAAAATTCCTGGCATCAAACGCAATATGGTAATGCAACAAAAATGGACATAGTGTGTGCAGAAATTTTTGCTCTTTCTACTCATGTATCTGGTATATTTTTTAGAG
Source organism: Heliocidaris tuberculata (assembly GCA_025618425.1). Lineage (NCBI taxonomy): Eukaryota > Metazoa > Echinodermata > Echinoidea > Camarodonta > Echinometridae > Heliocidaris > Heliocidaris tuberculata. The sequence goes on from CM046848.1 coordinate 24,772,621, forward strand.
CTCTGAATAAAAAGTTATTGAGCCAAACCACAAAATGTGGTCAATTGTCTCGAATGGGTTAATTTTAGACATGCCTCGATCAGCATTGCCTGGAAAAAAGTTTGTGAGATGAAATGTTTGAAAACCTGTGATGCTATTGTAAGCATATGTGTACCAAGTTATGGGAAGATGCCTAAAGGCCAGCTCCTACTCTTCAGATTACTTCACCGATGAACTATATCTCTAATTATTCATCAATTTGTTTTGTGCCTGGTGGTAGGACACTTTTTAATATGTATTTTGTAACGAAATGGCAAAAAGTATAACCAACAATTTAGAGGATGTATATGTACAAACTAAAATGTGCTGTGTAGATGTACTACATGTATGTAGTTATAGAAAGGTCAAAACTTTATAATGCATAGTTCTAGAAATCTGTATTCATCCTTCTCCCTGGCACACAACAAATTGGTTACTGCAGGCTCTACATATACACGTAGGTCCCACCTTTCCTATAAGGAGCCGGCACCACTGTAGAGAGGTAGTTCATGGTTAAAGTTATCCAAAAACGTGGGCCTGGACCTTTGTATAAAGTGATATGAAGTGTGATTTTTTTTTTTCTGCAACCATTTTCTCATATGAAGTGTGATTTTTTTTTTCTGCAACCATTTTCTAATATTTAAGTTTATCTCTTTTATTACAGCAATTGACGTCTCACAGACGGCCAGACTCATTGAATAACAACCAAGTGGCCTTTACCCAGTCAGACGAAGGAATAGGACTTACAGCTAGCCAAAGCGTAGATGACAACAACAAAGACATGCTGTCAGGCAAAGGAATAGCCCTTGGATCTAGCCTGGATGTCAAAGAAGAAGACTCTGTAAGCATGGAATTACTCCCATTAGGAAAGAAGGCACTGCTGTGTTAAGAGTGCAGAGCTCACTTCCTATGATAATACTTCCCAGGGAGTGGAGAAGGTGCACATGTTGTATGATAACTGAGTAACGATGATGGTAAAATGCTGGGAGCTGTATATAAGCATTATATAAATCCAGGTTATATTTTTATGAATTCAGATTATTTTCCATGATTGTTATTATTTCTGTTATTATCATTGTTGGTAATGTTGTTGTTCTTATTATTAGTAGTAGTATTATTATTATTGTTCTTATTGCTATTACTACTATTATTTTTTTTTTCTGTTATTATTATTATTATTGTTGTTATTATTATTATTATTATTATTATTATTATTATTATTATTATTATTATAATTGTTATTGTTGTTGTTGTTATTGTTATTGTTATTATTATTTTTTTAATTAAAAAAAAACAGTATTAATGTTTTGCTCTAATTCCAAATCTAATGCTTTCACCAAATACAATGTAGTGTGCTATTTTTCAAGCCTTATGATGCTAACCACCAGTAATTATTTTAACCAAAGAATTCTGCTACTGGCATGCGTGTATTACAAGGTTTTGGGCTTTTATAAGTGCAGACGCACACTGTACAGTACTTTAGATTGCAAATATATTGTACATGTATTGATAAATTTAGTTTGTTATTATTATACTGCAAGGTTTCTAAGAATATACAATTTTATCTTTGTTTTAGATTTTGCTTTCAAATTTTAGAGTGAGTTTCCACTATATTTGAAAAAGACATGAATGTATTGTGAATGGGAACAGCCAAGGGAAATTGGAACAAAATTTGTAAAGGTGTTGATGTGATTTTTTTTCCCCAGTTATATGCCAGAACCTTTGTTTCTCTCGTGGATATAGAATTGAATGAAAAAGTGTGCATCATTCTTTGAGATTAAAATTTATATTCCAATTTTTGTTCCTATTCACCCCATTTTTACATTACCATTATTGTGGACAGAGACTATTATTTTACATGTAAATCTTTTTTATCTTCATTAATAGATATTTATCACCCAGGTCACATATTTGAAATTGAACAGCTTAACCCTTTCAGGATAGGAATTATTTAAGGGCTAATTTGATCACATTTTGTTCTTTAAATTGGCAACAATAATATTTTTTTTAGTTCTACATAGTTCTAATAAGGTGTAATATTTTTGAAAACAATGTACATGGTTAAAAATCTGTTGAAAAGTTGAAAAAAAAATGCCAATTTTGATAAAAATCAATGATTTTGAATTTGGATTATAGAAAGTATGATAAGTATTGGAAGTCAGCAGTGGTGTACCCATGATTTTTTTAAAGGGGGGTGTTTTTTACTCCAAAATTCTCTGACGAGCAAAAAAAAGAAAGAAAAAAAGGGGGGTTATCAGGAATTCTAAAGAGGGGTGTTTTAACTTCAAATAACTCCAAAATGGGGTTGTTTGAACACCTAAAACACCCCCCCCCCCCTCGGTACGTGCATGCAAGTCAGACTAAAAGTATTATCATCTTGATCAAACCAAAGATTTATCAGAATGACTTAAGTTATCGGTAATAATGAGTTCTGGTACTGGTAATGACAGAATACAGTGGAAACTCAGTATAACGAGGTCCTTGGGAACATCAAAATTACCTTGTTATAGCAGGAATCTCGTTATATCAGGTTAAGAAAAACAGTAGAATATAAAGAGCTAGGACCAGAATATTACCTTGTTATATCAGGAATATTGTTATATCAGACCTCTTTATACTGAGTTTCCACTGTTATAGGTTTGCCTCATTCATCCAAACTTGAAGGGGACCAATAGCAAGGAATAATATAGTAATTTGTGTATCGTCAGGATTGAAGCTTAACCCTTTCAGGACAGGAATTATTCAAGTGCTAAATTGATCACATTTTGCTCTTCAAATTGGCAACAACAATATTTTTCTTTTAGTGCTACATGGTTCTAATAAGGTGTAATGTCTTTGAAAACAATACACATGGTTACAAATTTTGTTGAAAAGTTGAAAAAATTGCCAATTTGATAAAAAACAATGATTTTGAATCTCTCAAGGTGTTGCCAATTTAAGGATTTTAAGGGTTATTCTCATTTTTAAAATTCCTGGCATCAAACGCAATAGGGTGTTGCAACAAAAATGGACGTAGGATGTGCAGAAATTTTGGCTCTTTCTACTCATGCATCTGGTATATTTTTTAGAGCTCTGAATCAAAAGTTATTGAGCCAAACCACAAAATGTGGTCATTTGTCCTGAAAGGCTTAAAATTGCCCCAAAATCTAAATGTACATTTATATGAGACATTAATTTGTTTGAGGGTAAAAATAAAAGAGCAAAAGGGGGAAAATGTTATTTCATATCAAGGCAACACAGAAAGTAACTCGCATTTAACTTTCATGCGCATATGAGTGCATTGACTAGTCTGCTTACTACTACTTTTACTACTTTGATTTTGAGTGTATTAAAACTTTACAGAAGTAATATTATTTTGAAGCTGCTGTTTTGAATTTGCTCAGTATTATAAAGTGGTGATTAGTCCCCATGAGAGACTACAAGCAAATTATCTGCCACACGAATTTGGTAGAAAAATGTTAAGTAGGTATTAAAGTAATGACCAAAACAAAAAAAAGACCTGGAAATTGAGCCAGTCGTTTTGCCTGCTCGTTAAGCACTGCACCACATGGTTCCATATGTGCATTTGTGTGTAGAGCTTATTTGTCAAGTTTTTGCTCACTTTTTACATTTTGCTGGTCCATACTCCAAACAGATCATCTTCTTATGAATAAGCAATTCAGAATAGATTTTGGTTTTATGTATTTATTATTTTTTGTTTGTTATTGCTATTGTTTTTGTTTTGTTTTTATATTTCTTATTTATTTTTAAAAATTTTTTTTTTTTTTGGGGGGGGGAGGGGAGAGGGGTGTAGTTGTTGTCAGTACGAGAACTCATCATTAGCTTCAATAATACTATATGCAGGACCTTGCCTTTTTCTTGTGTGTTTGGCTGTTTGAATTTAAAACTTTTTAGAAATTGTAAGTTAAACCAATGGAGTAAATATATAGTTATCTTAAATATATATTGCAAATCAAAAGTATTTTCATTGTCAAGAATAAATGCTTTGTAATTCCTTGATTGCAGTTGGTGATTAAGTAAATATACACGTATGTGAAATATTTCTACTTGATAATGATGTCACATATTTCTTTTATACGGATAATAGTTATAGTTTTATATATGTTGACAGTGCATGAGAAAGTAATGTATGCCTTAGAATTGAGTGTGTATATATATATATATATATTACATGTATTTTACTTTACCAGAAGTCTTGAGGTAGTTTATATTTTAAGAAGGAGAAGTTATCAAAAATAGAACAGGTGAACTAATCGTGTATATATTATTATCTTTTTATTTAAGAACCAATGATATAATAACTATATCTTGATACTTGCGGTCATGTCCATGCATCATGCTAATAGTTTTATGTTTTGTAAGTAAGTATATTACTTGGACCCCTTGGGCAAAGTAAGTTTACGAGGGGAAAGAGTAAATAAAATTCTCTCAGGATAAGCATAGTATACCAATTTTAGGAGATCCAAAGTGAGATTACTGTGGACCATACTACTGAATATACTCTAGCCTAGAGTGGGAACAGAGCATGGCAAAAATCGATATCATTTGCAAGATCAGAAGAATGGAATGCCGAAAGATATCAGAAGAAAATGCTCTTTCCATTCATTTCGTACAGCTACAAAAGATCATTTATTACAAGAGTATATTCAACACCCATTGTAAATTATACCATCTTACCTGTCTAGTGTAGATATTAGCTACTCTATTTTATGTCACAGAATCTTTTTACAAGGAATGTAATCCATTTATAATGTAAGTGCATTATTCGCATTTGTCTCAAGAGTGCCACACCCTACTAGCAGTATCGCTATTTAGTGGTGTCCTATTACCAAAGATTTGTTTTTCAAATATATACTATATTGTGATCAATTTGGGGTAATAAAGTTCTCTTATTCATTCATATTCCTGCCCACAAGTACTTAATACAGTAGTTAAGAGTACATTTAGTTTTAATGATAGATAATTCAATGAAGGAGGCGAAAAAGACAAAGAAGAAAGTCGTCGACAAGTTTTTTCTAAAACCTCCATTGTATATGTATGTGGTAGATGCATTTTTTGAAAAATATGTGAATTATGGCACTAATACTTTCTCATGTGAATATATTGCAAAAATTAATGTAAAACAAAACAAAGACAAAGCCAAGACTTAATGGTCAATGATATCTTCTGTAATATAGACAGTATATGAAACAGTATAAGGAGAATCCTGTAGCTAAACTGTATTTTTAGAAATGTAGTGCATTTAGATTTTAGAGAAAAAGTTCCTTTGATGCAGTCCATTAGGCTACATTAAATGCTTATTTCTCATCTTGTTAAATTTTCTGATGTAATGAATGCAATCTTATTCTAATTATGTATTTTACTGTAAACTTTTTTAACATTGAATATTATACACATATGCAGTGTATAAAAGATATATACAAGTATACATATAATAATAAAGACATTCATGAAGATGTTTTGTACAATGTATGTATTTCTGGCTTTGTGCTTATTGTGACTTGATGTGTAACGTCAGATTCAATTTATGATTTGTTGTTCCAAACACTATATTAGCCTTCTACAGAATGATCTACAGTCCAAGTTTATCTACAAAAGAAAAACCATTATATATGTAGGTTTAAGATTAAGATGAGCATGTAAAAAGTTGATGCAATTACCTCAGTTTTTGTTTATTTTGAAAATTTATTTGAAATACACATTGAAGGAATGAAGCCGTCTTAACAGTGATGCGTGCCTCCTTACATTAGCATATTTGAGGGGGGCAAGTTGCCCCAATGACAGATTTTCAACCATTAATAAGAATAAAAACTGACATTTCAGTCACTTCGAAGCAATTATTTCAAAGTAAACTGGAGCTAAATTGCTCTTAAAACCTCTTAAAGTAGGGATACCATGTAACTTTCAAAAACTTTCTCTCGGTCGCAATGCGACCTCGCCAAACAAAATTGTAAAATAGACGTTTACGTTTAACCCCCCCCCCCCCCAGCAAATTACCAAAGCAAATTAGGGTCTGAAAAAGCAATTTTTGTTCTGGATCACCATCGGCTCAGGTATATCGCCCCCCCCCCCCTCTCCCCCGAAGCCAAGGTCCAGATACATGACTACCTCCTTTAATATCAAAATCACAAAAATGCCCTTTTCGGCCTGACAGCACTATTTTTAAGACTCCAATAAACACATATGTAGATATATTTTTCTACATTACTATTGATGGAACTTGCAGTAGCATAGCCAGTTTTGGAGTATTTGGGGGAAGGGAAGGGGCAATTGATCCAAAGTTACATTTTTCATTGCCGCTAAAAATATAGTTTATTGTCACAAAATTTTCAATGTTAGGCTTTCCAAAAACTGCATGCCCATTGCGTGCTAAAGGAGTTGGATTCCGTTGGTAAATTTTGTCAATTGTCCCTCCCCCCCCCCCCCTTCCCCAGCCCCCATAATGAAAAGTTAACTACACTTCTGTTTCAAATACCGTAAAACTGGGTGATTGGGAACAATTTTGACACATTTTACCGGACAACATTTTCATAACATTGCCAGTGGCAAATGTTTTGGTGCCACAAAATGTCCATTCATATTACCTTTCTATTGACATGAAAAGAAATTCCATCGATATCAGATTTAATGTTTATATGGAATTTTGTGACTGTTATTATTCACCCCAATGTCGTGTTGAATAGGAACAGAAGGGAAACATACCGAAATATATTATGCGCCTTAAACTGTTACTTGTATATCAAGACCCTTAACATCATTATACTGGAAGGGGGTTTGAATTACATGTATATAGGTTTATGGAAAGAATGATTTCAGTAGCATCCGAACGCATTATCATAAATCTGAATGGCAAAGGCCCATCTTTGAAATCATCAGACACATGGAAATGGTACCTAGTGAAACTGGAATGTATATTTATGTTTCGCTTCTTGTTTTTTGTTTTTTGTTTTTTCGTGTTTTTTGTTTAATTTCTAATACGGTTGGCATAGTGGTTTTAGAACTACACGTAATTCTACAAAATAAGAGGGAAGAACAGACACTACATATGTATAATATTGGCAGTAAAAATGGCTGTTGGGTAATGGGGGGGGGGGGGGTAGTATACTAGTATTTGAATTTTCGTATTTTTTATTAAATGGATAATCCTATTTGGAATATGTGTGGATTGTCTTCAGTTTGATTTAATAATTGATAGTGTGAAATACTGTTTGCCGAACTATGCGGAACATGTCGGGCTCTTGAGAGGCTTTTATATTACATGTAGGCCCTATTGTTCTAAGAATTCAGGCTTTTCTGTTATTCATATCTCGATTGACATCTGAAATATTATTACTGTGTACATGTTGTATGTGTATAAGTGCTTTATGTATGTCTTGGCATCGGGAAATATAAATCATAATGTCTAGACATTCTGTTCCTATTCACCCCGGTTATTCAGCAAAAATTAAAAAGTAAGAAAAGTGAAGAAAATATGTACCCCTAAATGCATGTCTTTTTCGGGAATTAATATGTAAGACCACATGTGTGAACTCTTGAAGCAAAATCTGACGATAGAAGGAAAGTGTTGACTATAAATCCAAATTTTCAACATATATTATATTACATTCCACAAAGGGCTAAATATTAGTTGATTTCCGTCATGTTAGTTATGACTGCATGGACACAGATGGAGGTATGCAGTACATAATTTAGATGAATTCATTTGTATTATTACTTTGAGAACGAAATTACCAAGCAGACTTCTTCCACTTTTTGTTCCTATTCACCCCGTTATACGCTACGTTAGTGGTTAAAAGCCCCAAATCACTGCTTTAAAAGAAATGCCTTATAAAAATGATAAGTGCCTCTTTATGCAATAATAAGTGCCCGTTTCCTTTCAAATGAGTATCATATTCCCCAGGGGCGGATCTAGCTTTTTATAAAGGGGGGGGGGTTGGGGGCGGTATGCGAGGGAGCGTAGCGACCGAGCCCGAGCGAGCGGAGCGAGCAAGGGGGGAGGGTGTGGGAGGGGGGTGTCCCCCCTCCCACAGTAGGGAGAATTTTTGAAAATCTGTGTGTGAAAATGGCGTTTGAAATCTTGCATCTAAAACACCACTATTTTTGGTATAGAGGTCATTGTCAAATTAACCCCCCCATGAAAATTTGTAAAATTTAGTTGCATTTTCCTGCAATGTAAGGCCAGTTGACAACACAGATACAAAGAATTGGGGACCTTGGAATAAGCACTGTCAGCCTAATACTTTTATTATGAACAGCTTGTCACTGATACTCACTGGCAAATCTCAGTCGAATATGATGGACTGGCAGAATAATAATAAACAATAAAATAAATACATAAATAGAATAAAATAAAATTACAAGTTTAAAAAAAAGATAAGATTAAAAAAAAAAATGGTCCCCGGAATTTTTTTTTGGGGGGGTTGCAACCCCCCCAACCCCCCACCCCTCTAGATCCGCTTCTGTTCCCCTTCTGATAAGTGCCACTTTAAACTTATGACAAGTACCCATATTTCAAATCTAATAATTGCCCCCTTTTTTCTCTGATAATATGTGCCTTTTTCTCCTTTGATAAGTGCCTTTTACTTCTGGTAATAAGTTCCATTTTCCCCTTCTGATAAGTGCCCCTTAGTGTTTCTAACAAGTGCCCTTTTCGTCTCTAATTAATGTCCTTTCCCCTTCCGATAAGTGCCCCTTTCACCTTCTGATCAGTACTCCTTTTCCAATGTAGAAATTGCCCCCCCCCCCCCTTGTCATTTTCATTGTAAATAATGCACAACCGAGGCATTCAGCATTAGAAAAGGTTTTTTAAGATTTTGTTTGCTTGCTTCGCTCGCTCGCACATGAATCATTAGACCATTTCATACAACTACTAATTTGGGAAGCTGAATAAGAATCCAAGAACTGACGTAAAGATAGAAACAATAAAAAATTATGAATATAATGCTTGATAATATATTAATTAGAATGTAGGTTATTATACCAACGACACGAAATGGTCCTTTTTTTTTTTTTTTTGCTTCGTGTTCACCCATTGTAGGTGCCCCATTTAAAAAAAAAAAAAGAGGTCTCTTTTTTGCAGGTGTGCCCCCGGGCCACTCTGAAAGATGCTCCGCCGCACCCAGTAAAGCCCTATTCATGATTTTATGTTTCCTCCGTATCTAGATTTCCTCAGTTTCTTATGTATTTCATTTCAGGGAAAGAATAGACCGGTTCTGTAATGTATACAAATTTATGCACACTTCTTCTCTGAGCACCTAGTGACGAGCTATCCCATTAACCTGCTTTTTCAATGCTTGGAATCCAGTTTGCATACATTTCTTGTTGCTATGTCCGGCAAGCTTTCAGGTTGTCAAGAACAACCTTTGTTTGAAAGGTATGTATAAAATTTGCATACATTACCGAAGCGGTCTATTCCGTATTTACTACTACCCCTAACCCTAACCCTATCGGACATCATTCTATATATAGCAGGGCTGTCAACCCTCCCGCATTTGGAGGGAGTCTCACGCCATGACGCTAATTCTCCCGCCGTCCTTCCAGCGTCAAAGCGGGAGACTCCCGCCACGACGCCCTTCCTCCCGCTCTCCCGCCAAGCATGTAAATCTCCCGCTTTATGAAAAAAACCTCCCTCCAAACGTCTAAAATAAGATTTTTGGACTTCAAAAGAGACCCCCAATTTTTTTTTTTTTTTTTTTTTTTTTTTTGCTTGTCAGAGATTTTTGGACTTCAAAAGAGACCCCAAAATGCTGAAGACCTTTTTTTTTCTTTTGCTTGATTTTTGGACTTCAAAAGAGACCCAAAAAATTGGAGGGCAGGCGAGAGAAAAAAATCACGAATCTCCCTCCAAGCAGTTCCCCAAAGTTGACAGCCCTGATCATCTCCACATTTTTTTATTTTTTATTTTTTCATTTTCGTGGGAGTACATATGGAACTCTAGCCCATTTGAGAATAAAAAAATTGAATATCAAGCAACAAAAATTGGAAAGGGGGTGGGAGGGGGGGGGCGGGTCTTAAAAGAAAGGAGGAGGGGACGAGAAACTAGAAATTAGTGTGTGCCCAAGACAGATTTATGTCCCACTTCAAAGGCTGCCGGCGCGGCTTGCCATATATCCATAAGCAGAAAAATGATTATGGTAAGCCATCAATCTTTCACATTGCTATTGTTAATTGATAACGCACGATCTTAGACAGACTCGAACTTCTACCAAAGACTTTTAATAGTATCAAGACAGATTACTCTCACCTACTTCCGTAGTACATTCGGCAGACGTAAATTGCTGTGTTAAAATAGACTCGGAAAAATACGTTCGCCATAGGTATAACACGTGAAAAGATGTTTCATTTTTTCTTGATATTTCATATCTTACTCTATCTTTTTCAAGTCTGATTTTTGCATGAGAGAAAGGATGGATAGTTCAAAAAACATTTATTGAACCTTTATTATCAATAAATGCCACTATGAATCCCCGGGATCATGCCTGCTTTTTGACATAATCATCTGCCATAGGGTTAACACGTGAAAACATGGATTTTAAGAATGATTATAGTTCCTCTTGTATTTCCTTGAATTTCATGTAAATGTGGCTTACATGTAATTTGAGACTCTGAACAAGATTACTGATGGCTCAAAAAGTGGAAGGGCCCCCACATAAATCCCCGGGAATATGCATGCTTTTGGCCTTCCAGCTCCCATAGGTTAACACGCAAAAACAGGGATTTTTGAATGATTATAATTCCCCCAGAATTAGATTAAAATTTTAAAAAATGTGACTTAAATAAAATTTAAAGCTCTGAAAATGTATGATTAAGTCTCAACTAGTCGAACAGACCCCGCATAAATCCCAGGGAATATGCATGCTTTTGACCCCCCAAAAGTCTCGCCTGCCATAGGTTTACACGCGAAAACAAGGAATTTTAGGATGATTATAATTCCCATAGTTTTTATTTGAAAATATAAAAACTGTGATTTACATGTAATTTGAGGCTTTGAACAAGCTTACTGAAGGCTCAAAAAATTAAAAAGACCCCACATAAATCCCGGGGAATATGCATGCTTTTGACCAAAAAAGTCTCGCCTGCCATAGGTTTACACGCGAAAACAAGGAATATTAGGATGATTATAATTCCCATAGTTTTATTTGAAAATATAAAAACTGTGATTTAGATGAAATTTAAAGCTCTGAAAATGTATAATTAAGGCTCAATGAGTCCAGTAAACCCCCCATAAATCCCCGGGAATATGCATACTTTTGGCCTTCCAGCTCCCATAGGTTAACACATGAAAAGAGGGATTTTGAAATGACTTTAATTCCCCTAGTATTTATTTGAAATTATGAAAAATGTAATTTACATGAAATTTAAAGCTCTGAAAGTGTATAATTAAGGCTCGATGAGTCGTTTAAACCCCCCATAAATCCCCGGGAATATGCATGCTTTTGACCAAAAAAAATAATTTGTCATATAACACGTGAAACCGTTTGTTGTTATTGATGACGTAATGTGGGCGTGTAGTATCGATCACGTGAGATCACGGCATCAAATGAGATCGTGCGCTAGCAGACGACCATGTAGCAGACGTATGTCCGCCCGCCCAGGGGCCCAGCCTAGCCGGTATTAGAAGAAACTCTCACTAAATTCCAGTTCACTGTTATATTTCTAATGTACCAGAGGCAAAATTCAATGTATTAAATTCATAAATTCATATAATCAATGTTCTACCACCGAATTACGCTTAGCTAAACTGACTGATGTGAGATCATGCAATCAGCATGAAATAGCTGAGCTGAATAGCGACCGACAAAGTGTCTAGCTTTAGCTAGGTCTACCCCTCTGCGATCCCGATCGAGGTGGTGACGTTGCCGATGGAACTCTGTCAGTTTGCCAAAGGTGTTCTCCTCAAACTTCGCTCATCAAAGTTTTTTACTTGCTGATCGTCGTTTACTTTAGCTTCAGCCAACGAGACAGACAATGTAGTGGGAGGGGGCTTCTGAACCCTATTATGGATATGAGTCTGACACTGACAGTTCATGACAGGGGCGAATGCAGGATGTAGTAAAAAAAAAAAAAAGGGGGGGCACAAATGCAGGGCTGTCAACTTTTTGGAAGTGCTAGAAGGGAGATTCGTATTTTTTTCTTCTCACCATTCCTCCAAAAGTTGCTCCGTGGGGGGGGGGGGGGGGGGGAGAGAATTTTTTTCGCCAGTCCTCGAAAAGTTGCTCAGTTGGGGGGGGGGGGCGGGGGAGAGGGGTGAAAAGAATTTGTTTTTCTTCTCGCCGGCCCTCCAAAACAAAAAAAAGGGCCCGGGGACAATGTATGACTTTCTTTAAAAAAGAGGAGGGGGCATGGGCCGGGATTGCGCCCCCCCCCCCCTAAATCCGCCACTCGTCCATGCCCGGACTGTCACGTCAGTCTTGCGGGGTGGGCTTTTTTACAAGTTTTCTCTGAGGGTTAATAGACCAACATTGTTAGCCTCGTAGGCTCCCAAACCAATGGTGCTCGATCCGGTTTTATTTACATTTTAGGCCAGAGTCCGTGTATGCCTGTAGTTTGTAGTTCAAAAGAATGTAATTCCTATTCCAGGGGCGGATCCAGGATTTTGTAGAGGAGGGGGCACAAAGCCTAAATGTACACAAAGAGGCAATTTTTTTTATTGTGTACTTAAGGTATGCCAGTTAATTGGGTTCCAAAAAGGGGGCGCGGTCGATTCGCCCCCCCCCCCCTGGATCCGCGCCTGCTATTCTGTCATGGATGTGAAGAATGGGATTGCATGGTGTTGGTGGTCGATCTCATTAAATTGAACGATTGAAGGAAAAAAACAAACAAGAGATCATTATTTTTGTCCTCATTTCTATTGGAGTCATTTTTATAGATCGGTTGTAAGAGAGAATAAGAGAATAAGAGATTATTAGAAAATGAAACCTGTGAGAGGGGGAGGGAAGGGAGAGAGAGGGAGAGAGAGAGAGAGAGAGAGAGAGAGCGAGAGAGAGACAAAGGGGGCTGGGGCAAAAGGAATGGGATATTCCTACAAAGACAGAATAGGACTGGTAATAAATTATATCATTAGCTGCTATTGTTGGTTACTAGTTAATTCAATTCAAAATAGCTCTATACTGTTTTCTTCGCCTGTCGTCTCAAACTGCTACAGCAGAATATTACAAATAACTTACTGTAAGTTATTTATATTGGTGGAGTATCCAGGAATGCAGGGGAGGGGGGGGGGGCTCACACCTGACGAACAAAAAATCATCAGATGCTGTCTATTCTGAATTTTCAGACAAGCAAGGAAAAAAAAGTCACATTTTTCATGTTCCTTCTATGCCGGGGGGGGGGGGCACACAATTCCTTTCATTCGATATGTAACTATAAGATATGTCAGATTTGGTTTTGGCTGGCACGTAGGGCACGTGCGTCCCTGGATACGCCACCAATAAAAATAAGAGAATCTTGGATACGCCACTCTTAATTAATCTTTGTATTTAAGGATTTGCTCGCACGCAGTCTCATTTTAATAAAGCCTTTTCTGTCTTGACTTTTAACATAAGGCCATAGATTTACATTATACGTCTATAATCCCTTAAATTTACATAAATCATTATATCAAATGAAATATTCTGATTTAGAAAAATAAAGATAGCATTTTATTTATTTATTTATTTTTATTTTTTATTTTTACTTTTCTCGACATTCCCGTCAGATATCGCAGTGTTTGCTCATATAGAGCTTAATATCAGGGAACATGTTTGGACCATTCCCCCCCCCCCCCAACCCAATCACATAAATATTAATAGAATTTCACAGCAAATAACTTTAACAAAAATACAAACATTCCTCCTAGCTCCCCCTCCCAACTCTCTCCCTCTCCTCCATGGTGCAGTTAGAGTATGTTGATTCCTATCTGTTTTGGGACATAAGTTTGTATTTGAAGGGACAATATCAAGATTATGCCCTTTACGGCTTTACCAAAAGCGATGTACAGAAAAAGAAGAAAAAAAATAAAGGAAATAAAAAATACAAACATCTTGATAAAGACTATAACCTTCCCTCTCGGCCGATATATCGACATGTACCACATATATGTACGCGCCGCGTGCTTTATTTCGGGACTGAGCACTCTTCGTATTTAAACTCTTCGCTTCTACTATTCTAGGTCCGTTTTAAAAAGATGTCGGTTTGTAAATTGGTTGCATTGGTAAGTAAAAAATTAGTTTAGTTTTCATAATCACATATTGTAAAATCTCAATCGTCGCGCTAAATATTTTGCGGAATAGTCCGATGAACCCGTCGATCAGCCCAGCAGAACTTAACTCGATCCATGATATCCAGGTAGGCATGGCAAGGGCAGAGAGCTCCGGCGCGCGGCGCGGCTATGGCCTAGTACATTGGATGAGTGGCTGCATCCAGTGCATAGATCTGTGAAGTGCTTACGGCATCACTTTTTCCTCACGACCGGATGCCAGCTGGCCAAAGCATGCAATTGCAGTTAAGGTTCTAACTTAGGTGTTATGAGTCCCTGAGGATAAGGGCATTGGGCCTAATGAGTTGGTCGTAATTATGGGAGGCAATTCTTTGCGGTATGATTATGAAGGTACGGAGTGAGAGGTTATCTAGCCTCGTATGATATGTGTGAGTGATTAGGACTGGGTGGAATCCCGGGGGGGGGGGGATCTCCAATAACCTCACATAAGTGTGAGTGGGGGGGGGGGAGGGGGGTGGGGCACTCAATATATTGGACAGACAGGTATGTGCTGCTTTGATGACCCCCTTTTTCAATGGCCGATTGCCGTTCTCAAGATACCCAATTTCTTTTAACTGCCGTTCCGAAGGAGAAGAACCTCGGAAATGCAGTGCCCTGTAATACACCCTCTGATCCGTTCCCTAGCCTAGCTCTAGCCTTAAAATGTCGCTCGCTGTGGATCCTGAGTGCTTCAAAATATATGCACACAGACCTAAAATAAAGGTTGTCAGTTCCCAAGATCTTGTTGCTGCTGTTAGATATGCAGTTCCCAAGAAACTACATGTATTTTTCGCTCGCCTGGTGAGTTCCGTAGTTCACCAGACCCTGTAATTTGCCCTTTTAGTCCGTTTCATAGACACCCATTTCGAGGGTGGCTGCGGTACACCCCCGTCTGAAAAAATTTGAGTGCTTTCTCTTTCCTTTTGATCATTTATCTTCTTATTCATTTCAGGTCACAGGAGCAAATAAGGGCATTGGCTTTGCCATAGTCCGAGCACTTTGCAAAGAACTTTAAGAAAGGGGTGTGGTCTATCTGGCCAGCAGGGATGAGGGGCGTGGACAGAAGGCGGTCCAGCAGCTGAATGAGGAGGGGTTTGACCCCAAGTTCATTCAACTTGACATCTGTAATAATGACCATATTTCAAAGGTTGCCTGTTACTTCCAGGTTAACCATGGAGGCCTAGATATTTTGGTCAACAATGCTGCCATTGCCTTCAAGGTACATATTTGGTATGATTTAACCTTTCATTTGCCAGGAGTGCAGATTTGCACAATCGCAGGCATGCCACACGTGCAAATGGGCACAGTGTTAGGAACCAATTAACAAAAGGATATGCACTGTGCATTACAAAATCTTTGTATATAATAGCCCACTTCTGGTCATAATTGGCTACCTCATGATATCTTAAAGGAAACCAAAACCCAAGGAGAGAATCAATGTTATTGGAAAGTGAAAATTCAGAGAAGCAGTTTACAAAAAGTTTCATTAAAATTGGTTAAAAAATGAGAGAGTTATGGAAGTTGGAAAAGTCTCGTTTTACTTTCTATGGGGATCTTCAAATTGGCAAAATTGCTTCAAAATGGCTGATTTTGTGGACAACTCTCCATTTGTTTTGTACACAGATTTTCAGATTTTCCCCATTATCTCTCAGGGTGCTCCTTGTCTCCTGAACTCGACATATGCGGTGTAAAATACATTTCCCCATTATATATGTTGAGCTCAGAAGGAGATTAACTGCACCTTGAAAGATAATGGGGAAAATCTGAAAATCTGTGTACAAAACAAATGGAGAGTTGTCCACAAAATCAGCCATTTTGAAGCAATTTTGCCAATTTGAGGATCCCCATAGAAAGTAAAACGAGACTTTTCAAACTTCCATAACTCTCTCATTTTTTAACCAATTTTAATGAAACTTTTTGTAAACTGCTTCTCTGAATTTTCACTTTCCAATAACATTGATTCTCTCCTTGGGTTTTGGTTTCCTTTAATCACATGTATGTTCTAATTTTATACTGGGAATTGTTTACTAAACTTGAAGATGTTGGTAAAAATACCCTTTGAGAAATTAAAATATACTGTGGCACTGGCCTGTTATTTGAGTGACACGATAAGAGCTAAAGCAAATCGTGGTTTCTTAAACTGAAATTGCATTTTAAGAGAGCCAGCTTAAAATCCTTCAGCAAAGTATTTCAAATATTGATAGCTTGATAGCTTGTGTGTCTTAACCAAGTCTTCTGTCATCCACTCATCATTTTTCAGCAGTACCGTATATGCTCCTAATAACATGATTTAGTCCTTCCTCATTTGTGACCCTATCTTTCCATGACACTCGTAACTATTTTTAGAAACCACATACCGAATTAGGTAATAAGTGTATGTGTTTATGCCTCAAGTCCTGCTCTAGCTGGCCTCAAGTGTGAACAAATCTTTGTCATGATTAAACATGCATAGGTTGAGACAATGTATATGCACAATACGATGCACCTGCAAATCTTTTCAAAGACTTATTCATGTTCACAAAAATATTTCTAATCTCCATATGCTTACTCCAGATAGCTGCCACTTGCACTGAACTTTTGAATTTGTTATTCATGAAAATATTCTCCTTCCTCTTTCACTTTTCTAATGAATTTTTCTTCCTTTCTCATTTTTTACGACGAGTTTGCTGCACCCGAACCAGATAGCGTTCAAGCACCCGTTACAGTGGAAACCAATGTGTTTGCCACATTCCGACTGAGCCAAGCCCTGATCCCACTCATTCAATCTCATGGCCGGTTAGCATCACATACATTTCTAGCTGCCAACCATTCCTATTTTGGAGGAATGAATCCTATTCTTTAACCTTCACACTAATGTTATCAACCCTAAAGGGTTGGTCACAATTTTGTCCGATAATGATGACAAGATTTTTCATTAAAGGTATACCCTAAAGCTGCCCTGTTATTACCAGTCACAAGCATACTCACAGGTGCAAACCATATACATGTAGAAGGATGTACCTTTAATTGGAAATCTTGTTATTTTTATCGCTGTCAGACAAAAAAAGCCCTTAAATTCCTCTCTTCTTCTGAAAACTTTTATGTAAAAATGGCCTACAAAATACATAGTATTTCCTCATTTTGCCTGAAGGTATTCCTACTTTTGCTGTGAAAGGTTGTCAGTTACGGATGGAATAAAGTTGGTTTTTTGATGTGCATGTTTTTGGTAGTAATTTGGACTGAAACCTTTCAGACGTGTATCACAAATCAAATTCATGAAGCAACTTTTCAATGGTTACATGTCATTTTTCCAAAGGTTTATGATTCTGAATAATAGACCTTATTTTTTTTTTTTTTTTTAGAATTATGAACCCTTTTTCATTTTCGGAAATACAAACCCTTTTTAATTTTCAGGGTTAAAACCCCTCCTACATGTATTTCATGTTTTAGAATATTATGAACCTTTTGATGAAGGAACATTCGGAATAACAAACCTTCAGAATTATGAAACTACGGAGTTATGCAATGAATGTTTAGAATTATGAACCCTATTTCATTTTCAGAATTATGAACCCTATTATTTCATTTTCAGAATTATGAACCCCCTGGTTTGGAAGTTTTGTGGTTCTGAAATTTTGACCTTTCAGAAATACAAACCTTTGGAAAAACGAGTGCCCCCCTTTTCAATCATAATGCTCATTTTTCATTGTTCATCCTGATGCATACCCATTGTGAATTTCAAGAAAAAAAAGCAGCCTTATTTTTGTTATGTACCTGTAATTGTTCATTATCTCCCTGATCATGTAGTGATATAACAAGTTATTTTAGTCTGTCGAGTACTATAACCATGTCTAGCATCTATTCCAAAAAAAATTTTTTTTTATTTGAAGTTGTAGAGGACAAGTTATATATTAATCCAGAATCATGTCTAGCCAATATTATCGAATATTTTTTTCAGTGTCTCATTCAATATTGAAATCATCATTTAAAATTCATATTTTGGTTTGTCTTGTAGAGTGGTGAACCTGGCTAGTGAAACTGGTTTCATGAGCTATCATAAACTCAGTCCGGACCTGCAGAAGCGATTCAAGGCTGTAGATACAGAGCAGGGCGTAGTTGATCTCATGAATGATTTCATCAGGTGAGGTCAGGCATGCCAGAACCTTTATTCAGCATAGAGATGTTAATGTGTTAATAATGATGATTTGGTTATATTTACCCAGGGTAGCCACATCGGTATTGATACTGCTGTTCCTGTAGGCCCTGCAATAATCCCAGCATTGCCGGGTACCCATTTAAAGGGAAATCCAACCTTAATAGCAAGTTGCTTTGAAAGAAAGAGGAAAAATCAGAGAAGCAGATTGGTGAAAGTTTGAACGAAATCGGACAAGCAATAAGAAAGTTATGAATTTTTGAAAGTTGTAATCACTATGCTTATGGGAATTTCAAATTGGCCAAATAGGTAATGTCACTGTGATGTAGCTGTGGACAACTCCCCCAAGCACTCTAACACACAAAATGACTGAAATGTCACTTTTTTCAAAATGCATTACTCAGTAGGATCTTTTCGTTCATGAAGACCTATAACAATATGCTATCTCCAATATATTTTGAGTACAGCCGCGAGGGTAAAAGCGCCTCAAAGAAAAAGAAAAATTAGTGATATTTTTGTGTATGACAAACGGGAGAGTTGTCCACAAAAATGTTACAATTGACTCACTAAATTGCCAATTTGAGATTCGCATAGATGTAGTGATCTCATTTTTCAAACATCCATAACTTTCTTATTCCTTGTCCGATTTCTTTCAAACTTTCACCATCCTGTTATTCTTATTTTTCTGCTTTCACACAAATCATTTTATTACCAAGGTTGGATTGCCCTTTAATACACCTGGGGGGCGTTTCATCAAGTGTCTTGTCAGTGATTTTTACTGACAAATTTGCTCTCAGCCAATCGGATGCAAGGATTTCAGTAGCTTGTAACAGTTATTGCAACTTGTCATTGATGACAAGTTTTATGAAACAGGGTCCTGGGTTGAGCTGGAAAAATGTGGGCAAAACACCTTGTCGAACAAATTGTTTCCAAGGATGTAAGCCCCAAGCAAGGATCGAATCGTGTACCTCTTGTATGAGAGTCAAGAACCTTCACCAATATACCACATTGCTCCCATGTGTTGGAATGTGTGTGTTCTAATGTACTGTACATAAATATTAGGCATACAAATAAAGATAGATTGCATACAAAATATAAACTGAAACTCTAATACATGTATAATGTTATTGTTGCTCCAACAACTTCACTGCTGTAGCCAAAATTCAGCATATTAGGTGTATGCAGATGTTGTGCATCTCTTTGCACTGAAGTTCATCTAAAAATTGACCTCAACTATTCAAGATTGAAACACACCACACACACTGGCGTGCACCCAGACCCACAAACACACTTGCACCACACACGCACAACCGGGCATCGATTCATTTTTTGGATTGAGGAGGGGGGGGGGGGGGGGGGGGACAAGACAGCCTAATGTAACGATGTTCATTTCACACATGACTTTTTTAAAATGCCTCTTAATTACCAGCTTCTCCACGGTAATATGAAGCAGGTAAATTAGAGAATTTGCGCACGAAATTGGAGTCTGATGGTGTAATACCTTTTGTATTTTATTGTTTGGAAGGTTTCATTTCCCAGAGTTTTCCGTCATTTTCCTTATTTTATTTTACACCTCAGGATTTATATAGGGGGGGGGGGGGAGGGGAAAACAATATGCTTGCCCCCCCCATACTTTCTTTGGGGGAAACTGCTAAGTACTATACAAGAAGCCACCATTATTGTTATTATCATAGGTACAATTAAATGGGCTTGCATGAAAATATTTTGGTGTGATTTCATGTATGTTGGATTTGAATCCTCATCATCACCGAACTCAAGATTGCCTTTCAATTCCGAAACCGTCTTTCCTATCCCAGTGCTGCCAAAGAAAACAAGAAAAACGAGCGTGGCTGGTGCTCGACTAACTACGAGTTGAGCATGCTGGCTCGGATAGTTCATACTAGGATTCAGGGGCAAGGCATCACCAAGGACTCTAGCAGGGAAGATATCCTCATCAACTCTGTAAGTACTGTCAAAATCCTCAGTAATCCAACCTTCCCCCCCCCCTTTCAAACTGGTATTCAGTTCAGTACTTGGATCGAGTCTACTTGTCTAATATTATCCTCCCCTGGCTAAGTAACATTGCTCAAGTCATATTTAGATCACATATAAGTTTTGTGCTTTAGCAAGCATGACATAAGTCCGCTAGCTAGTTCACTTAAACTCAGGGTAAAATACTTTGCCAAGAGATGGAAATGAATGCTGGCAAAGTTTTTTATCTTATCTCAAAGCTGAGTAAATGTAAATATTCTGCTGTATGTTTGGACTATTAAAGAACAGTCATATATTTCTCTGTGAAACAGAAAAAAGGTAGTGTAAACAATATTCATGCATGGGAAATATCTAAAGCCAAATTTATCAGTAACGATGAATAAAAACCCTAATTTTGAATGTTCATTTGCATGTATAATTTTTCATGAATCAGAAGGGGTTAAATATTGAATTTATTAGCAGCCTTGGCTCCGTAATACATCCTACATTTCTAACTATAGAAACTGTATTTTAATAATAATAATAATAATAATTTATATTGGATATTTATATAGCGCTCATATCCATCATGAATGGTGCTCAAGGCGCTCCAATATTACCCCGGCTCTAGCTAGGCTACCGATTTCGGCGCTCACAGCATTCAAGGAATTCATTCCTGCCGGTACCCATTTAACACATGAGTGGAGAGTGGAAAATGTAGATTAATGTCTACCCCGCGCCGGGGTTTGAACCCACGACCTTCCCATCTCCAGTCAAGTGTTTAAACCTCTGGACTATAACACCTCTATTTTAGAGGAAATTAAAGAGGGCAAGTCCTCCCTGATATCAAGTTGGTTTGAATAAAAAGGAAAAAATAAGAGAAATGGGCCAGTCAAAGTTTAGGGGAAAGCTGATGAAGGATAAGGAAGTCATAAATTCTTAAAGTTTTGAACTTTAGGACCTAATCAGCATTTTTTAAATTACTTGATTTCACGTTCTTTGAATTTACTTGCAAATAGAAACTTTTTGCAGGAGCATTACCTATAATGGGAAATATACCACATAATATTTCATGTATGAAATTGAACATTTACTGTTGCAGTGTTGTCCTGGACACGTGCAAACAGACATGTCAAGTCACAAAGGTAACCTGACCATTGACCAAGGTGCTGTCACACCAGTCTATCTTGCTCTACTACCCAGGGGGTGTTCACATCAGGGACAATTCTTCGTCAACAAAACCATCAAGGAGTTCTGGTAGTTTATATTGCATTGTGTCCCCAGCACAAGGGCGGAAAAGTATATTTTTTTATAAAAGTTTACAATATTTTAGTTTTGCAATGAACGGATAGTCAAATATTATAGAGAAGTTTAGCATATCTCTCTCAAACAATTAGATGAAACAAGGATTGATATATGTTGTTTAGATTACTCAAAGAAAGGTTACACCCTTAAATTGCTTATTTCTAGAAAGGTACATGTACATCTATTGGAGGTACATCCATTTGTGCCCTTCTGCCAGACATACAATGATTGGTGGATAGAAACTGGATTCCTCAAGAGTTTATAGGAAATTAGAATGAGGCAAGAATATTGTAGAAAAATAAGACAGTTTTACCTCTGGCACTTCTCCTTCTGACATTTTCATCTCAGACAGGTACTTCACCCACTGACTACTCCCATTCCCATAGACTTCATACAGGGACCACCCAAATCCTGTGGGCAATGGGTTAAAAGACCTTTATTCGTTTCAGTTTGGAGCCAGAAGGGCACTAACTCATATACCTCAACGCAGAGTTAACGCCTATCTGGCTCTCAGCAGATGATTTTATTTATTCTTTCAAAGAGCACATGCTGAAACCATGGGCCCCGTTGCATAAAACTTACCATTAACAGTAACTTCGCCATCAATGGTAACTCCCATGGAAACCTTGATTTTTGATTGGCTGCTGAGTGATGTTACCATGGTAGTTACCATTGATAGCAGAGTTACCATTAATGGTAAGTTTTTATGCAACGGGGCCCATGTGTATGTATATTTTAAAAAGCCTCAAAGGCTGAAGTGATGGAGAATGATGGAGATCTTTCATGATGTCCGTATTGTGAATTTTTAAAAAAGTAGTTATATTTCCAATTATTTATATGCATGTTGAGTTTTGTTTCTCTCTCTCACTTAACTGGATGTAATGCTACATATGTAGTATTTCTATAGTTTTTCCTTACATAGTAGTATTTTATATTGTTTTTATTTTACTGCCAAGCAGAATTTTTTTCTCCGTTGTCATGGTTTTTAATGAAATAAAATATATCTCAAATGTGTTTAACAAATCTCACTTCTGTTTATTGTGTATCTTAGGGTAACATAACATTTGGTCTATAATAAAGTAATTTTTATATAGTGCATAATGATTGATTATCTACATGTATGGCCAGTTTTTGACAACGCACCCCCTGTATTTCCATTCTGGTCTGCTGGTTTTGGATTTGCTTTTGGATTGAAAATCTTTTAATTCCTGTCCTCTAGAAAATTCCAGCTTGTTTACATTAACCCTTTCAGGACAGGAAATGTTTCAGGGCTAAATAGATCACATTCTGTTCTTCAAATTGGCAACAATTTTTTAGTGCTACATGGTTCTAACAAAATGCAATGTCTTTGAAAACAATATACATCACTAGAAACTTGGTCGAAAAGTTGAAAAAAATTGCCAATTTTGATAAAAAACAGTGATTTTGAACCTCTCAATGTGTTGCCAATTTAAGGATTTTGAAGTTTATTCTCCTTTTCAAAACTCCTGGCATCAAACACAATATGGTCATGCAACAAAAATGAACACAATGTGTGTAGAAATTTTTGCTTTTTTCTACTCCTGCATCTGGTATATTTTTCAGAGCTCTGAATCAAAAGTTATTGAGCCAAACCACAAAATGTGGTCAGTTGTCTTGAAAGGATTACATTAAAAAACAATGATAAACATGTGTTTTCAATGATACAATACCGATAAGTCAGTACAAAATATTATTGCCTTCCTGAATGAGAATTTATGTTTCATAGTTATGTAAGTTCATTTGTGAGTCTACAATTAAAGATATTTGTGTAAATGAGTGATGTATGGCCTATCCCCAAGCATTGTTTTTATAAGTCAATCATTCCTGAAACTTTTGGGGGCAGGGCGGGGTATATATAAACATTAATGGTGAAGGCAATGATGATGAAGTTAATGATTTAGATGTAAAAAATGACAATGATGAAGAAGATGATGATATTGAGGTTGATGATGATGATGAAGAAGGTGATGATATGAGAATAAGGATAAAGATGATGAGGAGGACGACGGTGATAATAGTGATGACGAGTGTAACGATATTGATCTTTTTTTTTTTAATGATAAAAATGACAAAAATGGCCTATCAGATTCTCTTACTGGAAGTTAAGACACAAGACGGCCCTCCCCCTTGGCAAAAAAAAAAAAAAACGTGCCCGTACGCCTATGATCACAATTATCGTGCATTTCGATAAGGGGTGCGGTATTGTAATTGTATGTAATTTGGCCGCTATGAATAACCTGATGCAAATAACCTCATTATATGCCAAAAGTTGTCAAGAATTGTTGCCCTCAATCACACAAAGAAACATGGCATTCGGATGTTTAAATGCCAGATATGTTTTTGAACTCCTAGAAACAAACACACACAAACACACCCATTTTCTTTTCTAGGATGTACGCTGTCTTTAACGTAAACATATATGATTGCTTTACAGTTGCAATAGACAGCAAGGATCAACCACAGACTCATATGGTACTCAAATCTTTATTGATTCTAATTCTAAAAGGCACATTTTAAGAAGTATCAACATACATGTACATGTATATAAGGTAAAAATACGCATGTGTCTATTTCTAAATAAGGATGAACTGGGAGTGTACCAAGAGGTGGTGCGAAATGAATTATCTTCCTGTAAAACTTGATTTGTGATTGTCCCTGTAGCCTCTGTAAATAGAGGCCAGGGAGGGGCGGAGAAAATATACCCATGCATGATTTTAAAGAAAAAAAATAGGATATTCTTTATCTAGAAGGGACAATCCGGCCTCCTGGGTCCACTTTAGAATATCTATATGTGAATTACAACATATATATTTATTCCAT
Organism: Heliocidaris tuberculata; assembly: GCA_025618425.1. NCBI lineage: Eukaryota > Metazoa > Echinodermata > Echinoidea > Camarodonta > Echinometridae > Heliocidaris > Heliocidaris tuberculata. The sequence goes on from CM046848.1 coordinate 24,797,121, forward strand.
CTACGAAAACTTAATACATTTGGTACAGAAGATTAATGGAAAACCATTAACATCGAGTAATACATTGGTTGATGTCAGATGCGTTTTTGTATAATGTTAAAGAAAAAAATTGCTAGATAGGCCTACAGTTAACAAGACACACGATATCTAGATCTTTACCAGTGGCGTATCCTTGTCCAATCCAATCCAATCCAATCCGGGGCTGATTTGTAGAGAGCCAATTAAAAGGGCAATTGATATCTAGTTGCCCAGTCAAAGGCGCTCGTGAGGCTGAAACAAACCCAATTGTTTATGCGGTCCATGGTTCATTAGGACAAGACTGCAGTAGGGACTAGTTGTATTCTGTATAGGGTGTAGCCGGCTTACCCCATTCCCCCGCCCCAACCCCTTTGAGGGTCCAGAAAAAACCCAAAACAAATTGCAGCGGGACTACAGCAGGTACATACATGTATATTACATCTGCTGTTTACGGTCTTTCTCACGTGATGAAATTAATAATGAGGTAATAAAACAATTTTTTTTTCAGCTAGTAACGATGTATCTCTCTTATTGATTGAATTGTTACACCACATGACTTATTATTTCCCTTTGTATTTTTTCCAGTCAGTTTGAACTACTATTACAGATTATTTTTGTTATATGTAATCGTAAGAAAAAGGTAAGAGCCCCCCCCCCCCCCCTCTTTCTCTCTCTCTACATGTATCTGTATCATTTGCACTCTCTCTCGCTCTCTCTCTCCCTCTCTCTACATGTATATGTATCATTTGCACTCTCTCTCGCTCTCTCTCTCTCTCTCTCCCTCTCTCTACATGTATATGTATCATTTGCTGATTTTGCTCCTGAATAAGACAGGAGCGTAGAAAATTCGAGACAACTGGACATCGATGCGATTGGCTATAAATGCATTAACTGTGTATATACACTTTTTTTTCCTTGACTACGTCTCTCTAAATATATATACAATGCGTCCCAAAAAATTGACACCCAAAAAAGGTTTCCCCAAATAAATATTTCGAAGTAGTTGTAAGAAATTTTTATATCTATGGATAACCTACAGGGTCTCTTCGATTAATAGACATTAAAAAAAAAAAACAACTGTATATATATTACGTTCGAGTGAGCAAAGGCCACTTTTGTGAAAGGGTGCAAAATCCAAATTTGACAAGAATTGGTCTTTGTTCTGGATAGTATTAACAACTTTGAGAACTGTTAAAAGTTGACAGTTGGAAAGTTTCCCCCACATGAACATTTCAAAATATGTTCATAAAAGTTTCATAATAATAATGATGATATGGATATTTATATAGCGCTAGTATTCGTCAAGTATGATCATACCTTTGGATAGCTTAAGGTTTCTCTTATCAAATGACACCAGAACATCGAAAGCTATTTTACGCTTGAGTGAGCAAATGCCACTGTAGTGTTGGGTAATGGTGCAAAATTCACAGTGGACAAAAAATTGTACTGGTTTTGGCTCGTATCAGCAAAGATAAGAGTCTTAAAAAGGCTTAGAAATATTTCATATTCTGATCATTAAAAGGTAACTTATGAAGGAATAGGCTTTGTTTTCTGTATATCCCTGACATATCCTATCAAAACTTTATGGTTGACTGAGAAAGCCAGCTTGAATAAAGAAAAATACGCCAAAAATTGATATTTCAAAACACTCAATACAGTAATTATTGCTCTTTGAAGCATTAACATGTTGATGAAATACGTAAGTACATACAGAGAAAAAAACCCGTTCTTTCATATATTGTCATATATATTTCTATTTTTAAGCTCCGTCGCAAAACTTTTTGAACTGTAAATATATATATATATATATATATATATATATATATACACATGTATATATATATATATATATATATATATACACATGTATATATATATATATATATATATATATATATAATTTATATACAGCGTGGCAATAGAAAGACAAATAGTGACGTAGGATTTCTCAGAACTGATTGAGCTTTCAGTCAAATCTAAGATATCCTGTATCATCTTTTGTGTTTTTTTTTGTTTTGTTTTGTTTTGTTTTGTTTTTGGTTTTTGTTTTGTTTTTGTTTTTTTTTTGTTTTTTTTGTTTTTTTTGTTTTTTTTGGGGGGGGGGGATTCTTTTAAAAATATCAATATAATAGTAATGGCCACTTATATAGCGCTCATATCCATCAAACAGTGACGCTAATGGCGCTTAGACTACCTGGTTACAGCCGAGCTGCCAAAGTAATAGCGCTCAAACATAATTATCATGTACCCATTTACCCCTGGGTGGAGAGTGGCAAATGTAGATTAGTGTCTTACCAAAGGACTTAGTGCCATGGTGCCATTAGACTATGTTTTACACTACGCAAGCAAAGGCGAATGGTACAAGTAAACTCGTCATCATGAATGCATGAATTAAAGAGGAGCTATAATTATATCATGCAAGCACAATTTTTTAAGCCTGAGGGCCCTTCTACATACACAAAAAAACCCAATCTTACAATTTCTCCCTAATTTTATGAGGAAATGCAACATCACATGCCATATTTCCTTTCTAATACCTCTGTAGGAAAATGATTAGCACTTTGAATTACTATTACTGGGAGCCTGTCCTGTCACCCCGTTTTACATACCAGATTTGATGCTTAAAGTTACTTAGACCAAGGAGTTATCAGAAGTGTGATAACTCCTTGCTTAGACCAACCATGTCATTCAGAAAAAGCTTGTCAGCCTTAAAGTAGCCACCGGGTTTGGCCCCCAGGGCCCCCGAAAAAGGCCCCAAAGTCCGGTCGATTTCAACCCATTTAACATAATTTTATGCGCCAAACTTTGTCAGAAGGAAGTTGTACGACAGTCACTATACAGTGCGTCCCAGAAAAAACGAAACCCTAAAACAAAGGGTTATTGTGACCACACAATGTGCTGTATGACAATAATTATTTGTTTTCCATAAGCTAAAAGTATTATGCTTTTAAATGATACCTTGATGGCATCCATCCGTGCATGCTTTACCGAGCAGCAGCATTTTGAAAATAACATGTAAAAACTCAGTTGTGCCAGATTTGGGTAAAACCGTGAAAACGTTAGGATCACATGCGAACATGACCCAAATGTAACGTGACTTTTAAAACCCTGCGAGAAGACTGTTTTCATTTGTTTCTTTCAATAACGAGGGTAAGGATAATGCCTTCATCATAAAATAAAGGATGGTCAATGTTTTGTCGATGTTGGGGGTAAAGAAAGGGCATGTTTTGTATTGAAATGGTACCTGCAATCGAAATGAAAAGTAATTTTTTGAATTTTGAAGAACTGCAAATTCTTTTGAGAACAAAGCGAACAGAAAGGGGATATTTTTCATAAAAGTAAAGTTAGTGGCACTTTTCATTGTCATCAAAAGGAAATACAAGGTTGAAAGGGCACATAAGGCAGAAAAAAATATCAAGATTATGGCAATTTCCCACCTCAGGAGGGGCACCTTTCCTAACAGGAGGGGCACTTTTTCATCTTTTGAGGGAAATTCATTGATTTATGAAATTTTGGGGGCGTACACCCCTGCCACCACTGGAAATTGGTATTGACCCGTGCTTTATGAATTTCTGATTGAATGCATGTCTTCACACGAGGGAATTTCACGTATCATATCTCTTAAAGCTGGTATTTCCCTTGTGTCATGTTCGCATGTGATCCTAACGTTTTCACGGTTTTACCCAAATCTGGCACAACTGAGTTTTTACACGTCATTTTCAAAATGCTGCCGCTCGGTAAAGCATGTACAGATGTATGACATCAAAGTATCATTTAAAAGCATAATATACTTCAAGTTTTTGGAAAATGGATAAGTATTGTCATAGAGCGCATACGTGGTCACAATAACCCTTTGTTTTATGGTTTCGTTTTTTCTGGGACGCACTGTACATTACCAATACACAAAAAACTACCAAAATTTTGCAGCGGGATGGCCTGTCAAACGGCCCCTAAAAATTGGTGTAAATTTTTCCCCTTAAGGCCCATGGACCAAATTTTGTCACAAGGAAGTGGTATTGCTGTACATTACAAAATATAAACACTGACAACAATTTCCAGCTGGTCAGTTTTTGTGTAATGTATAGTCATACAATTTCTTTCTGACAAAGTTTAGTACATTATGTTAGATGGGTTGAAATCGACCAGGCTTTGGGGCCTTTTTCGGGGGCCCTGGGGGCACACCCGGCGGCTACGTTTAAGCTGACAAGCCTTTTGTGAATGACATGGATGGTCTAAGTAACTGGATATGTAATCAAAATTGTTGCCTTTTAATTTTTTTCTAAATGATTATCAAACAGTGTCCTCAGGACTTGTACCTTAACGGGGAGGGGTACCAAACATTGATCCGATCGAGGCACATTCTACATTCGGAAATATACAATATAGTCCCATCATTTTGGGTGGGGTTAGTTCGCAACTTTTCAATGCTCCCAGAATCGAAGGCGTGCTTGCCGTTGGATAAGAAGATCTATCCTTCAAACCAAGGACGCTATTGCATGGATCAGACAAGAAGATCATTGACCCCGGGTATCTCCTTATAAATTAGGAGGACATTTCCATTCAGGATAATAACTGTACCGGCAACAGGAACGACGCACCTTGGATGATAGCGATACAGATACGAGGTCGGAAACTCGATCACTTTGTCTTTCCTCATAATTCCGTCAGGGGAGAGGAGACCAACGAAGCCGGTGTATTCTTGGTTCGATCCCGTACGATATGTTATGTAGATCATATCATCTGTGCCGACGTGAAAATTAATTCTTCGGCTCCAGTCAGCTAGCGAAAGCTTCATCTTGACATCTCCTGTTGCTCGAAAGATTCTGCATATATCCGAGTTTCCAGAGCGAACAATTATATCTCCATTTTTAAGTGTCCCGCAGCCCATCATTGGTTTGCATTCTATATCCGCGATCGTGCGAAGATGTGACCCTGTCTTAGGGTCGATCACATGAATCTCGCCACTGTTATGGCTAGCGGCAAGAACTTTGCCTTTCCTGTCGACAGCTAGGAAGGCAAAACGCGATTCGTCGTTGGGTAAAGCTACAGACTTTTCATGGTTACCGTCTTTGTCACAGATCTGCAGCAACCCGGCATTGTAATCACTGTAAACAAAACCTTTGTAAGGGAGGACTGCTAAGTCCCAAATGCCTCTTGTCTTCTGGTCGGTCACCAATGTCTTAATGGACCCAGACTCCACGTTTACTGTGTATAGTGCCGATCCATTGCCGTTCCGAAAGACCACTGTCTGCTCGTCCATCGCCCCCAGAAGAAATGGCTCCTGGATATCTGCAGAAATGTTCACCGTCTTGACCATCTCAAAGGAAGCCGCCTTTCCGGTTAATGTTCCGATTCTTTGTTCGTCATCCACTCTTTTGAAACGTAACTTCTTTGCCACCGTTGAGATCCTGATGAGGTAATCGTGATCCAAAGATGGTAACTTTTCCATGCCCATCTCAAGAAAATTGGCGACTTTCTCGTGAAATGTTTTCCCATCGCAGTCGACTATCATGGATTTTGCGACTGCAGCTGTGCTCTCCAACTCAACACTGATGGCCTCTGCTGTTGTCTTAGCATCTGAGGTCATTCGAGAAACATGATTTATGATACCTTTTAACTCTGAAAGAACATCGTCGCGATTATCAACTAATAATTCATGTTCTTTGTCATATTGTTCATTAATTTCTGCAAGCTCTAATTGACGCTTTTCATTGATCTGTCTTATTAACTCTTCTGCTTCTGCGTTTATTCTGGTCAACTGTACAGTCTTTCGAACTTTTTGGTCTTGTGACTTTGTCTGGAATGTGGCCGATACCTTATCCTCGATGTCTTTGAAGTGACCATCTATCTCCAGCGAGCAGCGCTCTATCTTCTCCAGAAAGCTCTGCGTCTCCGTCTGTTTTGCAGAAATATTTTCAACGTCTTTTTTAACTGTTTCTCTCTTTTCAGCGAAGAACTTATCGATTTCTTGCATCTGGTGTCCATGGTGAGACGTCAAGGCACATGTGTGACACACCGGCACTTTGCATTTGCAGCAGAGCAGCTCCACTTCTTTCCGGTCGTGTTGCGGGCACGGCCACTTAATAGCTCCACGAGAAACGTCAGCCAAAATGGCGCTTGCGAGATTGCGGGCACATGTTGGACATAAATGACGTTGCTCAACAACTTTATACCCTTGTGTCTCATCAGCATCATCTTTTCCACACTCCTCACACTTAAATCCCAACGAGTCAAAGAGGCTTGCCATGTTGTGTTACGGAATGAATAACCTCCTCGGCCAAAGCGAATCAATCCGCTGCTAGATAGTAACTGACATATATGCAGAAGACAGACTGACGTGAAAGGAAGCCAGCCTACTCTGTTCAATAAACCGGGCACACTAACCCAAATATCAGAATTTTTGTGTATTAATTGCTCATCATCGCCTAAAACGAAACATGCGTCTATAACTATGTCAGCAACTTATCCATGTATGAATCACCTCCACCAGTCTGTACGCTATCGTTGACACGTACGCCTCCTTTGTGTGGTTTGCAGAACTTGTTTCCGCCTTCCCAACTAATTACATCCGGCTGCTGAAGACTGTACTTGAATAACAACAATATGACAGTGTCATGAAGTCTGTAAATATAACCAGGGGCTACACTATATGCAAATGCAGATGGCAGTATGCTTTATTTAAGGGCATTGCAAGCCTTTTTTCGATATGGAAAAGGGGTGTCCAACCAAAATTTCGGAGAGGTTTGCCTTCCTATGTACAGAAAACAAAATTTTCAAAGTGCATAAGAAGGTCCTCGGATTTAAAAACTTTTAGAAAAGGGTAAAGAAAGAAAAGGAAAAAATGTGATGTAGATCTTATTCTGATATCAATCAAAGTATGATTACTTCATTAACTTGTAGTTTTCAAAATATTCTTCAATATTTCTTTTTCTAATTTTATCTAACAACGGATTCAACGGCTTTTCAAGCTGGGACATGAGCACATTTTGAAAATTTTGCGGACACTCGTGAAACCCAAAGTGGCAGGGTAATAGTTATACCGGCAGCGAGTGCTATGCCTCCCATGATCAAGAATGCAGTGTCGTAAGACTGGGTACTATCATAGATTCGCCCTAGAAAACAAAGCAAAGAGAGAAGAAAAAATAAACATACGGATTCGACATGCTTTCCCCGATTATGGCTACGTTCCCATGCATGCTCTCCCTTGCAAATATGTCTGACGTCCCATGATAAGAATTGAGAAAACGCTTCTTTTATTTATTCTTGGTATTTGTTTTAATAATATTTGTGTATCACACTTATATACATGTATAATACTACTCTGTTGTACAAGAGCCAAATCCCATTCAAGCTTTGCTTTTTATTGAGGCTCCTCACATTTTACATACTCATTTCGCAAGTCGTATCTACATCCTGCGAAACATTAATGCTTATATTAACATTCTGGTTAAAAACCAGAATGCTCATTCTGGTTTTTAACCGATTTATCAGCTTGCACAAATTATATTATTATGTTTCGTTCTAAATGTGGAAGAGATAAACTTTAACTTGTAACATTTGCACTCAGCGACAGGAGAAGTGGTCCAAGTATGAGATCATACATCATGGCCAAGTTGCCAATGAAAGCTTCTCCATAACTTTAGTGATTTTAACTTTCAAAGGTAATTCTTCACTGTCTTATTCTTTTGTCTAGTTTATGTCAGACTTTTCCACCGATATTTCTGTTTCCACCAAATAAGGCCGACATTTTCAATGAGGGGTTCAATTCACTGCAGTCTTACCTGCGATATATCCGGCGCATGGAAATGCAGTACCATAACACACGCTTATGAGTGATAAACCTGTCTTGTAATGTTCATTCCCAGTCGTGAGCTTCAAGAGGACGAATATAGTAGGAACGTTAAAGCCCATCATAAAACCACATACAGCAGCAAGTATTGTTAGGAACCAGAATGAATCTGCAACAAAGTTCACGAATAATGCTGATGACACAACAAAATTAGCAAGCATGTACCAGATTTCAACTCGAACGATGTTTTTAGAGAATATGAATCCACTTAAGAAACGACCGACGAAATTGGCAACTCCACCAGCTATTGAGATCTGAGCAGATCTGAAATCTGTTAGACCTTTGGCTTGGGCATTGGGGATGGTAAACAAAAGCCATGTAGCGTAAGGTACAGCAAAAAGATATACCTGAATGCAAAGGAGAATTATCGATGGACGTTCCTTAAAAATATGAAGACCAAATGATTTGAGAATTGTCCTCAGGTAATTCCGTTGTCTCGTCCTCACCTGATTTTCTTCGTAGAAAGCTCCAGTTTCACTGTTTGATGTGCTAGCGACATTTTCAAGGGAGTGAATTTGAAACTGAAGCTCGCCCTCTTCTTTTCCAGAAGTCTTCATGACACCATTTCCTAGCGAAAGGGGTTCATCAGAATGTGTCTCAGTTAAATGAATATGACATTTAGGTGCGTTGCCAGCATCGCAACTGGGAGGATCAAGTGCAGTCTTTTCATCACGACTGCACATTGCTTGATCAACTACATGATCTATATGACCTTCATGTTTCTTGGTGACAAACACCTGATCGCTTTGTACCACTGCGGCAGTTGATTCTTCGAAATCAGTGGAATCCTGTTCGAAACCAGGGTTCGGATGCCCTGCATAATTATCATCGTTTTGAGCTGCAGCTGTTCTTGCTTTGCTACCGCCTTGGTCAAAAGGCTTTAGCAGAGCACCAATCATGCAACAATGAGCGTTGCATCCTCCTAGTAGTAATACGAAACCTCTCCATCCATACAAGCTAAACAGGAGTTCAAAAAGCCATGGCATGACCATAACTCCCATGCTTCCACCCGAAGTCATGAAACCTGCGGCTATCTCATACCGATCGCCAAAGTTGTCGTTTAGACAGGAGTACGTGGGTATAATGATCAATATATATCCAGCACCTAACAAAAGAAGACAAAATGTATCACAGAATATTTCATAGGTTATAAGAGAAGTCGCCTCCCTAAGTCTAATGTTTGAAATCATTTATTTGATTGATTTTGGCATATTTTATTATAATATCAGAGTAATGTTGTACAAAAATCCTTTCAAAGGTATTAAGCATTATTTCAAAATGAAAAAGAAAAAAAGGATGGGGTATAATTCCGGGGAAAAATATCTGAGACCCCCCTCCCCTTCCACCCCCCCCCCCCCCAAAAAAAAAAAAAAAAAATTTCAGGTGCATTTAGGCTGAAATTTTTGGAAAAGTAAACATTGGGGGAGGGGTCGTACTCATTCAAGATTCAATATTCAAGATTCAAGATTCAAGATTCAAGATTCATTTATCATGTTTATTTTTCGATACCAATTCATAAATCATATAAACTATTTACATTGTAGAAGAAACTCATTATTCAAACATAACGCATATGAACTTTGTTTTACAATATTGTTTTCTAAAATAAATGTTATAACAGAGAGAGAGATGTACACACGTTTCAATTGTTTCTTAATAATAATAATCGAAGAGGTAACGAAAGGGAACTAGCAAAGAAGCGGAGCTTGTAAATAGCATGTTCCCAATTAAAAATCATTATAATTATATACATAATTCAAAAATCTGTTCGTTGGTTTTTGTTGTTTGTTTGTTTGTTGTTTTTTACATATCGTGTACGTTAACCAACTAACTTAATTAATAAACCCACCAGTTTGCCAGTTGAATTTTAAAAGGAACAAGGGCCTGTTATGCCCTTTACGGGTCTCTTCCTGTACGTACCGAATGATATGAGAGCGGCAGTCAGCTGGGGGACTGTCTGAGTAAACGAGGCCAGAATAAGACTAACAGATGACACAGTTCCTCCCATCATTGTTAGTTGTCGAACAGAAAAGTGACGAAGAAGTGGGATGCTTAGGAAAGCTGTTAACAAATATTACATATCCAGAAGATTACATTCTAAATTCTGAATAAGGCTTAATCAGTTAATAGCATCCAGTTGAAATTCTTCTTTTTTTGGTGATAAAATTTGTACTCATAGAAGCATAGATCATATATAGTGAAAGAAATGATCACTGTGAGGCGGTCGTAGCTTTTATTATCCTCCTTTATTTGTCAAGCTTTCGATCTGTGATCTTCATCAGCAATACCGAGTAGTTGCCCCGACAACCTTGCCCACATGATAATAATTTACGTGACATCGTTTTACGAACTGACGAATCCGTGCGCGCTGCGCAGAAACGTGAATTGGCCGGAAACGCATTTATAGATTTAGGTGTACTTAGATAACGGAATTTGCTTTCGTTGCATAATTGCACGTATCGATATATACATAAAAAGAAAGCTTATGACTTTAATTTTGAAATGGTGTACATTATTATGTATATTAATAAGGAATAAGGAAGCACTGGCCATTCAAACACGATTCGACGGTTCGTAAAACCGTTTTCTCCAAAGCGCGTATTGGCGCCCGTGCACGGATTCGTCAGTTCGTAAAAACGACGGCGATTTATTGTACATTCTAATTTATTATCCATATATAATTCATATTTATTTATGTAAATAATAGAAATTACTGGATTTGTAGTTAATTATTTAATTATTCTTGTCCAGCTATTGTTTATTTTTGTAAGCAATCAAAATATTCAATTTTTCTCAGCATACATCATTTTGTTACATTTCTTTCATTTGACTGTGGTTGTGATTGTACTGCGCATGATAATGACAGATGAATTAATTAAGAAGTGAGAATGATTATTGCAATAATTATATACAGTATAAAGAGAGAGAGAGAGAGAGAGAGAATAAGAGAGCACTTGGAATGAGTTGAAAAAAGGAAATGAGCAATAAATGGGCACAAGTTTCTTAAATCAATCAATTTAGAGGAAAAATATTTTCAGAGACATAGTTTTTGCGATGTACATTAGTATAGGGCGACAGTCACAATTTACCAGTAAATGAGCATAAAATTGCTTCACTTGGATTCGTCGATATTCCTAGACCTATTTGCCAAACCTTTCAAAAAAATTGATTTCCTTTCAAATAATTTATTGTTACTCATTATCTGAATAGTTTCCAAATATTCACAGAAATTTTTTCATAGACATACGAGTATATTATTATAGAAATAGATTTGTATATATAGACATGCAAATATCTTTTCATACATTGATTGATTCTTTAAAAATTTTGCGCATGTATAATAAGAACAATATATATATATATATATACCACTACTACTACTATTACTACTACTACTAATACTACTACTGATAATAATGATAATGACAAAAAGAATATCGATAGCAATAATAATAATAATAATAATAGTATTAATGATAATAATTATTATTATTACAATGATAAGTACTTAACAATTGCAAGAAATTGAAATGTATATTCCGATGTGAATGTCAGCCATCATTTTGTGTTTTTACACAGTCCTGATGAAGATCACAGATCGAAAGCTTTACAAATAAAGGAGGATAATAATAATGATTATTTCTTCCACTATACCTTCCACTAAAACAAATATGAGTGACCACCAGCGTTGTGTTCGAGGAATATTTCTCACAATATACACAAATATATATATATATATATATATATATATATATATATATATATGAAGACGCATACGAGAAAGCGGAAAGCGGAGACGTAGCTGTAATTCATTGATTCTGTTTATTGGACCCAAGCTTTCGGCCTGCAACGGCCTTCCTCAGGAGTTCCTAAAGATAAACATAAAGGCGAATCATAACTATAAAGCACATCATTAATGGTATACATCATATTCCAATGTTCAGTCAAGTACAGTTAATCATGACGTCTTATTGAAAAAGTTACAAATAATGGGTTTAATAAGGCAAGTTTAGAATGGTTCAGATCCTACTTGTCTAATCGACACCAAGTAGGAGCAGTTCATGTGTTTGTTCAAAACTACTGCTAATAACATGCGGTGTTCCTCAGGGAAGTATTTTGGGTCCAATTCTATTTACAAGTTACATCAATGATATGTGTATTTGTGTAAAAGATTGTAAACTATTATTGTACGCTGATGACAGCGTACAACTATATTCAGATCCTAATCCAAAATTTTCTTGAGGAAAAACTCAGTGAAGAGCTGTCTACATGTGTCGATTAGATGACTGATAATAACCTTTCTTTACACTTGGGCAAAACAGAAAGCATTTTGTTTCGTTCTAAAAGTAACTATGAAAAGTCACTTGAATTCAAAGTGACACACAATAATCAAGAAATCCAAAGAAAAGAATCTGTGAAATATTTAGGTATCGAGTTGGCTAGCGAAGTTCAATTTTCTTCTCTAGTAGAATCAGTTGCAAAAAAAAGCAAATTCTCGTTTGAAATTTTTGTACAGATATCAAAGTTGTATGAATTTAAAAGCAAGACGTATACTATGCTTTGCTCTTATTCAATGTTTATTTGACTATGCCAACCCTGCATGGTATAGTAACATAACTAAATCAGATCAAAAGAAGTTGAAAATTATACAGAACAAAATGGTGAGATTTATCAACTGTTCTGGTCTAAGAACTCATGTTGGCTACAGCGAACTTTCTATAGCTGGTCTTCTTGAAGTCAATCAAAGATCAAAACAACTCGTATTGCATCACGTACATAAAATATATCATACTAGGACAAATCATTATATTCGATCTAACTCAATCTTAATTGTAGATTTAGTTTTTCAGGGTTACACCCCTCTCCTGATGACGATCAGAGCATACTGATCGAAACGTCGAGAACCACAGAGCTCTTAGCGGAGCTCACCAGCCCTTTTCAGGGCTCTTATTCCTTGAAAGAATTACATGGTGTAACCCTGAAAAACTAAATTTACAATTCAGTTTCTCCACCATGAAAGTGTCGCTGATACTTCACTAAATAACTCAATCTTGTTACTGACTTGCACAATTATAATACAAGAAATAGCCGATACAACTTTAACTTACCACAAAGAATAGGTAGTAGTGAAAATACGTTTTATTACATTGGTATAAAACATCGGAATTCCCTTCCTAATAATACAAAGAAAATAGAAAACTTTGCTCATTTTACTAAAGGAAATTAAGGGAATACCTATCACTTGAGAGTCAGAGCAGAGAAGCGAATGACATGGTATAATGTTTATGACTGAAATAGCCTAAATACAGACCACTTTTCTTTTCTCTGCCAGATGGATTAATATTTCCTGACTTTGTATATATTTTCATTGTTTTAGAAATTATATATAATCTCGGTTTTTTGTTTCCTTTTTTCACTTTGTAAATAATATAATTTTAATCTATTAATTTTGTATGTTTGAGGACCCCACTGGAAATAAGCTCTCTGGCTTTCGTGTGTTATCCTGCTCAAGCTTATTCAATTTCATCTGTTTTCCTTTGACAATTCTATTTTTGTATGTTCGAAGCTTAGCGAATAAAAATTAATCAATCAATCTACATATCGTAATGGTAAACATAACGTCACAATATTGACGCAAATGCAAATTGCAGTATGAAATAATGTTAGCAGGGGGGTGTTTCATAAAGCTGTTCGTAAAGTTACGCATGACTTTACGAATGACTTATATATGACAAGCCAAATGGGATGGTCAATCATTTTCAACTGCATCAACTAAAGTTGAACTGTGCAGATGTACATTGACATTCTTATTATAACAAACATTTTTAAATCAAAGTATATTTTTTGCCATAATTTAATTGAGGTTATTGAAAATACAGTCACGCTTTTTTAAAACATCATGAACAACTTTGGGTATCCTACCTGGCACTTCATGTTCAAGTCGTTCGTAAAGTCATGCGTAACTTTACGAACAGCTTTATGAAACACCCCCAGACATATATGATATGCAGTCTCTGCATGGAAAGTCGCGTTTGAACGCAATTCCAGAAATTAAGGGCGACCCTGATTGGTGGAAAGTCGGGTGACGCCAATAATTTGTTTGTTTGTTGGAGGTGTCTTTTTTATTTTAATTTCAGTTTTTGGTAGAATTACGTTTTTGTGCTTGGACGCAACTCTTCATGCAGGAGACCCCGCGCGCCGTCCACATAATAATGATTTGGCTCAAATTATGTATTATGCGAGTTACTTCGAATCCACCCATAAAACTGTTATACAACATGGCACTTTATAGCATTTTTGAAATCTAAAATTAAACTCTAAAATTAGGGGTAAGAAATATATGGCATTATACTTAAGTATTTTTGACAAATATGATGTATATTTTATTGAATTTCATTATTTTATACTACAATTTGCATTTGCGTCAATATTGTGATATTATCATGATTATGTATCCACTTCCGATATGTACTTGATTGAACATTGAAATAATGATGTATACCACTAATGATGTGCTTTATAGTCATGATTCGCATTTATGTTTATCTTCAGGAACACCCGATGTAGGCCGTAGCAGGTCGAAAGCTTGGGTCAAATAAACAGAATCAATCATTTACAGCTACGTGTCTCCGCTTTTCGCTTTCTCATATGCGTCTTCACTCATATATTATGAAAGAAAGCACCTCCGCAGTGTATAAGTCGATGTTCTTCACATATACATTTATATATGTATATGTGAAGAACTGCTATCCACTCAAGCATTCTTGCTTTTGATAGCTGGCCCCTGCATTTATCTCAATTTATTGAGTTACCTCCATAATTTCAATATTATGGAAGTATATACATTCTTTTTGTAATTCAGTTGTCACACATTATTTGTATCAATTCTGATTTGTATCATTACTGTATACAATGTTTGTATTTGATTTCTTAATAAATGTAGAAACATCTGCTTAAAAAAAAAAAAAAAAAAAAAAAAAAAAAAAATATATATATATATATATATATATATATATATATATATATTTTATGTAAAATCCACGGGTTGGCTTTATTATGAAGACACACAAATTAAACAAAAATAGTTTCATGCTTTAATCCAACGGTTCTTTTATTCTCGTCACGAATTAATGCTGTCTATGCTATTGAATGTGGAAAATGCCCAAACAAATGCTCTGTACATTGGAGAAACCATCAAATTCAGGGAAAGGTTCAGCGACCACAAAAACACTAGCGTAGCTGGGGGGGGGGGGGGGGGGGGGGGAGGGGGCAGACTGCCCCCTGACAACTTTTTCCCACAATTTTTTTTTTTTTTTTTTTTTAATTATGGAGGAAAACTGAACACCTTAAAATCGGAAGACCCCCCCCCCCCCCCCCCCCCCCCATGAGTGACTTTTGGACGTCTGGGGGGAAAAAAATCTCTCCTTTAGAGCTGATAACCTTTTTTTCTTTCTTTTTTTTTTTTTTTGCTTCTCAGAAAATTATAGAGGAAAACATCTGATAACCACCCCCACCCCCGCCCCCTCCACTAAGCGACTTCTTTGAGGGCTGGCGAAAAAAAAATTGTACATGAAAAAATATACATGAAAGTCAACAACTGATATATATACATGTATGTTAAAACTTACATAGCGACGGGTAAATCCCAGATAAAATGCCATAGATAGCTCCAAGGTATGATGTGCTGACGTCAAACTGATAGGTGAGATCATCAAAAATGAGTGATAACGTCCTGATGGACCCCACCTCGATGAAAGATACAAAGAAGAGACCAACCAATATACCCAAACGTTTGGCTCCCAGCTTCTGCCTCTTTAATGTCTTACCACCAGAACTTGAACGAACTTCATCGGCTGATGTAAAGGAAATAATAATCAATCAAGATATACTTATATCATAACATTAATTACAATTCGGTAGAAGTAACAATTAGGTGTACTTTTGAATTGGTCAAGGGAAGTTTTAGAGAATATGAACAATACAACAAAAAGATGAATGATGACAATGAAGTTATAACCTAAATACTAGGATATTCATTAAAAGGCATGAGTGTATAGTCCCAAAAGCCCGAGAGCCCCACACACTGTTGTTAGCATAATCAGCAGTGTTAAACAATCAACGATGGATATTAGTGTTTAAAAAGAAAAAGAAAAGAAAACCAGTCCTATCACTAATATGAATACATAACATGATATTCAGATCATACGTACCATTTGACTCCGGTTTAAAGCCTGCTAGTTTATGTTTAAGAATATCCAGTGTCACCCAAAAGTCTGCTTCTCCATTGTGTTGGTTCATCCAGGTCCACATCAGTCTATCAACAGTTGTCTTAGAGGAAGAAGAATCCTCTTGCAGACGAAGGAGGGTTTCATCTTCAATCCCGAGAGTACGACCGACTGCCCAAAAGTCATGTAGATCAAACTGGGCGGCCAGGCGTTTCACCGCCTCGTCAGGGTCCATGTTTGAACCAGAAGACGTTGCCATCTGAATTAAAAATACAATGTAATGTAATCCTTGTAATTTTGCATACAGGTTCTTACGTTAGTATAATTATCATGAGTCTAAAACAATGATATCTTTGAGTTTTTGATTAATTTCTAATGATTTTTAATGATCATAAGGATACCCGAGATGATTTGCAATTCATACAAAGAGTAAAATGGAAATGACTTGAAAACGATAGTGAAATCCCCAAGATCATATGACTTATAATGCGAAAATTCTTTTTTAAACCTTATCAGTTACATTTTCTGAGTCACTACCATAGTAAAGTGGCCTTGTACCACATGGTAATTTAGGCTACCATAAGTATCAGAATACTTCCCTTGCAGTTCCAATGCGATACTCGGATCAATCATGGACTACTTTTTTTTTTATTTTTAATAATCATATTTGATTGATTCACGTCCGTCAAAACTCAATTACACACATACACACACACTCATCATGACCTCGTATAAAATTATGTTGTCGCTGTCCATTATTTGAAACATAATAACATCAAATTTAATAAGTTAAAATCCTACGTTGTTCAAAGTCCAATAGTCTAAACACATGATGAATTTTACTATGGATGAATTACACCTAATATGTATGATAATTTTTCATTTTATTTTGCACAGCCTACCTGGATTAAAGGGCGATTAAAATATACAATTCAATGAGATGACATTATGACAAGATTAGAGGTCTATAAGAAGCACATGACTGTGCAAATTAATTGACACTCTGCATTTACTTACCATTAAGACTCGGGCGGCTGACAGATTTTAAGTTTTTCTGACAAAGCTGAAATTTGCACTATTCCGACTAGCTCAGGAACAATCAATCGCCAAGAGTCAAGGTTTTGACGCTTAAATATTAGTCGGTGGCCGAAGAGAAGGAAACCGGTCTAGGAATGGTTTTAACCTTTATTATTCCAGAACCTGACTATGATCAGTACATTTCCTCAGCTCACTGCATGCCCAGTGCACAATATAAAGTACACTAGTACAGCGTTACCTCTGCACAGGCATGATTTTTGATTTACATTCATGTCAACAGAATCATGCTTTACGGGACAGCGAATATGTTGAATAATACAATGCGCGATGAACTTTCGGTGTTTTTTTTTTTTTTTTTTTTTTTTTTTTTTTTATAGTAGGGAGTTTTCGTTCAGCAACGTACGCGGGATTCTAGGACGGAGATTAACAATTGCACATGACAAAGGACGCCCGTCTTAAAGTCTTTGTGGAAAATTGAAGAACCGGAACGGTAGTTTCATTCTAGATTCAGAGCGAACGATGCATTTGCAATTTATCGTGCGCTCTTGATCTAGCACGGTATTGCCGTTCCAGTTCTTTCATTTTCGACAAAGAATGCCTAGGCGTCCTTTGTCATCATGTGCAATTGGTAATCTCCGTCCTCAAATCCTGCATACGTTGCTGAACGAAAACTCCCTAATATACCCCCAGCCACACCGACGATACCAAAGACCAACAAAATAGGACAAAAGACCAACCGAACAAACAAATTAAAAAATACATTACCCCGACTGGCCAAGAATCAGTCGGTCTGGAATCGGCTTATAGGGTCGGTTCGGCTATGTGACTCACACCAACGACACGAGACCGACACGCGATAGCATCAGCACAATAGCAGCAGCAGACCGATGAAAACATTATACACCGAATGGCCAAATATCGGTCGGTTTTTAATTGGTTTGTGGTCGGTCTGGCGGTGTGACTGTCTGAGGTATCATATATGAATAACACATCAGGGCCCCCGTATCACAAAGCTTAGCAATTGATCGTGTGACTGATCTATTCGATCAATCGCATTGATCATTATGTGCAGGGGCGGTTCCAGGGTTTTGTAATTGAGGGGCGCAAATTACAGAACATTTTGTGACAAGCAAAAATTGATTTATCTTTCTATCATTTTTCCTATTTTGCATTATTCTTTCTTTTTATTTTTTTATAATTTTTTGCTTTTCATCTCTAATTTCGTTTCGTTATTTTTTTTTTGTATTTTGTTATTATTATTATTTGGGGGGGGCATTTTTTATAATCTTCTCTTCCATCTTTCACCATGGTTTTCTTTATCCTTCTACATTTCTCTCTCTCTCTCTCTCTCTCTCTCTCTCTATTTTTACCTTAGGCCTTCACCAACTACCCTTTTCAACATTTTGCGAGCGAGTGAAGACAGCGGCCAAACATTATTACAATGTATTGAAATGTGATCTTTTCTACAAATATATATATTGTACATAATCGTTAAACCAAATTATATGAAACGTGTCTACTAAAAAAGTGAAGGGGTGCAGCCCCATCACATGGACCATCATATGGGATGGCTACTTTCAGGCAGGGGATACAACATTAATTGCCCTCACTAGAATGTATTAATTGCTGTTCTATGTAGAGATCGATGGATTATGTGAATCTTCCTTGCCATTTTTCAAAGTTTATGATCAGCTCCTCGACCCCCCGTCTCTGTAAAATAATCAGAAAAAGGGAAACCACTAGTAAACCACTAGTTTAATTTATTTTTACATTTGCGGTTGACATGTTTTGACATTTGTGGTTAAGGGTGTTGTAATATTTTAGGGATTTTAATGGTCAGGAAAACCTCACACACACGCATACACGCGCACAAACACATACATCTCATAATAACTTATCTCACATTGGTGCAGTATGCAAGCAATGAGTTTTTACCTTTGCGGTCGACATGTTATGACATTCGTGGTAAAAATGGAAATTTTTACATTTGTAGGCGAAATGTTTTGACATTTGTGGTTAAACCAATTTTTACATTTGTGGGCGATTTTTTAAACATTTGTGGTTATTTTTACACTTGTGGTTGACATGTTATGACATTTGTGGTTATTTTGACATTTGCGGGTGCATTGTTTTTACATTTGTGGTTATTTTTACATTTGTGGTTGATTTTTACATTTGTGGGCTCTACAGGAGGGGCACAATGTACATTTTGGTTTCAAATCCGTCACTGACTATGTGCAATTAATTGCAGAAATCAATCGTACCATCAATCGCTAAGCTTTGTGTCACAGGGCCATGATCTTTCCTGTGACGGAAAATGGAGGTAATTCCTACATGTCCCACCCGAAACCTAAGCTGTGTATATAGTGAGGCATGAATGGTTTACTCATGTATCATACAATGGATAAACACGAACACGATCGGGGGAGCATTTCATCAAGCGTTTTGTCAGCGATTTTTACTGACAAATTTGCTCTCAGCCAATCAGATGCAAGGATTTCAGTAGCTGATAACAGTTGTCGGTAAAAATGTCTGACAAAACAGCTTGATGAAACGCTCCCCAGTTCGTTTCAGTTTCCCAACAGTCTGGAACTCATTACCTAAATACATTTGTTCATGCATTTCTTTCTCCCTCTTTAAAAGAAAATTAAAACAATATTTCATTTCAAAATATACTTGACTAGCAACTCTGTTACTCTTGCTACGATATTTAAATAGCTATTTTTCACACTAAAACATCAGCTATTTTTGCTATGCATTTCATATGTTTTTATATATATGTTAGTTTTGTTTTTGTTCTTGTACATTTTCTTCTTCTTCAAATTCATATCGTATTTGTATTCGTACAGAATAAGGACAATTATTATCTATATATAGCCTCTGACCACAGTTACACAAAGGGGACTTGTCTCACAAGGCCAACACAGGCTTTATCTTAAGTTCTCCTATTTCATTTTTTTCCTCATAATTCAATACAGGCTAACTGATACTCATATTTAATTGTTGTTTTTTATGAATGTGAATATCAAATATATGTTTGTCACGTACAAATGTTTTTACATTTTAGAAATGAAATAAATAAATGAACTGAACTGAACTGAACTGAACTGAACAATTCATACTGTATTCAGGGAAATGTAACTGCTTTAGTTTTATGTGTGTTGTCGTTTTCCACTTTGTATCTTTTTCTATCCCCTTCTTTTCTCAGTCTTTCCTTCCATCATTCTGTGGTCCTTTCAGCAATCTCCTCACCCCCCCCCCTCTCCCTCTCTCTCTTTCCATTTTCTTCCTTTAACCTTTTTCTATCCTTCTTCAGTATTCACCTCCACTCTCTTCCGCGCCCTCTCTATCTCCCTCTCCCTCTCTCTGATCT